>CM062817.1:982780654-983248597 GCA_031772625.1 Pinus tabuliformis | reverse complement strand
GTGGATCCTCATAAAGAAGCATCAGAGGAGCGCATGCAATAGGTCCAACAAACCACAGAACAGTGCACCGCGAACCTCCGAGCAGTACGAGACTAGTTGGAAGGGCTCCTTACCAAGGTCGCCGCACCAGCAGAGTGACTCGGGACGAGTCATGATGATTGTGTTGGGGGCCTGTTGGGCATGGAATCCCCCCCACAGCATGTTTTGGGGCTCAAAGCCCAAGTTTTAGTCAAAGGTTTTGTAAGACTTCGCGATTTGCAAGCGCGAAGCGTGAAGTATAGGTTAAGTCATAGGCTATCCACCCTAAAATAATGTAATGTAATGTAAAGTCATGTTGGCCTACCCATTGTCTACGGACCATGGGATTGTATAAATAGAGTGAGGCTCTAAGTTGTAAAGAGATCTGAAGGAAGAGGATAAAAGAATACGAATAGTTCGAGCTTAGAGTAGGAGTCTAAGAGTATTGGGTCGTAGTAGCAGGAAGAGGCTCTGCAGCTGAGTGCGCATAGGCCTAGTAGAGTCTGTATTTGAGTGCACGAACCGCTGCAGCTGAGTGCACAGGGTAGTGTCGAGTCTGTAATCAGGATTGAAGATTAATAAAGAGAAGTTGATTCCTATCTTTGTGTATCTACTATACATTACCTTCTTTACGTTTATACTATTTTATTTATCGCGCGCACTGATATGATTGTTGAATATGTTGTAATAATCCTTAGTCTTACATAGACAAGTTAAATAACTAGATAATAACAGATTAAATAGTAAGGGACTTGGATATTACGGGTTGAGCCCCAAGTAGGGCTGCGCGAAAGCAACATCGCAGGTTGCGAATGGAGAGCAAGTGCGTGCAGGGTCAAGTTGCAGACCCCCAGAAGCTCATCAGACATCCCAGGGTGTAGAAACTTGGTTCTAGCACCCTCCCATACTACTTTGGGTGAGACCTTAGTCCGTGCTCCACGAAATATTTCCGAAAGGGCTAGTAGTACTGGGATTTTCTTGGCTAAGTCACCTCTGAACCTGGGTCAGGCCCATACAAGCCAACACATAGTTGAACTCAACAGTGGCTGAGAGAAGGCACCAATATTAACTATAACTACACAATGCACTATGAGAAGGGGCTCTTCAAGGTCTAGCATAGTGAGAAAGTGGAAGAGGCAGTGTGATGAGTTTGTTGACTGAAATTGCACAGTTCTCAGATCTTAAGGGAACAAGATATAGTGATAGTGCAGTTGTGCTTCATAGTGATTGTGGGGAGGTCTCACTATGGACTAGAACTGCGTACTACATAGTGTGGGAGAGGTAGGACAAGTTTTGGTGTAGTGGGGAGGTATAATGGATAGGGGTTGATGGCCTACTAACTGAGACTGTGCAATGCATAGTAGAGGAAGGTCAGGCTTAGTCTACTACACAATTCTCTTCATTAGTGATCTAGGAGAGGTTGCATTGTCCACTACAAGTGCGACATGTGCTAGGGAGGCAAGCAGAACAACGCATGGTGCAATGAGGTCTTGTAGTGAATAGGGAAGGAAAGACTAAGCACTACAACTATGACATGCATAGTGCTTGAGGGGTGGACTCTTATGCTAGAGTAATTGAGGGATGTAGTGGCTTAGACATGGAATGAATGTCCAGTAGAAATTCACAATGTTCTAAGGTAAGCTCACTAGAAGGTAAGATTGTACAATTTGCTGAGACAAACAACATAAGGTCAATTTACTTAGCCATAAAGGTGTTTGCTATAGTGTGAAGGAAGGAGGGAATTTACATTATGCATTTTGTTTTTAAAGGGGATGAAAGAGGTCCTTGCTGTAAAATAGAGGTGATCCATGCACTATGAAAGGCATAACTGATTAAATCTTATTGCAGTGAGTTAGTACATGCAACAAAGGTTGCATGAAGGTTCTTAGTGTGTAGTCATAAGAGTTGGCCTTGAGGAAGAATCAATGCAAAAGTATGGTAGGAATGTATTTAGTTAATGAGGCTCATGAATAGACAAGCTCATCACTCGGTGATAGGATCAATGCTTTCATAACTTGCACGGGGCAGGAGGTCTAAGAAGAGCTCCAGAATGGCTAACTATGGGACTAGTAGAGTAAGAGAGGGAAAACCATCAGAATAATACCCAAACATGGATCACACACATGAAGGGCATCAATATAAGCAAGTGGAATGCACAAGACTCAGAACAATGATCACACCTTGAAATGACAACAAAGTCACACTTATTTCTTTGTGTGATAGTTAAACATCCCATTGCGACATAAATGTCGATCGTGAAAAGAAAGTGTGCTAAGTTGTAGGAGTGTGTATAACACATATTCTTATGATATTATTGATGGTGCTAGACCTGCCAACATTTAGGGTATCTCCCAGTAGGAAGTCCCAACTAGACCTCAAATTGTTTGGAGAAGGAGTCCTAGTAGTGGGTGGTAGTCTAATGCGTTGATCGTTGTAGCGCGTAGAGATAAGTATGATAACATTGGACTGAAGTAAGTGTGTGACCTTGCAACAAGTCAAGTGAGATGCATGGGGGTTCTAACACATTGAGGGGGAAAGGAAGTGTGTCCCTTAGAAGCTTTAATAGTACGTATCCTGAAAGGAACACATGAACAGAATGAAATCACAAGCTGAAATGTAGAATAGTCCACAAAACAAAGTGATGGGTTAATCAAACAACACACGTTCAACAAGATTCATACAATTGTATACAATGTAGTTCATAAGAAAATGTGAAAGTTAAACAACATACATTGATAAATCAACTAGAATAGTCCAACTACAATAACAATATATGCATGAAAGCATGTTGGCTTAGTTATTATTATTATAAGTGAAAGTTCCATCCATACATACACCATTGGAAACTACTAGTCCCAATAGTGGAACATTACAGTCAAGAACACCTGCTCCTCCAAATAAGTATACTCGTTCTACGTTGTGGAGAAGCCAAGGCTTGTCACAATACTCCCAAGCCTTCTCTAAGTCTAAGCCTAGCCAAACGTTTGGCTCCCAAAAGCCTCTTTGATGAGTTATGATGTTCTATTTATAAAGAAGGGTGGGGTGACCCTTGACATTCCCCTTTGTGACTCTTTGACTACCCTCATGACTCCAACTTCCTTTACAAATAAATCATTACAATACATAATGATTGTTCACATTCCACTAATGACACTTGGAATTTAACTTACACCATATTTAAAAATAATATAAATTTTACACATGTACCATGTGAGACAAAATAGTCTAGAGACAACCTAAAAAGAGAAAACACTATGAATCAGAAGTTTGGGGAAATACCAACTCGACAACCTCCACTTGATGCTTCTCGCTGATGTACTGATATCAAACTTGGTATTGTGCTATGGCGTCCCAAAATTGCTTGATGGTATCTTTCTGATAGTGGACTCTTGCCTCCATAGCTTTTGGGTCTTGCAACCTTTTTCCAACTGATCCTGAAGCATGTGCAACATGGTCTTGACCCTAACAGGATCACCAATATACTTCTGCATTTTTTTTGTGCTCAGCTCCAGGTCATCACTAGTGGCCTCTCGCCTTAGTTGCTCCATGTACTTGTTGACCTCTAGTCGGACTTGGTTCTTATGCTTAGCTTCGATGAGGGAACCGATTGACGGGATATTGTTCCTTCTCACCATGACCTCCAAACTCTTATACAACCATGCATATGAAGCCTGTATGTTGCTGACGAATGGGGTGAGCTACTCATAGTTTTGGATCGACATCCTGATCCTTGCTTTGTCTGGCTTTGCTTGCGGCTTCACCATCTTATGCAAGTAAAGTGGGGATCTTTTGTACCTCATTATCCATTCTTTCACATGGGTGATAACAACATGTATGTACTGGAGAGTTTGGGAAAACTTTCTGCTCCGCTGCTGAAAATCATATACATGGAAACAAGCATCACTTTCTTCATCTCTGCCGTTACAAAACTTGTGTATTGTTCTACCTTCTGCCTAACTGCTTGCAAGTTCTTTTCCATCTGTTCATTCTCTACTAACAATAACTGAACATTTGAGAAATTGGCTCCTACATAATCCATTGTGGCACTGGCCATGGAAACCAGATGCTTTCTGACATCTGAAACTATCACCCTTTCCTTCACAAATGCAGGTGATGCGTGATCATACAAGATATTCTTTCGTCACACCTGTATAATCTTGTATTGGAACTCATCAAATGATAGATTTTACACATCCATCATCAGGTCATCATCAAGGAGAACAACCTCTCCTTGCTTGCTTCAGATTGGTTCTAATATTAGAGGTGGAGACTGAGGGGTGACCTCGGGTGCTCTTGGCATGAGGTCGATATTTTGATCTTGTGGTTGATGTCCCAACTCCATGCTCATTACTTCAGTCATTTTCTCAATATACTAAGCAAGCTCTAGATCTTGCATCTGTTGACCCTTTCTTCAACTGCTGGTTGTTCTGACTCAACCTGCATGGGCGCAATTTTCTCTGTCATCGCACCTTTCCCTTATCCTTCTTCCTATTTCTGCTTCTCTTCTATCTCTCTCCTTATTAGCTCTTGTTATTCCTTCAACCACCTCTCTGTTTCTTGCAAATTCCTTCCTACTTCCTCCAACATTTTATTTTATTTCTTCCTTCACTCTACTCTCTTTAGCCGTTGCTGTCTCTTTTCCTCTGCTGCAAAGTTTCTTTCTCAATAAGAGGATCTTCCTTGAACTTGTATCTTTTCTTAGCCTCTGGGTTCTCGAAAATCTTCTCTTACCCTTGTCCTGCGCCAGTTTGCTTCTTATTGCTGCTATTGTTGCTGCTTCCTGCGGTGCTACTTCATGTAGAGAAAATTTCCATGTTGTGGCTATACTGACCGGTTCATTGAGATTGGAGTAGTTGTAACAATACCTGCAAGGGTCCTCCTCTGCCCAATGACATGTCTAGTGGATCTATGGATAGTACACCTTCGGATAATGGTTCTTGAAAATACCGTGGAGATCATACAGATTGAAGTATTTTGTTCCAAAAACATACCTCACTATCTCCTTAGCTTCAACATACGCATATTTCAAGATATTAATCTCATGCAATCTGATCTGCAAAGGAAGGACATGCCATGGTTCCTTCTTCTTCCTATGTAGCCCTACTGATAACCCTATGGAGAGGTGATATGCGACCTACTGCATGACCAAATTGTCGATGGCATACCTTGGTAGACCATGTAGAAGCTTCTCTCCTCCAAACATCGTGATGAAGGTGCCACTGAGTGAGGCATTCCAATATGCAATGTTAAGTATTGCCTCCATCGCTTCTTGGGACATGCAAGGTGGATCCTGCTCAAAGATCAACTTGTACACCATGATGATGAAATAGTAATCTAGCCTTGACATAACTCCTATGTAGCTGCATTTTAAAAGAAAATTGCAATAAATATTGACGACATTTTATTTTAGTGTCCATGTCTAACCCATGCTAGGAAACTGATATTGGGCAGAAATTGCATCAAGTAAATACGCGAACATGTAGAATCTCACTTGCTCATCCTTGGGTGGATTCTGGGCATTAGTCACATGGATTTTAAACTAAAGAGCCAACATATCTAACTAGTTGAATGACCTTCCATCATTCACCAACTAGTCCAACACAACCACTAAATTTTTTGGAAATATCTCCATGATATCTTGACCGTATAATCGACATGAAAAGATGATCAAGAACTGGTAGGAGTTTTGAGTGACTTTGTCTTATAAACATCAGTGGGTGTCGCTTTGAATTCTGATGGATCTTTCACCTTGTGCTTTATAATATCTCTGGTGTTCAGAAAGCTGTGGGTGGCATAGAAAGTGAATCCATGTGGTCCATCGGCTGAGGTAAATGATACGTCTATTGATAGTTCTCTTCCCTGAAGTTGGAAAGTTGTATACCACTGACACTTCTCAATGTCATAGTCTCAGGATCTATGTGTGAGACAATCTAGTGGATGATATCCACACAAGGGAAGGTGGGGTACCTGCATGCAACCTTATGGAATCCTAACTGGTGGACACTGATACGAACCTGCAGATCTTATAGATATTCCTTGAGGTCACCTACAAAGATATCTTTGATTTCCTGCCATGTTAAATTCATGCCCTTCTCAATGAACAGATGAGTGTCTGCATAAACTAGAAAA
Source organism: Pinus tabuliformis (assembly GCA_031772625.1). Taxonomy (NCBI): domain Eukaryota; kingdom Viridiplantae; phylum Streptophyta; class Pinopsida; order Pinales; family Pinaceae; genus Pinus; species Pinus tabuliformis. Next base: position 983,242,450 of record CM062817.1, on the reverse strand, counting down.
TTCACTGAAACCTTCTCAACTTCTTCCCCAGTGCTACTCTCGACAATATCCTTTGATGAAACTCTATTTGAAGCCATGTTACTTGCAACTACTAGAGAGTTTCTCAACAACTGTTGTACCTAGAGATAGAGACGACACACATGACATGAAAATGTTAGCTTGAAATAAAACCTCTCCAAGAACATACCAAACAACAAATTGGAAAAGTGATGGGAATGATTGCCCAATCTTCACTCTTAGAGGTGACTGACTGACAATGGCTTATGTGCATTGCACAGTCCCAACTGCCAGTGGGAGGGCTTGCTGACTGGAACTGCGTAATGCGTAGTTCAGTTAGGCTTAGGCCAAATGAGACTGCACATTGTGCAATCTTAGTGGTCAAGGCTCAAGACTGTTTCTTGGAATTGTGCAATGCATAATTTGAGCCAGGCCTTGGTAGCCTCTGCACAATTTCTAGAGCTAAGGTAGAGCTTTGAGATTCAGAAATGTGCATTGCATGCCGGGGAGGAGTAAGAACTGGGCCAAGGAAGCCAAGATTTACCTAATGGGATCATGAAAACGAGAAGACCTGAAGGAGGGAATGATGGTGGGTGCAAATCTAAGTGAATGATGATGCATGAAAATAAAATAATACAGGAATCAATCAAATGGAAGAACAATGAAGCAGGTGGAGAAAGTCACGACAATGAGGACCGTTAGTGAAAAAACTGGGTAATGCATGCGACACTTGGGAAACACAACGAAAAACTTAAAACATTGCTTCTACAAGCTAAAGAATATCAAAAATCCAGCGGTCATTCAATAAGACAAGTAAAAAAATAGTCTCACAAGCCAAACAAAGAAAAGCAACATAAAAAGTAGCAAAAGACTAGAAAAGTAAGACTTACCTAGAAAAGCTGCGATGATGGTACCGAAGGTTCCTTGGCTTCCTTGGGAATTCCAAATCTTCAAGATCGAATGTGAAAATGAGATCTAGCAGTGTCCATTAAATATATTTGGTCAATCTAGGGTTTACGACACGAAGGCCAAAAATCTAGGAAAAACGACACTTGGTGGCAATTTCAAAAATAACTCAAGTGCCACCTTCAGACTACTAAAATAGATCCCTATTTTCTAGGGATGATTTTTCACTCTTTTCCTTTTTCACTTTTTTTCTTTTTTTGGGAAAAGTTGCCATGGATTGCCCAGAGAGATTGCATAATTCCGGGGAGAACTGGGTAACTCACTGGCTCATGCATTCGGTAGCTGCTGATGGAAAAGCTTCTACATAATTTCCAGTATGAGTGGCCTTGGCTGCCTCTCATGCTCTGCTTAGTTTCCCAGCTGAAGGCTGGTTGTCAGCTGGTTCTGTGAAATTCCCGAGCTGAAGGCTCACTGTTGTCTTGTACTGCACAATTCCTGAGAGGAAGGCTGGTTGCCCTCATGGATTATGTAGTTCACTAAGGCAAGCCTAGAACCAGGTTCAAACCAAGTGAAGAGATCGACTGGTGGGTTAGGTAGTAATTCAAGTGAGAAACAAAAGCCATAATAAAAAAGATAAATCTTCAATCAAAGCACAAGTACCTGGCTCATTGCAAGATGAGCTGCTATGATTTAGGAGGGAGGCTCCAAAACAAAGCATAGGAAACATTTTGGAGGGTGGTTGTAGCTGCTACAACATTTGTGACACACTGGTAGAACTCCAAATCTCTATATGGACTTTGTCTCATGTAAATCAAGTCCAACTCTTCTAGACCTATTGTTCGATTATTTAATCATCATAGCTTCTTCACTAGCTTGAGTTAAAGATGTAGTCCTTACCATTCTCTTTATCAACAACACACATGCCAAGCCAAGTCAACTGAGTTGTTTTGATTGGGGATGAGGGATATATTGATGCATAAGTAATATAGTCTATCATAGTTTTAATTTCATCTCTGGTGTTGCTCGGCTGCCAGCAGGCCTGGATAGTACCCCGATGGAGTCACTTCAAGAACACAAGCATTTCTCTATTGCCAGTGAGCCTAGACAGTACCCCGGTGGAGTTACTTTCTTCATCCATCTGTGCAAGAAACCTTTCTCTTCTTTTGCCTTTATTTTATTTTTTCATTTTCAAAGAACTGTGCATAGGCACTTATGTATTTCATGAGGCAAAACAGGGATCCTAACTTATTTTGAGCAGAAGAGGTTGTCCCTTCAGAGAAATATGTTTATATATGCCTCTGACATGCTTTTTAATCCCCCCCCAACTTACTCTACTTGACTGAGTCGAAAAGGGTTAGCTGAATATAGAAAACTGATTAGAGTAGGTGGTACTAGTTAAAAGTGCAAGTGTTGTGATTTCACCAAGAATCACTTTGAAAGGAACGTATTTCCCATAAGGGTATCATCGATTGGAAGAAATACAAGATCTTCATAAAGAGGGGGAATATATAGATAACCAAGTGTTGATAGTTGTACAAATCCTCTTGGATTTCACTCTATTTGTCTCATGCGGAAACTAATCCTACAGGTGCACAAAACAACAAACAAGAAAAGAAAAGAAGTAAGATGATGCAAAAAGCAAAGAAAACTGGAAAGCGAACATTACTCCTACTCCTAAGCTAAGAAGATCGTGGCCTAACTCATGTGAAGTGATATTTCCAATGCAACCATCGATGCATTGGTTGACCCATGTAAGTGATGGTATGGTTGACGGGAAATATGTTCAAGAAAACCAATAGACAAGAAAGATAAAGCAATACAAACTAGAATGTTAGAAGTTTGAATGCATCCACAGAAAGGAAAGAATTAAAAGCACATGAAAGGAACTCTGCAGATGTATCATGGTGTTGTGTCATATTGCATGTGGACGAAAAGCATGTACACTCCTTTAAACTTGACAGATGAGAAAACATGAAGAAAGAAGAAAATTACCACTTTGCAATAGTGCTTGCTATGTATAGGATCATGTGATTCTGGTGGAGGATGAAAAACCTATAAACTTGATTGATTTTCAATGTGAACAAGAGAGTGAAGAGGAGTCTAGGGTGGTTTAATAGTTTTTTGATCAGAAGTGGAACTAACCTCAGGGATATGCGAACCTCAGAGATATGAGGGCTGAAGTGCCTCGACAACTTGAGGGGTTTCCACTTCATGAGAAGATGGATCGTCAAAGACCGGTGGCTTAGAAAGATTAACAAAAGGTGAATTAGAATTGTGATCAAATGAATGAGTGAAGAGATCATGATAACCACGATTAGAAAATTCAAGATGGACATCGACATCCTCATGATCTAATGAATCATAAAGAGGGGCTGATGAGAAACGAAAATTTTCACCCTCTGAATTTCCAGAAATGAAAGATGAGAGATCAAGTGGATTCGGGAATAAATATTTGTCCTCTCCGCAATCAAATGACAGAATGACATCTTGCACGTTTTGTGAATGATTGAAAGTGGAAACATTCGTAGATGAATTTTTACAAGAGGAAACAAAAGTGGCATAATCACGGAAGATATCAAGATGAAGAGGATGAGGTGCAGACTGAAGGAGGTCATCCTTCACCGCAACTTCTTTTTTAGATTCCCACACATACTCATAAAAAATGATAATGCAAGTTGACTGTTCAACACCTACTCTGTCCATAACTTGAGTATCACATTTGAAGTTTGGAACAGATGAACACATCACACCAAAATCTTGAGGATCAAAGGAACCAGTGGATGGAGGTTGAGGGGATGAGACCACGTGACAACCATCATGATTGCAATCCAAATTTGCGCAGAAATACAGAGCATGTGGGGTGGGAGGAGAAGGTGACAGTTCATTAGGTAGGTTTGTAACTTCTCCTACCTCATCTTGCGATGCTAGAGATGTTTGTTGAGAAGGGGATGGAGGGTCACTTGGGACAATAACCTTGTCTGTCTCAAATTTAGAAGCTCTAACACTCAGTTATGTTGGGAGGGGTTTGAAGGATTCTAACTCATGTGGATTTTTCTGAGATGTGGACAAGATACTGAAATATTTCATTCAGAAATTTCCAGTCAACTTCATCTTCCAAAAATTCAAAACAGTAATGATGGAAACAATCATAAAAGTGTGCAATAGATTTGTTAGGTTCTTTTCATAACTTTAGAAATTTTCAATTAAGATCTTTATAGTCATAGAAGATGAAATCACAATCTAACTCTCGGAACATGTGGTTGAAAGAGTGTATAGAGGTTGCGGGCAATATGTGACACCATTTCTTGATGTGCACTTCGAATGTGTAAGAGAACAACCCACAGATAATGTCGTTGGAAGGGACTTCATTTGTGTCACAGAAACCCTGAAAGGAAACTCTATGAATTAATAGGGATGTTCCACTTTCACTATCATATTTAAGTTGTGACAAGTCATCTATGACATCCACCGACACATCAAAAGAGGAAGCGTGAGAAAAACATGTCAGGGTTGATATTGTGATGTAAGTCATGAATGATATGCAAAGATTCAAAGAAAACTTTGAGGGCTCAACTTGTCATTTGGCCCTTCTTCTAGTGCCAAAAATGTTGACGGTTCTAGACCCGCCAACATTCAAGGAATCTCCTTGGTAAGAAGACCCAACTAGACCTTAGACCATTTGGAGTAGGAGCCACGACAGTGGGTGGTAGTGTAATACCTTGACCAGGGTAGCGCGCAAAGATAAGTATGATAAATTTGGACTGAAGCAAGTGTGTGACCTTGCAATGATTCAAGTGAGATGCATGGGGGTTATAACAAACAGAGGGGTAAGGAAGTGTGTCCCTTAGAAGCCTATAATAGTATACATCCTGAAAGGAACACACGAGCATAATGACATCACAAGTTGAAATGCGGAATAGTCCACAAAAAAAAGTAATGGGCTAATCCAACAACACACATTCAACAAGATTCATAAAATTGCGTACAAAGTAGTTTATAAACAAATATATAAGTTAAACAAAATACATTGCTAAGGCAACCAGAATAGTCCAGCTACAATAAAAACATATGCATGAAAGCGTGATGGCTTAGTTATTATTATTATAAGTGAAAGTTCCATCCATACATACACCATTGATGGCTACTAGCCCCGATAGTGGAACATTACAGTCAAGAACACCTTCTCCTCCAAAGAAGTATACTCGCTCTACATTGTGGGGAAGCCAAGGCTCTACACAATACTCCCAAGCCTTCTCTAAGCGTAAGCCTAGCCAAACATTTAGCTCCCCGTTACACAAAATATTGTCACCATGACTATTTGCAGTCAGTATGGGTCTATCATCATTCATACTGTCCTCCTTAGCAAGTCTCAAACCTCAGCTCTTCATGTCAGGCTTTAAAAATGAGAGAAAGTCTTTAAAAATCAATAAAGCTATAGTTCCGCATTTTCTCTTACCATTACCTGCGGTCCCGCACCCCTTGGTCATGTTCCCTGCGGACCCGCCTGCTCTGTCTCTAAAGGAAAGGGTGCGAACCCCTGTAAAAGTAAAAAAGGCGCACGTTTATTCTTAAAAACTCACTTTGGGTTAATTCTGGATGGTTCTAGAAGGAATATTGACGTGGATGGTTCGCTCCTAGGTGGTTCATGCATCCCAAAACTAAAGGAGCTAATCCCTTGATGAGAGGAGCTTATCCCTTTGAAGGTGGATCTAGTAACTTCCCTCCATTGCACTATAAATTAAGGCATTGGGCTAGTTGCTAGGGAGGTTAGAAGCTGAACATTTTTGAGGGTAAATGTTGTTGGAATTGAGACTTCCTAGTTAAGCTTGAGAGGAGAGATTACATACCTTTTGGCTTCATTGGGAAGAGGGTGAAACTTGTCAAAGTAGAGAAGATTCTTGCTGGACCCCGGGAGGAGCTTGTACAGCATCAAGGCACCAAGGTTGTAAAGTTCTTCTTTGATTAAAGTTAATACAATCAGATTCATTTTTCTCAACAAATTGTCTTATGTGATTTGTTTCATGAATTCCTTGATCATCATGATAAATATGCTTTATTATATTGGCTTTTCAGGTGCTATTTAATTTGTGTGCTTGTTTGTGTTTGCAGATTCTTTACAAGGGAGCTCATTTGGATCAACGGAGCGTGACTTCCACAAACTTGCACTGGACCCAAGGTAGGCCTAAAACACTTGTTTGCCTTTATTTATAAATTGCATATTTAGAGAAAGATAGAATTTGTTTGGTTTGCTTGTCGCTAGATATCATTAGATACTAGGGAGGTCGGTCTTGTCCGCAAGAACGACTTATCCGGCCGACACTCCCAAAATCTTGTTCTATGAGTTATGAGGTTTGATTTAAGACAAAGGGTGGGGTGACCTTTGACATTCCCTTTTGTGATTCTTTGAATACCCTCATGACTCTTCAAATTCCTCTACAAATAACTCATTACAATACATAATGACTATTCACATTCCACTAATGACACTCGGAATTTTACTTACAACATGTTTACAAATAATATACATTTTCCACATGTAACAATGTAAACATTGAAACAGGAACTATAAACTCAAAACGGGAACTCTGGCAAAAAATGCCGTAAAAACATAAAAAAACAATGCTAAAAACGAAAAGTGTTGATGCTGGAATAACACTTTTTTTTTTTTTTTTTTCAGGTAAATTTTCAACATGTTTTAAAAATGGCGGTAAAAACCAATTTTTTGTGCAAAAATTGTCCAAAAAACACCCTCAAAACGAAAAGTGTTGACGCTAAGATAACACTTTTTTTTTTCCAAGGGTAAAATTTTCAACATTTCGAAATAATAGCGTAAAATAGTTTATCATGACCTTGAAAAACATTAAAATTAAAAAAAAAAAATGAAAACATAAAAATAAAAATAAAAAAATTAAAACAACGAAAAAACACAAAACAAGAAAAGTTAAAAAAATAACAAAACATAAATTAAAATATATACTAAAAAAAAAAAATCAAATATATAAAAATAGACAAGAAAAATCAATCATAAAAATGTCAAAAAAGATAAAAAAAAATAATGATAAGAATTAAAAAACTAAAACTAGAAAAATTTAAAAATTATAAACAAATAAATAGTAAAAAAAACATTTAAAAAAAAAAATGGAAAAAAAATCTTGTAAACCATAAAAAAAATTTGCAAAAGAAAAAAAAAAAAATATGAAATAAATATATATATATATATATATATATATAAATTAAGTAGGTAAAAATAGAAAATTTAAAAAGCATTAACAAAAAACTAAAAAAAATTAAAATTAAAAAAAATCTAGATTTATTATTATTATTTTTTAAACTACTAAAATTAAGATTAAGATGTTGATTACTTAAAAAAACAAATATAAAAATATATATAAAAAAGACAAAGGAAAAAATGTAAAAATTTTTATCTCATAAGCCATAAAAAAATTATTAAAAAATTTATTTATTTTTTTAAATACATAATTTTTTTTTTAAAGAAAAAAATCATTAAAATATTTTGAATTTTTTTTTAAACAAATATATATATATAAATATTTATATATATATATATATATATATATATATATATATATATATATTGTTCTTTTGGCAAGGTGCCCTTCTGATCTTGATAAGCAACTCAAGCTTCTTAAGGATTTCTGCTCTACTATGGGTATGACTGTTAACACTGACAAAACAAAAGTTATGATTATCAAATCCAAGAAGGACACTTGCGCTAATTTTATGTATGACAATAATAACTTGGAGAAGTGTATTCTTACAAGTACCTAGGAATTGATATCCATCACAAGCTCAACTGGAACCATAGCATTGAGAAAATGATCAATGGGGATGAAAGCTATTTTGGTCTTGAAAATAATTGTAAAACAACAAACTCGTAATGTGGGATAAAAAGAAGTCCTCTTTGAAACTTTAGTCACTCCTGTTATCTTATATGGCTGTGAAGTTTGGGCTGCAGCATCTCCATAGAATCATGGAGAAGATTGAGCAAATCCAGAAGCGTTTTATAATTTATAACCTGAAAATTAAAAGTAATACACCCTATCCTATTCTCCTTATAGAAGCAGGTCTTTTCCTATTGAGAGCCTAGCTATGCTCAGGTTTCTGTTGTACAAGCACAAGCTCAATAACATAGACAATCATAGACTTCCTAAGCTAGCTTTAAATTCCAGCCAAAACCACCTAAGGCTTAAAAGGATGGCATAAGGACACAAGGGCCTGGTTAAACTATTGGAGATCATGAGAATGATGCTTTGCAAAACATAAATAACATTAAAGATATTGTTACTTCCAAGTTCAAAGAAAATTGTGGTGTGAGAAGATTTAGCGTCTAAAAGAAAATTAAGTTATTATAAGAAGGTCATCAACCCCACCCTTGAAGATCAAAAGTATCTCTCTTTTTAACTAGCTCAAAGAAGAAATTAATATAGCAAAGATTAGAACGAATTCTCATGAGCTCCATAGTGAAACTGGCCGTTGGGCAGTTCCTAAAACGCCATGGATGGAAAGGATCTGCCATATTTGTGAGAATAGGAGCATCGAGGATGAAAACCACTTCCTCTTAAGTGCCCTGCATACAACCACATTAGATCTCAATTTCACAACCTTTGTTACAATACTGACCTTCCTAGCCTTTACAATGCCAAAATTATAGTGAACTCGGGAGGCTTCTCTCCAAGCTTTTGAGCATAGGAATAAAATCTTAAATCAAAATAAATAATTTGTCTTTTTAGGTCCATAGATCATATTTGATCTCAACGGACGTTAACCATCATCATCATCATCATCATCAATAATATATATATATATATTTTATTTAAAATTAAAAAAATAAAAAATTATTAGAAAGAAAAAAAATTATTTAAAACCCTGACTTTTTTAATGTATTTTTTTTATTAAAAAAAAAATCTTGTGGCCCCTCTGCTCGTCGCCGCCAGTGGTGGCTCGGCCCTGGGTGGAGGGTCTACGTGTAGGTCCTCCGCCCAGGGCCGCGCCACCAAAACAAAATGTTAAAAAATATAAATTTTTTTAATAATAGTTTAAATTTTTTAATATTTAAATATTTAAATTTTAAATGTTTTATTTTTAATGAAAAAAAATTGTTTAAATTTTATAATAATAATAATAATAATTTATTTATTTATTTATTTTTTAAATTAAAAAAATTGTTTAAAAAAGAATGTGTTCAAATTTTTTTTTTTTAATAAAAAAGTTGTGTATGTGTGTGTGTGTTTTGAATTAAAATACTTATTTCTTTAAAACTTTAAATGTTTTATTATTATTATTAATTTGAAAAGAAATATATCTTTGTAAAATTTTCATATCTTTTGTTTTTTTATAATTTGAGTTTTTTTTTAAATGTTTTTGATATAATTTTTGTTTTGTTTTTTTTTTTTCCTGTTAATTTTCTATTTTTTTTTAATCTAGTTTGTGTTTTATTTATTTGTTTATTTGTTTTTTTTTTTAATTTTTTTTAAATTTTTTTTTTAATGTTCTTTCAACGTTTCTATTTTTATTTACTTAATTTTATATATTTTTTTTAATTTTTAATTTTTTTTTTGAAAATTCTTTTATGGTTTATGAGATAATTTAATTTTTTTTAACATTTTTATTTTGTTTTTTTGTCTTTCATATATATATATATATTTTAAGTAATCAACATTTAAAAAAAAATTAAAACAACTTGAAAATTCGTTAAGTAATCATAATTTAAAAAAAATTGGACAATGAATTTTAAAGTGTGAAAAATAAGTCCTCTAAAAAAAGGTATGTTGCATCAACACATTTCAAAATCAGCCTGAAAATCACTAACATTTAAAAACAAATATTTATATTTGATACATAAGAAAATTTAAAGTGTAAAAAATATGCTAAAAAAAAAAGAATTGTATTCTGCATTACCACTTTTCAAAATCGGGTCACATTTTTACTACCGCTACGAAACGGGTAATCCTATCGGTTATTTACAGTGCCAAAACTATGCTCTAAAAAAAATGTGTGTTCTGCATCGCCCCTTTTCAAAATCGGGTCAATTTTTTGCTATCTCTACAAAACGGGTAACAGTATCAGTTCCTGTTTCAAAGTTTATGTTGTTATGTACCATGTGAGACAAAATAGGTTAGAGACAACCTAACAAGGCAAAAGACTATGACATAGAAGTTTTGCGAAAGACCAACTCGGTAACCTCCACTTGATGATTCTCAATGACGTACTGATACCAAGCTTAGTATTATGCTATGTTTTCCCCAAACCACTTGATGGTGTATTTCTGATAGCGAACTCTTGTCTCCATAGCTTCTAGGTATATGGTATTGGAACCTTTTTCCAACTCATCCTGAAGCATGTGCAACAAGGTCTTGACCTTGAGAGGACCACTAATGTACTTCTGCATGTTTTCTACATTCAACTCCAAATCATCACTGGTGGCCTCTCGCCTTAGCTTTTCCATGTACCTATCAACCTCTAGCTGTACTTGGTTCTTATGCTTAGCTTTGGTGAGGGAACCGATTGACGAGATCCTGTGCGTTCTCACCATGACCTCCAAACTCTTATACAACCATGCATATGAAGCTCATATTTCGCTGATGAATGGGGCAAGCTGCTCATAGTTCTTGATCACCATCCAGATCCTTTATTTCTCTAGCTTTGCCTATGGCTTCATAATCTTATGCAAGTAAAGAGGGGACCTCATTTTCCATTCTTTCACATGGGTGATAACAACATGTATGTCCTAGAGAGTTTGGACAACCTTTTTGCTACGCTGCTGAAAATCGTATAGATGGAAACCCGCCTTATGCACGGTGACAAATCCATCATAAAGTTTTCACATGGTGCCCTCAAGAGTTGATACTTTAGAAAGTATCACTTTCCTCATCTCTGCCATTGCAGAACATGTGAATTGTTCTGCCTTCTGCCTGACTACTTGGAAGTTCTTTACCATCTGTTCATTCTCTTCTAACAAGAACTTAACATTTGAGCTCATGGCTCCTGCATAAGCCATTGTGGCATCGACCATGGCAACCAGATTCTTTTTGACATATGAAACTATCGCCCTTTCCTTCATAAATGCATATGACATGTGATCATCCAAGATATGATTTCTCAGCACCTGTATAATTTTCTACCAAAATTTGCCAAATGATAGATTATACACATCCATCACCAGATCATCATCAAGGAGAAAAACCTCTCGTTGCTCGTTTCAAATCAGTTCTGATATTGGAGGTGGTGGAGGCTGAGGGCTGACCTCAGGTGCTCTTGACATGAGTTCGGAATCTTGGTCCTATGTCTCATGTCCCAACTCCATGTTCATTACTTCAGTCATTTTCTCAATCTGCTGAGCAAGCTCCCGATCCTACATCTGCTCACCCTCTTCTTCAACTGTTGGTTGTTCTGACTCCTCAACCTGTATGGGTGAAATTTTCATTGTCATCACGCCTTGCCCTTATTCTTCTTCCTCTTTTTGATTCTCTTCTCTCTCTCTCCTTCTTAGCTCCTGTTCTTCCTTCAAATTCTTCTCCATTTCCTACAACTTCCTTTATTCTCCCTCCAACCTTTGATTTTCTTTCTTCCTTTGCACTGTTGTCTTTAGCCATTGTTGCCTCTTTTCCTCCACTGCCAAAGACGATTTCTCAATGAGAGGATCTTCTTTGAACTTGTATCTTTTCTCAGCCTCTAGTTTCTTAACAATCTTTCTCTTACCCTTGTCCTGTGGCAATTTTCTTCTTATTGTTCCTATTGTTGTTTCTTCCTATAGTGCTGCTTCTTGCAGAACAACTTTCCTTGTTGTGTCTATACTGACCAGTTCATTGAGCTTGGAGTAATTGTAACAATGCCTCCAAGGGTCCTCCTTTTCCCAATGACATGTACCAAGGATCCATGGATAATACACCTTCACACAATGGTTCTTGAAAATATTTGGGGATCATACAGATTGACGTCTTCGGTGCCGAACTTGAACTTCTCTATCTCCTTAGCTTCGACATCCACATCTTTCAAGCTCTTAATCTCATACAATCCGATCGGCAAAGGAAGGGAAAGCCATGGTGCCTTCTTATTCTTCTGTAGCCCTACTGATAACCCTATGGAGAGGTGATATGTGACCTCTTGCATGACCAAATTCTCCATGGCATACCTTAGTAGAAAATTTAGAGGCTTCTCTCTGCCAAACATCTTGATGAAGGTGCCACCGTGTGAGGCATACCAATCTGCAATGTTAAGTATTTCCTCCATTGCTTCTTGGGACATGCAAGGTGGATTCTGCTTAAATATCAACTTGTACACTGGGATGATGAAATGGTTAGCTAGCCTCGCCATAACTCCTCAGTAGATGCATTTGGAAAGCCTCTTGCAATAAATTTTAATGACATTCTCTTTTGGTGTCCATGTCCAACCCATGGCAGGAAATTGATGCTAGGCACAAATTGCATTAAGTAAATATGTAGACATGTAAAATCTCACTTTCTCATCCTTGAGCAAATTCTGGGCATTATTCACATGGATTTTCTACTGAAGAGCCAACAAATCTAACCAGTTGAAAGTCATTCCATCATTCACCAACTGGTACAACAAAACCACCTAATTTTTCGGAATGATCTCCATGCTCTCTTGACCATATAATCGGCATGCAAAGATGATCAAGAAATGGTAGGGCTTCCTGAGTGACTTTGTATTTTAAACATGAGTGGGTGTCACTCTGAATTTTGATGGTTCTTTCACCCAGTGCTTTATAATATCTCTGGTTTTGACAAAGCTATGAGTGGCATAGAAAAGTGAATCCATGCGGTTCATTGATTGAGGTAAATGATATATATGCTGATAGTTCTCTTCCTTGAAGTTGGAAAGCAACATCCTACTGGCACTTCTAAATGTCATAGTCTCGAGATATGTGTGTGAGATAATCCAGTGGATGATGTCTGCACATGGAAAGGCAGGCTACCTGCATGCAACCTTATGTAAGCCTGACTGATGGAAATTAACATAAAATTGCCAATCTTCTAGATCTTCCTTGAAGTCCCCTACAAAGATAACCTTGATTTACTGCCATGTTAAACTCATGCCCTTCTAAATGAACAAATGAGTGTATACATAAACTAGCGAATTCACTGACACCTACTCAACGACTTCCCTAGTGCTAATCTCGACAGTATCCTTTGATGCAGCTCTCTTGGAACCCATGTTACCTGTAACTGCTGGAGAGTTGCTCAACAACTGTTGTACTTAGAGATAGAGAGGACACTCATGGCATGCAAATGTTAGCTTGAAACAAACACACTTCAATAACAAAGCAAACAAGTAACTGGGAAATTTTTGGGAAGGATTGCGGAATCTTGGCTCTTAGAGGTGACTGACTGCTAGCTGGTTCTACGCAATGTGCAGTCCCAACTGCCAGTGGGAGGGCTTGCTAACTAGAATTGCACAATGCATAGTTTAGTCAAGCTTAGGACAGATGAGTATGTGCATTGAGCAATACCATTGGCCAAGGCTCAGGACTGGCTCCCAGAATTGCACAATGGACAGTTAGAGCTAGGCCTTGGCAACCTCAGTGTAATTTCTAGAGCCAAGGTAGAGCCTTGAGATTAAGAAATGGACAGTGCAGTTGGGGAGGAGCAAGATTTAGGCTAAGGAAGCCCAGATCTACCTAATGGGAGCATAAAAATGAGTATATATCAAGGAGGGAGTGATGGTGGGTGTAGATTTGAGTGAATGATGATGCATGAAAATAAAACGAGTGCAAGAATCAATCAAACTGAAGAACAATGAAGCATGTTGAGAAAGTCGCTGCAACGATGACAATTAGTGAAAAAACAGGGTAATGCATGTGACTCTTGGGAAAGGAAATGAAAAACTTATAAAAATGCTTCTACAATATAAAACAAATCAAAACGCTAGCGATTGTTTAATAAAATGGGTAAAACAACACTCTTAGAAGCCAATCAAACAAAAGTGACAAAAAAACAGTGAAATACTAGAAAAGCAAGACTTACATAGAAAAGCTGCGACGATGGTGCCAAAGGTTCCTTAGCTTCCTTAGGAATGCCAGAGCTCCAATATCGAATGTGAAAATGAGCTCTAACAACATCCATTAAATATATTTGGTTGATTTAGGGTTTATGACGTGAACGTCAAAAATATAGGAAAAAGCGACACTTGGTGGCAGTTTCCAAAATAACTCAAGTACCACCTCCAGAATGCTAAAATATATCCCTATTTTCTAGGGATATTTTTTTGCTTTTTTTTTTCTTTTTTCAAAAAAATCTTCCATGCATTTCCTAGAGAGATTGTGCAGTTCTGGGGAGAACTAGGCAACCCAATGGCTCATGCATCTAGCAGCTACTGAGAGAAAATATTTTGCAAAATTTCTGGGTTGTGTGGCCCTAGATGCCTCTCATGCTCTGCACAGTTTCCCAGATGAAGGATGGATGTTAGTTGGTTCTCCAAAATTTCTGGGTTGAAGGCTCACCGCAGGCTTAGACTGCGCAATTCAGTGGGGAGAATTTCACAGTTCATTAAGGAAAGCCTGGAACTGGGTTGAAATCAAGTGAAGAGATCGGCTTGTGGGTTAGACAGTAAGTCAAGTGAGAAAAACAAGCCATAATGAAAAATATAAAGCTTCAATCAAAGCACAAGTACCTGGGTCAGTGCAAGATGAGCTGTCGTGATTTAGGAGGGAACCTCCAAAACGAAGCATAGGAAATTTTTTGGAGGGTGGTTCTAGCTACTACAACATTGGCAACACACTTGTAGAACTCCAACTCTCTATATGGACCTTATCTCATGTAAAGTGAGTCAAACTCTTTTAGAAGTATTGTTTGATTCTTGGATCATCATAGCTTCTTCACCAGCTCAACTTAAAGATGTAGTCCCTACCATTCTATTTATCGGCATCACACATAGCAAGCCAAGTCAACTGAGTTATTTCGATTGGGGATGAGGGGTATATTGATGCACAAGTAATATAGATTTTCAGAGTTTTAGTTTTATCTCTAGTGTTTCTCCACAACCAGCAGGCCTGGACAATACCTTGACAGAGTCACTTTAGGAACACAAGCATTGCTCCGCTACCAACGAGCCTGGACAATACCTTGACGGAGTTACTTGCTTCGCCTCTCTGTGCAAGAAGCGTCTCTTATTTTTCCTTTATTTTATTTTTTCATTTTCAAAGAACTGTGCATATGCACTTATTTATTTCCTGATGCAGAAGAGGGATCCTGACTTATTGAGAGTAGAAGAGGTTGTCCCTTCAAAGAAGGATGTTTATATATACCTATGAAATACTTGTTAAGGTTTCCCCCCTCACCTTACTCTACTTTAATGAGTCGACAAGGGTTAATCGAATATAAAAAACAGATTAGAGTAGGTGGTACTAGTTAAAAGTGAAAGCATTGTGATTTCACCAAGATTCAATTTGAAAGGAACACATTTTGCATCAGGGTATCAACAAATGGAAGAAATGCAAGATATTTAGAAAGAGCAGGAATAGATAGATAACTTAGTGTTGATAGTTGTACCAATCCTCTTGGATTTGACCCTACTTGTCTCAAGAAGCCAAACACAGTTTCATGTGGAAACTAATCCTATGGGTGCACTAAACAACAAACAAGGAAAGAAAAGAAATAAGAAGAAGAAATCAAAATAAGAAAAGAAAAGAGGAAAAATAACACTACTACTCCTAAGCTAAGAAGAGCATGGGCCAACTCACATGAAGTGATAATTCCAATGCAGCCACTGTCACATTGGTTGACCCATGTAAGTGATGGCATGGTTTAAGGGAAAAATATTCAAGAAGCCAATAGACAAGAAAGATAAAGCAATGCAAACCATAACATTCGATTTTTGAATGCATCCACAGAAAATAAAGAATTAAAAGCACATGAAAGGAACTTTGCAGTTGTGTCATGGTGTTGTGTCATATTGCACGTGGACGACAAGCATGTATATTCCTTCGAAATTTTATTAGGGGATTTTGGGGTCTAAAATGGGGTTTGTTGGGATGGGGTCCCTTGGGTCAATTTTAGGGTTAAAAACCCAAGTATCGATGTAAATTTTGGTAAAAGATGTAAAGTCTCCGCAATTTGTGGATGCGGAGCATGTAGATAATTAGGAGTCAAAAGGGGATTTAGCTCCTTGTCTATGTAAAGTTGAGTCAGTTTTGAGAGATTGTATGTAAAAAGCTATAAATAGGTGTGTCTTAGAGAGTATAAGGCATGTCTATGTTCGAGAGAGGAAAAACGGGCAAGTAAGAAGTGGGTAGATAGAAGGGAAAAGTCTCCACAACTAAGTGCGCTAAGGCCTAGAGTAGTGTTCGCAGCTGAGTGTGCGAACCCCTGTAGCTGAGTGCGCAGGGTAGTTTTGTGTTTTTAATACCATATTGAAGATCAATAAATAATACTATTGAAGAATCTTGTGTTTATCTGTTTACTTATGTTATTTATGTTTGTGATATATGCTGTGATCATTGGAATAATTTCTTTATGAAATATTGATCTATTGATGCACGACTCTATGGGATAAGTCTTATTAAGTGCACGAAATGCATGTTAAGTACTTTCGTGAAGATTATAATACATTATGTTATGTTTATTAAATACTTAAGTAGATCCATGTGAGCTCAGATCTAGGGTTATTTTCTGATGCATGTAAGTGGATGATTCATTTGTTAAGGGTCCACAAAGACCTATCATAGGCCTTCGCGAAGGTCTAGGGACCATTTAAAGAAAGTTGCAATATCGAGCCCTAGGGGATTATAGATCTGCGCGAAGGGAGATATGGGGAAATAAAAGACATCACACTGATCTCTGGATGTAGTAACTTGGTTCGAGCATCCCCCCATAATGCTTCGGGTGAGAGTTTAGCCTGTGCTATGTGGGCTGATGCTGAAAGGGCCAGTAGTGTAGGGTTTTGTTTGGTGCAACTAACTCTGAACCTGGGTCAGGACCCACTAAACCAAAAAATGGTTCCGTTGCCAAGACCAGGATCTTCTTAAGGAGATGTGTGGTGTAGCATCATTGGAATCCGAATAGAAAAATTCATGAATTTGTGGCGCAGGAGAATAGGAATCCGTGATTGGATATATATTTGTACACAGAAATAAACAAAATTTTCTTTTGCACCTTCTCGATCGAACTATACAAATGGATAGCTAAGTTAGTAGATGACCAAGGAAGGTGGAGGCTTGATGGTCCAATAGTGTGGACTTTGGAGCTAGTGCGAAGGTTGGAAGCTTCTGAAGATAATATCGCACGCCGTTGATCACTGGCTTGATTGAATTGTAGGAGGATTTGTTACAAAGTTCGAGGTTGATACTTTGGTCAGCTACAAAAAAGCAAACCGACGTTTCTCAAGGGAATGCGAGGTAAGTATATGAGATCTTTGAATATCTATATTAAGATGCTCTTGTGTGAAAAACAGGTTATGCCATTACCTTGATGTTTGGAGCTATGTGAAGTGGAAAACGATTTAGAAATCGAGAACAGGCAGGTCTTGAGTATACCTCGTTGATTGGACCTCCTTCAACCAACGACGAGGGAATAGTAAAGGCCTCACCATGGAGTGTTGTCCAGCTCATAAGACAGGGTTTCTGCGGATACATCATCCATCCACCCCACCTCCACCTTCACCTCCATAGAATACACCTTCGCCCACACCTTTGCCACCACCACCGCCATTCAACATGTCGAACTCAATAAAACTGCCAATTTTCAAGGGTATAGGGAGTGAAGACACGTATCAGTTCTGGTCTGTTGCAAATTTTGTGTGGACCGTGCAACAAACACTGATGATAACATAAAGAAGGCAAAGTTGGTCACTGCTCTACAGGATCGGGCGTTGACATGGTATTTTAAGTATTGTGTAGATCATCCTCTAGCAATGCTAGCATAGACTAAGGATGATTTAAACAAAGCGTTTAGTAAGCTTGAGTCTAAATTACAGTCAATCGTTGGATTTAAGGAAATCATGATGAGAGTTGATGAAAATCCTTGGGATTTAGATCAAAGGTTGAAGTGTGTGATCTGCGAAGCTGATATTGAGCTCATAGATGGTCAGTACCACGAATGGTTTATAGCCTCGCTTCTGCCCCACTCGAGGATTGCTTTGTCACAACAGAAGATAGGAACTCAGGCAGAAGCCATAGAAATCATGATGAGATTTCATGCAACACCTATTCAGGACGCAACTTTGGGAGTCCAACAGATTCACTCGTAGTTGCAGAACCTCTGCTTGGAATTGCAGAGCTTGAAGAAAGAGAAGGAGACTAAACTCGGGGTGTGCGAGGAAGTATGGTTCCTGAAATGTAAGATCTAGGGGCATGATAAATACCATTGTCCTGTATTTGCGAACTATATCACAAGAGGGGGACCAATTCCCCTAAGGCTGGAAGCTTCAACAGGACTAAGTGCGGGGGCTTGCTATGGTGCGCTATTTTTCAGGTGGTTGGAAAACACGCAACGGACAATTTCCACTAACTTCAAAAGTTCATTCAAAAGACACAACATTTGTTTTGCAACTTCTGCAATTCAATGTGCCATGATGAGCGCCACTGTCACAACTATGAACTAATGATGGAAAGAACACCTACCTATCGAATGCAAGTAGAAAATTTGCCTCTGGATCAGGGCACAGGAGGAGCATGTGGAGGATATCAGGTACGAGGATGGGGCCGAGGAGGAGCACCTGGTAGAGGTCATGAAAAAGCTATTTGTTACAATTGTGGAAAGCCAGGGCACTATGGGTGGGAATGTTAGAATCAAACACGCCTATCCTGTCAATATTGTAGCTAGTTTGACCACACTATAGAAGAATGCCCTGTGTTGATAGGCAAGATGCAAGAGAAGAAGGTGCAACCTCAGAAACCTATGCAGAACTTAAAAATTATGAGATCTGAGCCACGCGAGGAAGATCTGAATGTGAATATCGTATTGAGAAGCAGGATAACAACTGGGACAATAAGGGAAAACAACCTGAAGAGGACAGATGGGTCCACAAGGCCCTAGAAAAGGAAGTTGGGTTCGACATAGAGCATGCGAAGGAAACATTTATGGAGGCCGAGAAAATCTTTGCTGAGGTGTCTACCTCAGAAATTCAGAACAAAGTACCAGAAGCTAGCGCGCTTACAGAGTGTTATAGACATTTTTGTGCCTTACAAGTCCAAGCATGAAATGTCCATAAACAAGGGCTCCTAAGTCCCTAAAAGTGTTGTTCTAACCCCTAAAGGAATAAGGTCAACAAATTACAGCTTCTCCCAGAAGTTCTCCACCAGAAACTGCTCAAAATAAGTCAAAACAGGATCATTTTAGCTACTCCACTCGTTAGGTGCGTTGCATTGCACCTAAATACACTAGCTAGGTGCGTTGCAATGCACCTAAATGCACTATGAGGGTGCGTTGGGCGAGAAATGACAAATGGCAGTGTCATTCTGCGAGGTGGAGAGACAATGGAAGTTTCCAGAATCTTCTCCTATGACACTTGCCTCACTGAATTCGACCAGGGATGAGTAAGAGGCCTTCAGTCTCCAAGTGGAAGAAAGAACTGACAGAGAGAAGACACTAATAAAATCACAAGCTGACTCATCCTCCTTACACATATCTATATATGGATCCCTCATCCCAGAGATCTAGAGGCTGGAATTTTGCACATTGTAAGGAATTGCTGTTGGTTTTGAGACAAACATCAGAGTATTGGGTGATCTATGCTTTGTTGGAGGTGAAGAGGGGCTTATTTGCTGGGAGGTTGATGTTGGGTCAGGAACCATCGGTTGTAACTCCTCCTGGATCTTTTCTTGTTTATCAATAAAAAATATTTGAGTTTTTCCTCCATGCTTTTGTATCATTGATGCTTGTTACATTTGTATGGTTAACATAAATCTGATCCTAAGTTGTTTATGAATATAGATCCATGTCTTTGTATAGTGTTTCTTCTTCTGTGATCTTACAGGTACTTGGTGAATCTGGGCAAGTAAGGGAGCAGGTAGCTGGAAGCTGTCAAAGAAGAGAGAGATTGGATCAAAGGATTAGCGCAAGACACATGTTGGTTCTTCCTATTCCTCTCTATCTATAGTTCATAAAGGAAATACAAAAGTAGTTTTTCTCTGTTTGTTTCTAAGGCAGCTGTCACACCTTAGTGGGATAGAGTAGTTCTAAATAGACACTTTTCCGGGTAACAAAATGGCGACTCCGCTTGGGAGAATTTCTAATTAGTTTGTTTGTGTATCTCTTTGTTGTTTGTTTCATAAATTTATAAGTAGCATTCGAACTGCATTTTCCATAACAAAGGAAAAGTAGACATCTTCTGCTTCAATCCATTCACTGGATTTGTTTATGATTTGAACAACTGATTCACAAACTATCTGATTGCCCTTGTGATAGCTCTTAGACCCTCCTTAGATCTACCCCTGATTGTGCATTACTGATTGCTTTCACTCGGCAAAAACCAAAGACTGAACTGCAAACTGTGACCCAGAACCCGGACAGATTCTCGTTTCTGGCCCAGTGCAGGTACTGTTAAGAGATCCTGCATTTCAACGCACTTCCCGAAAGGGAAACCTGCGCTGCAATGCAGTTTCTCTGTGTTACAGGTGCGCTGATCAAACTAGCCCTGTGTAGCTGAGGTTCTTGTGCTTCATTCTTTCCAGTTCTGTCTCTGAATTTTGCTGCCTGTGATCAGTATTGTCTGTTTAAAACCCCTTTTCGTTGCTTTTATTCCGCCTCCTTTGTACAAAAGAACTGTAGATGTTTTTGTGTGTTTGTTGAGTCGTTTACAGTTTTCCATTGCAAAAGTAGAATAGTCATACTGTCGTCCTTTGATTTAGATCTGTCGCAAGTGTCGATTTCGATCATAGGAGAAAGTTTGATTGCTGTTGATGGTCGATTATACTTTTACTATTGCCTTTGGTCTGAATTTGTGGTTTTCTAGTGTCAAAAACAAGTATTCATTTCAAAATCGTAAAGTGTCGTAATCGTCTTTATCTTTTGATTTCGAAAAGAAGCTTGTTTGTGTTTGTCACTTGAAAGCAAATTCAGATTTGTACATCAACTTTCTTTTTAGCATCAATACTAAGAAAGTCGAAAACAAATACATGCATGTGCATTTGCATATAGACAGTCTGTTTGGCTTGATTTAGGAAAGAGCATTTACAGTGTGCTCTTTGCTCTTTGTGAAAAGATTGTGTCTTTCTTTTCCTCTAGTAGCTAGGATTTTCATTGCACAAAAGAGATAAAAGTTTGTTTATCATCTTTAGATTGCATTTTAGGAATTACATCTACATCTCGTGGTGAACCCAAAAGGAAAACTTCATAAGCAAGATCAACTTAAAATAAATTCAATGAATCTAACAACGCTTTGGAACTTAATGCACAACATTTAGAGGTCTAGGCTAGAGACGTATTCCGGCGTCGTAAAGCCTGGTAACTGTTGTCCTCACTGATGGTTGGGTGATTCCTCCACTTTGAGACGATAAGTGCCAGTACGGACTTGTGCTCCCACGTACCGTCGAGTATATTTTGGGAGACCCCTATAGGCTTAAATCCTTTATCCATAGGAAGCCGTGTCTGCCGCCCTATCGATTGCAATGCACTGAACACAACATTCGGGAAGATTGACTGCCGTACCGTAAAAAGTATTCTGCAGTTTTGCGATTGGTTTGGTACTCCCTCTACCTAGACCTCCAGAGCAGTCCCTTTCATTCCTTTTCAGACTCCTTAACGAAAAAGGTCCATCTAAGCACTTGTCACTTCAGGCTCATTAAAAATAGAAGGAGACTAGAGTCATCTTTTGTTTTTTCTCGACTCTTAAAAACTAAAAAAACAAGTTGTGTCAAAGCGTATAAAATTTATTTTAAACGGAATATTCATTACCATTTCCTACGTTGATCTTGGGTTGAGAAAATGGAGTCTACCAACCAAGAAATTCCCCTTGGAGGAAATCCTAATCCCTTCTCCTCTTGGGGAGATGTTGGTGCGCCCCATATGGCCACATTGTCACTTCCAGGGCTGACAATTGGTTTACCTGTATGGCTCTTCTCAACCTCTGTCGTTCAGAACACCACTATTCCTGAACAATCGAATTAGTAATTAGACGAGTCCAGAGTTGCCCACCAGCCTTCTACTTCCTCTAATTCTTCCTCTCCTCCTTCCTCTTCGCTTGATGGGGCTGGTAAAGCCAAAAGTCAAGTTCCTAAGGAGAAGAAGGAAAAGAAGAATAAAGAGAAGAAGAAGAAGGAGCCAAAGGCGAATGGGGGAAAACGAGTGTTGTCTAACGAAAATCCACACACTGCACCGACTAGGCCTAAATCTCCGTGTGTCATTTGCAAAGGAGACCACTTTCACAGAGATTTTCCTTGCATCCCTCGGATATTAAGGGACTGGTCTCCTCGTTTGCACAACCCGATGTCGTCAACCTCTAATGATCATGTTGAAAGCACACCATCAACTAGTGAAAGTGAAGCCCCAGGACAAAAAGGGAAATATAGATTTCCTTGTAAACTGTGCGAAGGCGATCATGCCGTCCACCATTGTCCCTTCTTAGATGAAGCTAAAAGAGTTTTGGATGATCGTTTCACCATTACGACTTCCTCCTGGATATAAAAAACTCTTGCCGAGTCCGTCACTAGTTGAAAATCCGGCTGGCCCTCAGGTGGTCGGCTGAAGCACCTATCATTGAAGATAAATCATCTGGATCCATACCAGACGAAAGTCAAAAGGTCGAGACGGCAGTTGACCCGATCTTGCCTTCAGAGGTTCCATCTTCAGATGATACAATCACTGAAGAGAACAAGGATGACACCGTCCAAATTCTTTTCATAAGCACAGACTCCGACAAACATGGGGGCAATTTACCCGTTCCTTTACCGTAGGAAGGAAGTTCGTCAGAGCCGTACCCGGCCGTCTATTCGGTCCCACCTCCAAGCAACCTAGTTGTCTCCTTCGACTGGAATCAACTAGGCAGACCCCGTTTACCAGCAAGCGTACCATTCCGAATTATCGTTCAAATATATAGAATGGTTATGGCTGGTACCATCATAGATGAGGGGGCTTCTGTGAGTATCCTTTCCTCAACTTCTTGGAAAGCGCTTGGTTCACCATCGCTTTTCCTGAGATGAGAAATCTAACAGGCTTTGATAAAGGAACCAGTCGACCTTTAGGGATCCTTCCTGATGTGCCCATAACTTGAGAGGGAAAACCGTTCACATGAATTAATGGTAGTTCAAGGACCCCTAGATTACAATCTACTCCTTGGACGAGACTATATTTATTGCATGAGAGCCATTGTCTCATCACTCTTTAGAGTGATGTGTTTTCCGCATGAAGGAAGAGTGGTCAAGCTCGTTGACCAGCTTTCATTTCTCGGATCACGCATAGCAAATAGTCATATACCATCCCTAAATGGTATTTTCACGCAAGAAATGTCTCAATCTCCAGTCCGTCCACCCGATGAGCGCGAGTAATTCGGGGGGACATGACTGAAACCCAGGGGGCATGCACCCTGGTCTGCTTCGGTAGGAAAACTTCGGGTATAGAGTAGGTTTCCACGGGAGAATATGACTATTCTGTACCCCCATCCGTGATTGGAAGAGGGGGTTATTCTAGAACAAGATTCTCTTGTCAAAGTTATGTGAGTTGGGGAGTGCCGCCACTCACCTTTGTTTATCCCGGTAGACATCACCGAAGAAGTGTTTTGTTTGCACCGTGAATAGAACAATCTTTGGGTAACCTGTAAGAGGTATACCCTTCCTGATAAAACAAATGTTTTGTCAGCTCGAATAGAGGGTGACCTTGAAACTCTGTTTTATACCTGGGGGCATGCAAACCTTTTGGAGTGCAAGCAAAGAGTGATCATTTATCTGTTTTTTGGATTGGTCGTTTCCTAACTTGCATAAAGAAAGGATGTGGGGCAAAACTCTAAAAGTTGCCGTTTTTATATGAGACATTCTTATCATACGACTGGATTAATCGAGCAGTGTTACCGCAAGGTTCAAGCTCGTTAAAAAATAAACCTGCATCGAGCAGTGTTATCGCAAGGTTCAAGCTCTTAAAAAAATAAACCCGCATCGAGCAAATGTTTCCACCCGCGTTTAAGCTCGTTAAAAAATGAACTATTCCCCGGTAAATAACCACCATGAATGAAGTACTTCAGCCATTAAAGCCTTGGTCGTGTTTGCACCGTCACCTCCACTTTTTCATTGGCCGATCATTCACCTCCACTTGATTGTTTACCCATTTTGAGGAACAACTGCGAAGAGTGATTTCACTAGCCATCCTTGTGACACTGTCGTGATTGGAAAATTCCAAACCTTACCTGGAATCAGCTGCTACCCATTTTATCACTCGTTCCTCAAAAGACGAGTCTTCTTTAAGCTCTTTTCAACTGACTCGTAAAATATGAAAAGATTGCCGAGTCCTTGGCCTTCCAGCTCATTAAAGGGACAGGAAGTGCTATCCCTCCTCTAGATTTTAATCTTTTTGGACTTGAGGGATTATTGCACAAAAAGATCGAGCTCTTGTTTTGTTCGGCTCGTTAAAACTATCGAAAATTCATCCCTTCTGTATTGTTTTATATTTTTTCGGACTTAAGGGATTAGATGACGAAAAAGGAATTTTGGAGTTACCTTTACGTACCTTTTCAGACTCTCTAAAATTGAAAAGGACCGAGTTATCTTTGTCGTTAAACTCGTTAAAAAGATTAATAGCGACAAACTTGTCTTTAGACGAGAACGAGTTTCACTATCGCTAGGCTCGTTAAAACATAGCGATGGGTTTGCCCGAAGGGAAAATTATAGAACAAGCATATGTTATCCTCCTCAAGCTTGACAAAATTAAAGAGGTACTGGTCAGCAATGACTGGGGAAAAATTGGGAAGAAAACTCAAAGAATCTTTATTGGTAGCAAGTCGCTCTTGAACATGAAACTTCCACTCCGTGTCCGAGTCGGGTTGGGATGTTTCATTCACCGGTCACATCGCCATGGTCACACCATACCATCCACATTTTGGGTTAATGCTACCAATCCATCACATCCGTGTCGCCGACATGTTCAAGAGAAGTCATCCAGAGAAGCCACCTGTGTCCCACCCACTACCATACATTATACTCCATTTTTTCATGACCGCCACCCTGAACCGTATATCATCAGATCGTTTTCACCTCCATCAAAATCATTTGCTCCGTTCCGTGTCATTGATGTGGGATTCATTAAGGCCCTCCTGTGACGGATCAATTCTTGTCGACATCAGCTCATTATCCAAGAAGTTGGTCTACGAACACCCCATTCAGTACTTTGAAGCTTACATGCCTCAATGGCAAGTTTCTCACTTCCGGCGACAGGTTTACATCAATGACCTTCGGCCGAAAGATTTTGCATGGTGTTCGACGCCAAGTCCTTTATTCACACCACGTGAATTGTACTGCAGTACCTTGAGGATCATTATCATTATTGGTGATTCCTCTCGCGCTTGTTAACAATTTACATCATTGAATCGTAATCAAGCGATGTCTTTCCATGTTCGACTTAGGACATTTCTCACATGGATCGACTTGTACTTCGAGTGAAGATCGGACGAGATTGAAGACCCCGGATCTAGTTTCATCCATCCAGGCTGCGATATATATTCAGGGAAATAAAGACATTAAATGTATAGCATTGCAGCACAGATAATCATCCTACCAAAAGGATGATGGCTCTATCAGAATCATCAGTCTACAATCAGACGATTGTCTGTCCTATGTACATGAGAATGAATTTATAAAGCTGAGCATGGGAATGCCCACCTCAGCTAGATCATGAAAAATAGTATGAAGATAATGTATTGTATTGTATCTTATTACAGGTCTCCTCCCAGCATTGAAAGAACTTCGGATCCTCATAATAAAGCATTTCACCCAACACCAAAAGGTTAACGGCCTCATACTTTAGGGGGCAACTGTTATAGAAATTTTTGTGCCTTACAACTCCAAGCATGAAATGTCCATAAACCAAGGGCTCCTAAGTCCCTAGAAGTGTTGTTCTAACCCCTAAAGGAACAAGGTCAACAAATTACAACTTCTCCCAGAAGTTCTCCACCAGAAACTGCTCAGAATAAGTCAAAACAGGATCATTTCAGCTGCTCCACTGGCTAGGTGCGTTGCATTGCACCTAAATACACTGGCTAGGTGTGTTGCAACGCACCTAAATGCACTATGAGGGTGTGTTGGGCGAGAAATGACAAATGGCAGTGTCATTCCGCGAGGTGGAGAGACAATGGAAGCTTCCAGAATCTTCTCCTATGACACTTGCCTCACTGAATTCGACCAAGGATGAGTAAGAGGCCTTCAGTCTCCAAGTGGAAGCAAGAACTGACAAAGAGAAGACACTAATAAAATCACAAGCTGACTCATCCTCCTTACAGATATCTATATATGGATCCCTCATCCCAGAGATCAAGAGGCTGGAATTTTGCACATTGTAAGGAATTGCTGTTGGTTTTGAGACAAACATCAGAGTATTGGGTGATATATGCTTTGTTGGAGGTGAAGAGGGGCTTCTTTGCTGGGAGGTTGATGCTGGGTCAGGAACCATCGGTTGTAACTCCTCCTGGATCTTTTCTTGTTTATCAATAAAAACTATTTGAGTTTTTCCTCCATGCTTTTGTATCATTGATGCTTGTTACATTTGTATGGTTAACTTAAATCTGATCCTAAGTTGTTTATGAATATAGATCCATGTCTTTGTATAGTGTTCTTCTTCTGTGATCTTACAGGTACTTGGTGAAGCTGGGCAAGTAAGGGAGCAGGTAGCTGGAAGCTGTCAAAGAAGAGAGAGATTGGATCAAAGGATTAGCGCAAGACACGGGTTGGTTCTTCCTATTCCTCTCTATCTATAGTTCATAAGGAAATACAAAAGTAGTTTTTCTCTGTTTGTTTCTAAGGCAGCTGTCACACCTTAGTGGGATAGAGCAGTTCTAAATAGACACTTTTCCCGGTAACACAGAGGTTGATCCCTCTGTGCTTACCACGTTCTTGGAGACCTGCATGAAGCTATTGCATGATAGAAAAGATGTGAAAGGACTACAGGAATTGATAAACAAGTGTGGTGGTAAGGAAAACATTCATGATGGACACTTCCTATTAAGAAATATTGGCAAACATAAGGCAAAATAGGGCGCGTGATGAGGCTCACCACGCAGATAGGGGATTATGATATGGACCAGGCCATTCTGTATCTAGGGTCTGACGTGAATGTTTTTACTAAAAAGACATGGGAGAGAATGGGGAGACCTATGCTGCAGCGGTCTATGATCCAGCTAAGAATGGAAAACTAGCAGAAGATCATTCATATGGGATGAATACATGGAGTAATAGTGGATAAGAAGGTGCGAGTGCATTGGTTGATTTTGAAGTAATAGAGATTGTCGATGACAACAATCCATACCCCATGCTCCTTGGAAATGACTAGGCCATAGATATGAATGGAGTCATCAACTTGAAAAAGGGGACAATGTCGTTTGAGAGGAAATTGCTTCGGGTGGTAGTACCATTGGACCTTGCAGAAGGAACGCACTATACTGAACCAGTCCGTGAATTTGAAGAAAGTGATGATGACGTAGATCAGATCTACAAAATAAATGTGCGAGATCAAGACTGGGTTAATCCAATAGCTGACGGATGGATTTCATGGGACTAGGAAAGTTTCTGTACCTCAGATTCAGATGAAGGGTTGGAGCACTGGAAGAATAGGATGCATGAAGTATCTACGCTTTGCTGCAACATGATGACTAAATCGTTGCGATGTGTGTCATCAGAGGTAAGAAATTTACCCTATTATGATGGTCTAACTAACGTAGATAAGTTTTTGGATGCATTTGAATGAGAATTCCTTGAGGATCATCGCTTCCAAGCACTAGATTTTGTGATGCGCACTACGCCCGCACGATGTGGGGTACACACAAGGAAAGCTTCGATGAATGGAGAGATTACAGAGGGATGATGAGGTTTCGATTTGGTCATCCTAAAATCTGACTGATTGAGAAATATGATGGGAGGAATGATTTGCATGATCATTTAGCGAAGTGGACTAAAGTTTATGGAACAGAGCTGCAGCGGGAGTGGGTGCACTTATTTTGCCATACTTTGGATACAATCCCTACGAATTGGTATCTATAAATAGATCTCCTCCATGGAACCATAGAGTGGGATATCTTAAGGGAAGGATTCTTAATGACCTTTTGTTTTGAAGATGGGTTTGAGAGAATTGATGAAGCTCTGCAGGAGATTAAGGTCGCGATCTTTAGAATTCCACAATATTTGTTGGAGTTGGTTCAACCAGATTGGAGCACCTAGCTGTGCCATGCGCTAGAATTCTATAATGTCACTGCTTAGGGAGAGGATGAAGATCCAAGAAATATTAATATTCTAGAGCCATAAGGCCATCATGAGGTTGAAGGTCCACAAATAGAGAACTCGAACATCACCACGTCATTGAAAACCAAGCAAGAGAACATTGGTACTGAAGCAGAGCCAAAATTTGTGAAGATTAGGGATTACTAGGATGATGCCACAGTGGATAAAGTTGCTGAGCTACTCCACCAATACCAGGATCTTTTTCCTACAAATTTTTTGAACCTAAAGGGCATCATAGGCGACTTGGGTGTGATGAAAATCACTTTGAAACCAGACATGAAGCCTATTAAGTAGAGGCCATATCGCCATAATCCCATATACAAGGAAAAGGTTTTCTTGGAGTTGGATAAGATGCTAGAAGCAGGCATCATCGAACCTGTGGAAAAATATGATTGGATGAGATTGATGGTGGTTCAGGAGAAGAAACAGAAGGGAGAAATAAGGATTTGCATAGGTTTGAGGAAGCTTAATGATGCCTACGTCAATGACCCTTTCCCAACACCATTTACTGATGAGGTATTGGACAACATTAGAGGGTAGAAGACCTACTCCTTCATTGATGGGTTTTTGGGGTACCATTAGATGAAGATCGCACCAAAGGATAGGAGAAAAACAACCTTCACGACAGAATGGGGTTGCTTTCAATACACTCTGATCCTGTTTGGGATTAAGAATGCGCCTGTGATATTTTCTCGTGTAGTCATCGCAATGTTTAAGGAGTTTATTAATAAGTTCTTGGAGGCATATTTTGATGATTGGACGATGTTTGGTTTAGTAAAACACCATGTAGAAAGTCTACGCCTGATGCTGGATACGTGCCAAAAATACCAAATTGCAATGAATCTGAAGAAGTGTCTATTCTGTGTCCCATTTGGGATCTTCCTGGGTCGTGCGGTGTGAAAGCAAGGGCTAATGGTGGACCCTGCCAAGATTGCAGTGATAGTGAATTTGGAGTCACCAAGAAGTGTCAAACAGCTGCGTGCAATGCTCAGACATATAGGATATTACATAAAGTTCATCAAGGCTTATGCTTATATTACCATGCCCATGGAGAAACTACTAAAGAAGGACGCTACGTTTTGCTGGGATGAAGAATGTCATCGTAGTTTGGATGTATTGAAGGAGAATGGTCACCACGCTGATTTTGGTCTTCCCGTATTGGAAGAAATAATTCCATGTACATGTCAATGCCTCTTACATTGCGTTGGGAGTAGTGCTAACACAGGCCAGTGAAGGAGAGATGGACCACCCTGTAGCCTTCAGAAGTAGGAAATTATCGAAGGCCGAGAATAATTACTAAACGATAGAGCGTGAAGGATTGGCTATGGTATACACGCTTCAAAAGTTCAGGCACTATTTGTTGGGAAAACATTTCAAAATGTACACAGATCATTCTGCCTTGGAATACTTGGTCAATAAGCCTGTGTTGGGGGGGGGGGAGATCTGCCGATGGTTGCTGCTATTCTAGAAGTATGACTTTGAGGTTATTGTGAAACCAAGAAGGTTGAATGCAGGACCTGACCATCTATTACGGATCAAGAGAGGAGAGAAGCCTACCAATTTGGAGGAAGGGTTGTCCGATGCGCAACTCTTCATGGTGCGCGTAGTAGATAAATACTTTGCAGATGTTATTCACTTTTTGACTACAAGGATGGCACCAGAAGGGTATACAAGCCAGAAAAATAAGGAACTAGTAATGCACGCGGCGATTTCTTAGTGATTGTAGGAAATTTATATAATATGGGTGTAGATGAGATATTTTGATGGGTGTAGGAAGCTCATGGAGGGGTTGCGGGAGGACATTATGTAGGAAAGGTGACAATACAAAAGATTTTGCGCACAGGTTTATGGTGGCCTATGCTGCATAAAGATTCTAAAGCGTATTGTAGGGCATGTGATGCATGTCAACGAATGGGCATACCATCACGGAGGGACGAGTTGCCACTGAATCCTCAAGTATCTTTGTATCCATTTGAAAAATGGGCAATTGATTTTGTTGGTCCAATCTAGCCCCCAAGAAAGAAGACAAGTGTGCGCTATATGATCACTGTGAAGGAATGTCCAACCAGATGGGCAGAGGCACAGCTGGTTAGAGATTGCACAGGTGCTACAACAACACACTTTTTGTTTGAATATGTGTTAACCAGATTTGGCTGCCCAAAGGTGTTGATGAGTGATCACGATATGCGCTTCTTAAACGAGACAATTAGTGCGTTGATTGAGGAATTCCAAGTCTATCATCAGAAGAACACACCATATCATCCTCAGGCTAATGGAATAGTAGAGGCCTTTAATAAGATTTTGGAGAATGCGCTGACAAATATTTGTAACACGTAGTGGAATGACTTGGATGTGTGTGTACCTGTAGTGCTATGGGCATATAGGACTACTTGTAAAAAATTGACAGGATAAAAACATTTTAGATTGGTCTATGTCATAGAAGTTGTGATGCCTATTGGAATATATCGTGCCTAGTCTATGCATAGAAACTTTCATAGGTATGGAAGATCACGAAGCCTTGGAAGAACGGCTTACACATCTAATGGATCTTGAAGAAGATAGATTCTTGGCTAGATTCCATCAACAAGTACAAAAGGAAAGTGAACAAGCATGGCACCATCGACACATCAAGCTGTGCATGTTCAAGGTAAATGATTTGGTATTGTTATATGATAGAAAGTTTAGTAAGTTTATGGGGAAATTTTAGATGCACTGGCTTGGGCCATATGTTATCAAAGAGATTACAGAGGGAAGCGTGGTTCAGCTTGCGAAGTTGAATGGAGAACCTTTTCTGAGAAGGGTGAATGGAAGCTGATTGAAGAAATATATAGGGGATCTGGCTCAATGACTATATGACGACAGGACAGTCTTAGTGCTCTAGGTAGTTGTAAGGCAGTGCGAGACTATAAACTACACTGCCAGGATTGGGGGACTACATGGAAGGTGGACTGTGCAGAAAATGGTGATGTTGTAGTATAAGAAGCTACGTGCAGGAATCTGCACTATGGAGGGAGGTGTCGCGTAGCACAATAGGAAAGTGATCCTTGGAGTCACTATTCATGATTTGATAGCTAGAAGATGGTTAAGAGGAATGCGTTAGCGCCATTTAAGGCCAAAATCTTTGAATATTTTCTGGCAAAACAACATTAATGATCAAATTTTGGTGGGAACGGTCAGATTTGAATTCAAAAAACCCTATAAATGACGTGTGTTGGTCCAATGGAGAACACTTTGCACCCTTAGAGTTTTTGAGCTGTGCTGTCTATTGCTTATGGACCACTTCTTCTTTAAGGATTTGGTCACAAGCCCCACATTCACAAATTACTAGAGTTGAATTAGAAATTCATCCTTGAAATCATGTTAGGACCAAGCCCTGCTGAGACTATGAGCACTGGGGGAGATGTCACGTCTAAAGGAGTTGCTCCAGAGGTAGTGAGTATGGAAGCTCTGGCTCCTATACCTACGACGTTGAGATCACCTAGGCCGAAGCCTACCCCTATTAGGGAAACCCAAAACCCGAAGAAGGATAAACAGAAGAAGTTGTTGCTGGTGTACGAATCACCCATAAAATACCCCGCAACTCAAAAGCATAAGAAAGACAAGTAGCCCGAGAGGGTTGTCAATCTGGAGGCCGAGGAAGGACATGGCACTGAAGACATAGAGGCTGAGGGATTGGAGCTCATTACAAAGTGTTGGAAATAATATTGAGAGGGGGGGTGAATCAGTATTATCAACTTCTTTTCAATTTATACAAATATTTGCAGATCTGACTAATGAAACTTGTGAATACATTCCTGACTTATAATTTAATTCATTATTCAGATATTGATCGTTAATCTGTGTGTCAGAACCATATAACAATAAGCAGGAACAGAAAAGTAGAGTAGACAATCACACAAAGGAACACAAGATATAAGGTGGAAACCCAATGTGGGTGAAAACCACCTGATGCAATATGTCTCTATCTTCTTTCAATTAGAAACTCCCTTTTACAATGATTCTGTGCTGGTGCAGTCTTATACCAGCACGCAGGCTTCAACCTGCACAAGGCTACAACCTTCTCTCATTCTCCAGACTGTTCTGGAAGGGAGCTACAACCCCCTTAGCTCTTGTACTAGGTGACGTACTAGTACGTAGGTGCTGACCTACAGAAGACTTTTATTTTCTTCTAGGGACCATGTTTCATAAATTTTCAAACTGGATCCATGAATATCAATCAAACATAAAATAGATCTGTAATCAACCAACTTCCTTGTACAAATACTGAAACAATAACTTCTCAGTGCACAGTACCAGTAACCAAACACCAATTCAGAACCCAGATCATAGCAGAAATAGACAAAGGCAGCTAAAACATATTTCAGAGGAAAAGTCCGCAACTTCACCAATAGAAACCTGCGCATGTCCACATTATTCCCTTCTTTACCCTACGGGTATCCGCACCTTCTCTGTGTCTATCTTGCGGTATCTGCATCTGCGCTGTGCTGGAGTTGTGGGTATTCGCACCTGCACTGTGTCGATCCTGCGGTATCTGCACCTGCGCTGTGTCGGAGCTGCGGGTATCCGCACCTGCTCTGTGCCGGAGCTGTGGGCATTCGCACCTGAGCTGTTAGAGATTTATAAGACTTCAATTACACCCTGATTATCAGATTTACAGATCTGATCACGTGCCAAAGAGATCTCGACCCCTCAATAGATTCGCCTTGTAATGCTCAGGTTTCTCCTTGATTCGGATCCAACTCACCAACCGATCACCAATATTTCAGATCTTTCTCATCTCAAGATATTCAACCCATTTGTTGCCCAGCCAAATGATCTCCTTTCCTTTTTATAGTCTAGGCCTTACTCAAACCATGGTCCAAAACCATAAGGATCCAAAACTAGGGACCCAAAACCTGGGTTCAATACTTTAGATGCAAAACCACGGACTAAAACCATAGGATCAAAAAGTCAGACTAAATACCATGGACCAACCATAAAATTTCCCACGTGCGTGCGTTTCTCTGCATGAAAGTGTGTAAACTTTACGTCCACACTTTTTGTTCAGAGAACTTGCGTATATGTCCACACCTTTTGTTCGGTGCACCTGCGGGTCCGTGGCTTTTGTTCGGCGCACTTGCGGGTATATCATTTTCTATCATTTTGAGAGCCTGAACTGTGATCTTCTCTTTGAGTGAGTTTCCATCAAGGACAACACTGAAGTCATCGAGCCAAACCTGTGCCAATCCTATGTCATAATGCCAACAATCTCCCCCTTTGGACTTGATGGCAACCCAAAGTCACTCAAAGTCTTTTCTCCCCCTTTGACATCAAGGGCAAAGGGTTATGCTCCCCCTGAGTACATGCTGAAATCTCTGCTCTGCTGTGCTGTCCAAGCTCCCCCTGACATATAGGCAAGATTTGCAAGAAGATATTCTACAAAAGAAATCTGACATTATACACCATAACAGACCTTCCTATCACCAAAGACTCATACATACAACTCCCAACCAAGTGGGAATATATCAACATTGACTCATCCACCCAACCAAGTGGGGATACATGATAAGCACATTACATTATCCATCCCAGGCATAGTGGGGAAACCAAGATAGGCCGTTACATGACCTTGAAAAATAAATATAAGACATAGAGACAAAACATCAACCGCATAATAATGCCAACAATGCATTATTAGAAGAATATATGCTCCCCCTGAACCTGTGCCAGCTGGTCTCTGACAGATCCATAAACCAACGAATGTACGCGTATACCCCATATGAAACTTGCGTACAACCAACAATTTCTGAAACAGATAAGATTCAACAGCAAGATGATGCATCAACTACCCCCAACTTTTGTCTGAGGTATTCAAAGGTCTCCCTGGGCAGTGGTTTGGTGAGAATATCAACAACTTGTTCCTTAGAGGGAACATACTCCAATTTGACCTTTTGTTCAAGCACTTGTTCCCGGAGAAAATGATACTTGATCAGTATGTGCTTAGTCTTTGAATGCATGACAAGATTCTTTGAAATGCTGATTGCACTTGTATTATCACAGAAAATGGAGATAGGCGGAGTTGTGTGCAGAAAGATGCAGCAGCTACATATTCTGCTTCAGCTGTAGATAATGCAATGGAGCTTTGTTTCTTGTTGAACCAAGATACTAATCTAGAACCCATGAAGAATGCACCACCACTAGTGCTTTTCCTGTCATCCACGCTTCCTACCCAATCCGCATCTGTGTATGCATGAAGTGTGAGATCTGTACCTCTAGGATACCATAAGCCATAGTTTTGAGTTCCTTGAAGATACTTGAAGATTCTCTTAACTGCCTGAAGATGAGTTTCCTTTGGATTTGCCTGAAATCTTCCAACTATTCCCACTGCATGCATAATGTCTGGTCGGGTACCTGTTAGATAGAGCAGACTACCAATCATGGATCTGTAGGTTGGTTGATGTACTGCTGCCGATTCATCATTTGCGTTGAGGCTGCATCCTATCACCATAGGGGTACATACTGGTTTCGAATCCTCCATCCCATATTTCTTCAAGATCTGCTTGAGATACTTGGTTTGTGATAGAAAAATGCCGTCTTTGTTTTGTTGGACTTGTAAACCAAGAAAATATGTGAGCTCACCAAGCATGGACATTTCAAACTCCTTTTGCATCACCAAGGAAAAATTTTGACTCATGTCTTCTTCATTGCTGCCAAAGATGATATCATCAACATACACAACAAGTATTAGCAACTTTTCATTGTCAACCTTTATATATAGATTGCTATCAGTTGATCCTTTTATAAAGTCTTGTTGATGGAGGTACTTATCCAACACATAATACCATGCCCTAGGAGCCTATTTAAGGCCATAGAGAGACTTTTTGAGTCTGCATACAAGTTTTGGATCATTTCCAAGAATAAACCCATCTGGTTGTTCAATATATACTTCTTCATCCAAGTCTCCATTCAGGAAAGCAAACTTCACGTCCATTTGAAATACTTTGAACTTTTGAAAGCTAGACAGAGCAAGGAACATCCTTATAGCCTCAAGTAACTGGTGCAAATGTTTCTTCAAAGTCTATGCCTTCTTGTTGCGCATACCCTTTACAAACAAGTCTTGCCTTGTTTCTAACCACATCCCCATTTTCATTCAGCTTATTTTGGAAAATCCATTTTGTCCCTATGACGTTCTTGTCTTTTGGTCTAGGAACCAACTCCCAAGTATTATTCTTTTCAATCTGCTCGAGTTCTTCCTCCATGGCTTTGACCCAAAATTCATCTTTGCAAGCCTCCCTTACATTCTGTGGTTCAGTGAAGGAGAGAAATGCTAGATAACTTGAAGCTTTTGAAGTGGTTCTGCTTGTTTGTACACCTGCCTCTTTCTGCCCCAAAATTTGAGATTCTGGATGATTCTTCTGAAGTATCTAGATGGAGTCTTTTCTTCTATCCTTATCCATTCTTCTGGTGCCTCATGGGTTTCTTCTTCATTATGAATCTGATTTGATGTTGACAGATAGTCTTTGCCATCTTTGAAATCTTCAGATTTTACCTACCTAGGAGTGTTTGCTTCTTCACCAACCACTACATCAATACTTTCAACAATTTTACCAAGTCTTTTATTGTAACATTTGTAGGCCTTGTTGTGGGTAGAGTAGCCAAGTAAAATGCCTTCATCAGCTCTGGGTTCAAACTTGCCAAGATTTCATCTGTCCTTTTAATGTAGCATTTTCTTCCAAAAATTTTGAAGTATTTTGCCGTGGGAGTCTTACCATACCAAAGTTCATGAGGAGTCCGAGTGCTATTTACCCAGACGTTTGTCTTGTTGAGAATAGGAACAACGGAAAATGCGGCTTCACCCCAGAAGGTCGCTAGAGTTCCAGACTCATCAAGCATAGCACGAGCCATTTGTTGAACCGTTTTGTTCATCCTTTCCACTAGTCCATTTTGTTGAGGAGTCCTTGCAGCAGAGAATTCCCTTCTTATTCCATGTTCTTCACAAAAATCGAAGAATTCATCTGAGGTAAATTCCCCTCCTCGATCAGATTTGAGGCACTTGATTTTGCGATCTGATTCATTTTCAACCAAAGCTTTGAATGACTTGAACTTTTCGAAAGCTTCATCTTTATACTTCATGAGTCCTATCCAACACATCCTTGAAAAGTCATCAATGAACAATATGAAATACTCTTCTCCTCGAGGTGACCTCTTCCTCATTGGACCACATATATCGGTGTGGACAAGTTCAAGTGGCCTGCTAGCTGATCCTTCCTTCTCAGGGAAATTAGTTCTGGTTTGCTTACCAATTTGACATGATTTGCATATTGTATTGTCTGGAATTCTGATATCAGGAAGATCCTGAACTGCCTGATATTTGCATGCTTTCCTTATTTGAGAGAAGCTAAGATGCCCCAGTCTTTTGTGCCATAGCCAGTGTTCATCATTATTGCTTAAATAGCATTGTTGTTGTCCTCCCTTGAGTATGTATACATTATTTGGAGTTCTAATGCCTTTGATCACTATTTTTCCTGTATCAAGCTCACGAACAATACATCCATTTGATCGAAATATTACCTCCGTTCCTTGATCATACATATGACTGACACTCAATAGATTATGCTTTAAGCCATCAACATACATAACATTTCCAGCCTTGACCTTTCCTTTCAAACGAACAGAGCCTTTACCTTTTATGTATGCAGGGGTGTCATTTCCAAATGAGACCTTCTTTTTCTTTTTTTAAGGCACTATATGACTGGAGTTTCTCTCTATCACCTATCATATGTTTCAAGCAGCCACTGTCGATGTACCATTTATTTTCTTGTCCTTCCACATATAAGGCTATCCCACATCTTTTCGGTTGCAGCTTCTTTCTTTTTCCATATTTTGGAACTCAATGAAGCTTGCTCCTTCTGAGTTGCTTGCTGAAACTTGCTCCTGCATTCAAAATCTTCATGACCGAAGTTGTTACATATAGAGCATTCTATTTCATTTTCAAGAGCAGAGAAGTTATTGTAGGTTCTTTTCATGATTCCTGTCATACTCCTTTGTTTTTGAGCTTCCCTAGTCATGATGGTCTTGTAGGAAACACATTGAGCAACTTTATGACCAAAGTTATGACAAGAGAAACGTTGGCCATTGAAGAAATTCCCGCGATTATCAAATCTACCAACCATATGATTATAGTTTCCATCCATTCTTGAGCCAAATTGAGAATGATTTACCTGTGATATGTTGAGGCTTCTGTTCATTCTTGAAGTAAATTGCCCCCGATTTACTTGTTGATCTGCATTATGCTTTTGCTGTCGATTGTCCACTTGTTCACTTCTCCTTGCTGCATCAAGATAACTTTTGGAGGTGGATGGCTTCTGTGCTTGCTTCTGAGCTTGAGATGCTTCTTCAGAATATCCGAGACCTGTCTTGATTAGAGGAGAACACTGCACTTTGATAATATCATCTAGAGTTTCAAATCCTTTAGCAAATCTGAGATTAAGGACTTTTGTTTTCTCAATTTCTTTTCTAAGTCCCACAATTTCACATTCTAACTCTTCATTGTGTTTATCTTTTTCAGCAAGTTGGAATGTTAGAGTATCTATAATCATATTCCTTTCCTCTAAACTAACTTTAAGTTTAGATATTTCTTCATAAATCCCTTCTTTATTTGTAGCACCCACGAAATCATCATCTTCAAAAGCCATCAAAAGTATATCATCATTACCTGGTTCTTCTTCATCACTATTTGACAATCCATCACTGTCTTCATGAGTGTAATATCTCTTCTTATTTACATTCTGTTTTCCGTTCCATCTAACTGGTTCCTTACCTTTGTCTAGTTTATCTTTATGAGAACATTTTGCAGCATAATGACCGACTCTTCCACAAGCAAAGCATTTGAAAGGCAGCTTACCTCTGAATCTTCCAAATCCCCGTTGGAGGTTCTTGAAAAAATTTGATTCTTCCTCATCTTCTGACTCATACTAATCTCCTTTTCCTAAAGTCTTGAATGCAACTTCTCTTCTGTCTGATGGTCCTCCTTTTCTCATTTCGTAAGCAGTTAGAATTCTGTGCAGCTGTGACATGGTAAGGCTTTGTAGATTCTGCTTTTCTTCTATGGCAGAAACTTTTGAATCAAACTTAGGAGATAAAGATCTTAGAACCATTTCAACCAAAACCACTTATTTTATTTCTTCACCCAAGTTTTTCATACGATTTACGATCTCATCTATACGTAGGAAATAGCTAGCCACACTTTCATCATTATGTATTCTGAGACTTTCATATTGAATTATAAGAGTTTGTAATTTTGCTTGTTTTACCTGTTCATCTCCTTCATGACTCAGAACGATCTTGTCCCATATTTCTTTTGTGATTTTGAGCTGCATCACCTTGACAAATTCTGATTGAGATAGACTTCCTAATAGAGTATTGATAGCCTTTGCATTTGTTTCATACTGCTTCTTACCAGCTGTATCTGTAGGAGTTGTTGATGGAAATCTGTATCTTGTTTCCACAATATCCCAAACTTCTGTACCAAGAGATTGAAGATAAAAAATCGGTGGCCTAATAGATGCTTCTTTCTTGTAGTTGCTCATGATGATAGATCTTCCTTCAAGCGATCAAGATTTTCCTGAAGGACCTACTCTGATACCAATTGTTGGAAATAATACTGAGAGGGGGGGTGAATCAGTATTATCAACTTCTTTTCAATTTATACAAATATTTGCAGATCTGACTAATGAAACTTGTGAATACCTTCCTGACTTATAATTTAATTCATTCTTCAGATATTGATCATTAATCTGTGTGTTAGAACCATATAACAGTAAGCAGGAACAAAAAAGTAGAGTAGACAATCACACAAAGGAACACAAGATATAAGGTGGAAACCCAATGTGGGTGAAAACCACCTGCTGCAATATGTCTCTATCTTCTTTCAATTAGAAACTTCCTTTTACAATGATTCTGTGCTGGTGCAGTCTTATACCAGCACGCAGGCTTCAACCTGCAGAAGGCTACAACCTTCTCTCGTTCTCCAGACTCTTCTGGAAGGGAGCTACAACCCCCTTAGCTCTT
This sequence comes from Pinus tabuliformis, assembly GCA_031772625.1. Lineage (NCBI taxonomy): Eukaryota > Viridiplantae > Streptophyta > Pinopsida > Pinales > Pinaceae > Pinus > Pinus tabuliformis. The sequence continues at coordinate 983,203,113 of CM062817.1, read as the reverse complement.
GTACTAGTTGAGGTACTAGTATGTAGGTGTTGACCTATAGAAGACTTCTCTTTTCTTCCAGGGACCACGTTTCATAAATTTTCAAACTGGATCCATGAATATCAATCAAACATCAAATAGATCTGCAATCAACCAACTTCCTTGTACAAATACTGAAACAATAACTTCTCAGAACATAGTACCAGTAACCAGACACCAATTCAGAACCCAGATCACAGCAGAAATAGACAAAGGCAGCTAAAACATATTTCAAAGGAAAAGTCCGCAACTTCACCAATAGAAACCTGCGCACGTCCGCAATATTCCCTTCTTTACCCTGCGGGTATCCGCACCTTCTCTGTGTCTATCCTGCGGTATCCGCACTTGTGCTGTGCCGGAGCTATGGGTATTCGCACCTGCGCTGTGTCGATCCTGCGGTATCCGCACCTGCGCTGTGCCGGAGCTGCGGGTATCCGCACCTGCTCTGTGCCGGAGCTGTGGGTATTCGCACCTGAGCTGTGTCGAGCCTGCGGGTATAGAGATTTATCAGACTTCAATTACACCCTGATTATCAGATTTACAGATCTGATCACGCGCCAAAGAGATCTCGACCCCTCAGTAGATTCACCTTGTAATGCTCAGGTTTCTCCTTGATTCGGATCTAGCTCACCAACCGATCACCAATATTTCAGATCTTGCTCATCTCAAGATATTCAACACATTAGTTGCCCAGCCAAATGATCTCCTTTCCTTTTTATAGTCTAGGCCTTACTCAAACCATGGTCCAAAACCATAAGGATCCAAAACTAGGGACCCAAAACCTGGGTTCAATACTTTAGATGCAAAACCACGGACTAAAACCATAGGATCAAAAAGTCGGACTAAAATTTCCCACGTGTGCGCGTTTCTCTGCATGAAAGTGTGTGAACTTTACGTCCGCACTTTTTGTTCGGAGAACCTGCATATATGTCCACACCTTTTGTTCGGTGCACCTGCGGGTCCACGGCTTTTGTTCGGCGCACCTGCGGGTATCTCATTTTCTATCATTTTGAGAGCCTGAACTGTGATCTGCTCTTTGAGTGAGTTGCCATCAAGGACAACACTGAAGTCATCGAGCCAAACCTGTGCCAATCCTGTGTCATAATGCCAACACAAAGCTACCTAATTATATCCCTTCGTGCAAGGGAAAGACAAAGGTCACCAAGGACCCAGATTCCAATTTTTTTTTCATATCTATGCCCCTGCTGTTGGAGCAGGTTCCCTTCGAAGGTCCGTGCCTTGTGTGGATCCCCTGTTGAAAATGGAAGTTTGGGCCCTGACAGATCATGAGAGGTTCCCTCACCTAGCAACCGCCAATTATATGAAGTGCATCTATTACCTGGACTCAAGTGTCATTGAGTTAGAGACAGTGGAATGGATCCGTGGAGTGGAGAATTCCAGGTTGTTGAACCTACTGTGGGTGCCCCATTTTCGCTACACCACTATTAACACAACATACGTGCATCAATTACTTATGCTGGTGCATGATGGGTGCTTATGGCTTGGTGGGCCTATACCTATCACTGACAAGCTCATCCATAGGATCACGCACCTGCCCCATGATGGTTTCAATCCAGCCAAGGAGTTTAGCGGAAAGGATTTGGAAGACAATATGAAGAAGGAATTCACCCTTGTGAAAAAACCGTGCGGATACTCCATTACTTCTATCAATGACCCCGTTGTGCAAATTGCCACACAAATCCTGGTAGGGAAGGTAATAAGGAAGTGTTGTGCAGATGAAGTTCTGGTGCCTGTGGTTTCTCTAGCTGCACAATGCACAAAGGTGTGCAGTTCAACTGGTTGTGGTACCTGTACAGTGAATTCCTCGCGAATTGTCGCGAGGTCCAGGATGAGACCGAGCCATTTCATTATGCTTGGTTGTTGCTCTCCATCGTGTTGGCTTCATGGGAGTTACTGGAAGACAACCGGTTTCGTCCATTGAAAGAAGGATTGTGGGAGGTTGCGCAGTTCGCCTCCCTATGGGTCACAAAGGACCCTGCATGGGTCAAATAAAGAAAAATATTTTGGGTTTTGATGGAAGAAAGCATTTGCATGGCCATAAACTTGTGCCCAAGGTTGTCCTCGACCTTGTACGAGAAGTTGTCAGCATATGCCATGTTGAAAGCTAACTTCCACAACGTCTACATTCAAGCATGGAAGGACCCACAGAATAAATGGTATGATTTACCATACTTTGTCACAGATCATGACATATAGGAGGTAATCAAGCGATGGCCAAAAAAGTGGCATGTCCCCTCAGATTTGGATTCCAACACCAGTAAGGGTGCGGGAAGCTCGACAGAAAATAAAAGGAAGGATACAATCAAGGAGGTTGCACAAAAGTTGGCCGCACAACAGAAGAAGGAACCTATAGAGAAGGATCATATGGAGAAGAGGTGCACTGCTAAGGAGCAGGTTGAGCGAGAACAACATGAGTCAGAGTGAAGTGATAAATCCCCTTCGCTTGAGACGGAGGAGGAAGAGCAGTCTGAACAGGGCGACAGAGGAGATGAGGAGCAGAGCACCCCATTTCAGCTAAGGAAGCATGGACAGGAGCAATAGGAATGTCCCTGTAAGAAGAAAACGTCAGAAAAATCGTAGGGTGATCCCACGGTGTTGACGGAGGGTGATCTCGATGAGATCAACGACAAAGTCTGGGATACTACAAATGAACTATTGCAACAGTTTGAGCAACAATATATGAAAACGCTGGGAAGTGTCCAGAAGGATTTGCGTGAGCTGCAAATCCAAACTAGTAGGATAGATGTGGGCATGGGTCAAGTGAGCGCAACACAAGTGAGATTGGAACCTAGGACTAGTTAGGTTGTGGAATTGGTAAGGACCCTAGACCTTCACACGATTGCTCTACCAGAAGGATCCCTACATTCAGAATCAACCGATGACCACATAATCTTAAGTACCATTAAGAACATCAGGCTGAACATTGTAGCGCTCCCTAATGAGCTTCTTCATGTGCTGCAGGCAGGGGCGATAGAGGAATTGAGAGCTCAGGAGTAGTGTGCTCTCAATTTGATAAGCAAATATAGGGTGAGCAATGAAGAGATGTTCACCGAGAAAACACAGGCCTTGAAGGAAAAACATACAATGCATGCATAGAGTTCCAGGTTGGAGGTCGCGATAGCAGAGGCATGCAGAATAGTGCCAAAGCTGCACATTCCAGAGGATGCACAGCCAGAAGTCAAGATACAGAAATTAGATGCAAGAGTGCGCGAGGTGAAGGGGGAAGTTGAATGAGTTCAATTCGAACTCAATACGAAAATAAGAGAATTGTAGCTCAAATTACAGCATACGACTCTGCCCGAGGTCAGATAGCAACATGAAGCTTCCATCAAGGAAGAGATGGCCACTTTGCATGCCATAGTTGCTGACTTCTCGGCCTTATTTGAATAGGCGATGGAGTTGGTAACGACTCTACTGGAAGACCCAAACTTGCAGATTGTAAACACAGAGGTTCGTGAGCTCGAGAAGCAGTATGATGAGGTCAGGGTGACGACATGCTCAATTTCTCTAGTGTAACGCCTCGCCAAGTTACAGGAGGGAAAATAACTCCTCGCATAGATAGAAGTAGCTCAAAAGAAGCAGGCCGTCTTAAGGCCAAGTTGGTACATTGGTTAGAAGAGGCTTACCAAGTAATAACCACCATTTAGGAGAAGATGACGGGCATGCAACAAACAAAACAAATGATGAAGTTGGCCACAGAAGGACCAGCTACAAAGCAACTCATAGAATAGGTCAAGTAGGTAGCTACGTAGAGCATTGTCGAGGTTGTAGTTGTGTAGGTGGAGTTGGGGGATCTTCGCAGGAAGATCACCGCACCAATCAAGCGCTTCGAGGGAGAGTCATGACCTTTGTGTTGGGGGCCTGTTGGGATGGGGTCCCATGGTGTTATTAGGAAATCTAGTGTCTATGCAGAGCTACTAGTCCCACTAAGGCTGGTAGCTACCTTAGAAATAAACAAACTAAAACCACTTTCGTTTTCCTTTATGAGAAATAGATAAGAGGGGAATAAAGGAGACCAACCTCTGTCTTGCATTTGGTTCCTTGCTTGATTCCTCTCCCTTCTGATAGATCTTTGCCACTCGCTTCCTCGTCTACCCAGCTTCAAAGAGTACCTGTATAATCAAAGCAGCATAACACTATCCAAGAACATAGATCTATTATCATAAACAATATAGGACCAGATATATATTGACCACACAAATGCATATAACATTAATCATACAAGAATGTGGAGGAAAACTAGAATATCTTTATTGATAATCAAGAAAGAGCAAAGAGGATTACAACCAATTGTTCTGGCCCAGCATCATCCTCTCAGCAAGAAAGCCCTTCTTCACCTCATGAAAAGCTTAGATCACCCAACACTATGATATTGCACCAAGAAACCATCAGCACTTCCTTACAAGATACAAAATTCCAGCCTCTGGATCTCTGGGATTAGGGATCCATATATAGATGTTTGCAAGGGGGGTGAGTCAGCTTTTGATATTTGATTAATTTCCTCTCTCTGATAGTTCTTGATTCCACTTGGAGATTGATGATCTCTTACTCATCCCTGGGCGAATGTAGAGAGGCAAGTGTCACAAGAGAAGTTTCTGGAAGATTCCATGATCCTCCACCTTTTGGATTGACCCTGTCATTTGTCCACTCTCGCCCATCGTACCCCATAGAAGGTATTTTCAACATGCATCGCACCTCTAGTGTGTATTTCGGTGGGATGCAACGCACTTTGACCATGGAGCAGGTGAAATGGTCCAGTTTTGACCAGTTCTGAGTAGTTTTTCATGGAGAACTTCTGGGAGATGTTGTAGTCAGTTGACCTTGTTATTTTAGGGGTTGGAACAACACTTTTAGGGACTTAGAAGCCCTTGGTTTATGGACATTTATGATTGGGGTTGCAGTGCCCAAAATGTCTATAACAGTTGCCCCCTAAAGCATGAGGTCGTTAATCTTTTGATGTTAGGTGAAATGCTTTATCATGAGGATCCGAAGTTTTTTCAAGCTGGAAGGCGACCTGTAATAAGATACAATACAATACATTATCTTCATAATATTTTCATGATCTAGCTGAGGCAGGCATTCCCATGATCAACTTTATAAATTCATTTTCATGTACATGAGATAGACAATCGTCTGAGTGTAGACTGATGATTCTGGTAGAGCCATCATCCCTTAGCTTGGATGATTATCTGTGTAGCAATGTTGTACATTTGATGTCTTTATTTTCTTGAATATATATAGTAGCCCGGATGGATGAAACTAGATCTGGGGTCTTCAATTTCGTTCGATCTTCACTAAAAGTACAAGTCGATCCATGTGAGAGATGTTCTGGAGTCGAACATGGAAAGACATTGCCTGATTTCCACCCAATGATGTAAGCTGTTAACAAGCGCGAGAGGAATCACCGATAATGATGATGACCCTCAAGGTACTGCAGTACAATTCACGTGGTGTGAACATGTGACTTGGCGTCGAAGACCACGCAAAATATTTCAGTCGAAGGCCATTGACGTAAACTTGTCGTCGGAAGTGAGAAACTTGCCATTGAGGCATGCAAGCTTCAAAGTACTGAAAGGGTTGTTCCTAGATCGACTTCTTGGATAATGAGCTGATGTTGACAAGAAGTGATCCATCATAGGAGGGCCTTAGTGAATCCCACATCAATGACACGGAACGGAGCAAATGATTTTAATGGAGGTGAAAACAATATGATGATATAAGGTTCAGGGTGGCGGTCATGAAAGAATGGAGCGTAAATGTATTGCAATGGGCGAGACACAGGTGAATTCTCTGAGCGACTTCTCTTGAACATATCAATGACACTAACATGATGGATCGGTAGCATTAACCCCAAATATGGATGGTGTGATGGAACCATGGTGATGTGACCAGTGAATGGAACAACCCAACCCGACTTGGATGCGGAGTGAAAGTGTCATGTTCAAGAGCGACTTGCTACCAATAAAGTTTCTTCAAGTTTTCTTCCCAATTTTGCCCCAGCCATTGCTGACTAGTACCTATTTATTTTTTTCAAGCTTGAGGAGGATAACATATGCTTGTTCTATAATTTTCCCTTCGGGCAAACCCATCGCTATGTTTTAACGAGCCTAGCGATAGTGAAACTTGTTCTTGTTTTTTATGGACAAGTTTGTCGCTATTTAGTTTTAATGAGTTTAACGACAAAGATAACTCGGTCCTTTTCAATTTTAGAGAGTCTGAAAAGGGACGTAAAGGAAACACCAAAAATCCTTTTTCGTCACATAATCCCTTGAGTCCGAAAAGGTATAAAACAATACAAAAGGGATGAATTTTCGGTACTTTTAACGAGCCGAACAAAACAAGCGCTCGATCTTTTTGTGTAATAATCCCTCAGGTCCAAAAAGATTAAAATCTAAAGGAGGGATAGCACTTCCGGTCGTTTTAACGAGCTGGAGAGGCCAATTGCTCGGCAATCTTTTCATATTTTACGAGTCAGTTGAAAAGAGCTTAAAGGAGACTCATTTTTTGAGGAACGAGTGATAAATTTGGGTAGCAGCTAATTCCAGGTAAGGTTTGGAATTTTCCAATCACGGCAGTGTCACAAGGATGGCTAACAGGATCACTCTTCGCAGCTGTTCCTCAAAAAGGGTAAACAATCAAATGGAGGTGAATGATCGGCCAATACAGAGTGGAGGTGATGATGAGAACACGACCAAGGCTTCAAAGGCTGATGATAATACATTCATGATGGTTATTTACCGGAAAATGGTTCATTTTTTAATGAGATTAAACTCTGGGGGAACATTTGCTCATTGCTTATGTTTATTTTTTAACGAGCTTGAATTCCACATTAAAACTGCTCAATAATCCAGTCGTATAATAAGGATGTCTCATATATAAACGACCATTTTTCAAAGCTTTGCCCCGCATCCTTTCTTTATGCAAGTTAGCATACGACCAATCCTACGAGTTTAAAGGGTTAGAGGACCTATAAATTTAAAAAATAAATGGTCGCTCTTCACTTGCACGCAAAAAGGTTTGCATGCCCCCAGGTATAGCGAAGTAGAGATTCCAGGTTACCCCTCAATTTGCAGACAAAACATTTGTTTTATCGGGAAAGGCCTACCTTTTCCAAGTTACCCCTCAATTTGAAGATAAAAAATTTGTTCTATCAGGAAAGGCCTACCTTAATAGAGGTATCTTATTCCGGTCTAATCCCATTTTCCAAAATGGATGGGTGTGTCAGCCAGTCATATATCCTCTACGGAAACCTACCCTATACCCAAGGTTTTCCGGTCGAAACAGGCCAGGGTGCATGCCCCCTGGGTTTCAGTCATATCCTCCGAATCACTTGCGCTCATTAGGTGGACGGACTGGGGATTGATGAGACATTCCTTGCGTGAAAAGACCATTCAGAGATGGTATATGACTATTTTCTATGTGTGAACCGGGGAATGAAAGCTGGTCTACGAGCTTGACCACTCTTTCTTCGTGCGGAAAACACATTACTCTAAAGAGTGAGGAGACAATGGCTCCCTTGCAATAAATATAGTCTCGTCCAAGGAGTAGATTATAATCCAGGGGTCCTTGGACTAACATTACGTTCATGTGAACGGTTTTCCCTCTCAATGTTATCGGCACATTGGGAAGGATCCCTAACGGTCGACTAGTTCCTTTGTCAAAGCCTCTTAGATTTATCATCTCAGGCAAAAGCGATGGTGAACCAAGTGCTTTCCAAGCAGTTGAGGAAAGGATACTCACAGAAGCCACTTCATCTATGATGGTACTGGCCATGACCATTCTATATATTTGAGCAATGATTCGAAATGGTACACTAGCTGGTAAACGGGGTCTGCCTAGTAGATTCCAGTCAAAGGAAACAACTAGGTTGCTTGGAGGTGGGACCGAATAGACGGCCGGATATGACTCTGACGAACTTCCTTCCTGTGGTAAAGGAATGGGTAGACTGCCCCCATGTTCATCGGAGTCTGTGCTTACGAAGAGAATTTGAACAATGTCATTCTTGTTCTCTTCGGTGACTGTATCATCTGAAGATTGATCCTCTGAAGGCAAGACCGGGTCAACTACCACCTCGACCTTTTGACTTTCGTCTGGTGTGGATTCAGATGGTTTATCTTCAATGATAGATGCTTCAGCCGACCACAAGGGCATGTCAACCGGATTTTCAACTAGTGACGGACTCGGCAAGAGTTTCTTATATCTAGGAGGAAGCCGTAACGGTGAAACCAGACGGTTGTTCAAAACTCTTTTAGCTTCGTCTAAGAAGGGACAACAGTGGACGACGTGATCGCCTTCACACAATTTACAAGGAAATTTATATTTTCCTTTTTGTCCAGGGGCTTCACTTTCACTAGTTGACGGTGTACTTCCAACATGATCATCAGAGGTTGATGACACCGGATTGTGCAAACGAGGAGACCAGTCCCTTAAGATCCGAGGGATGCAAGGACAATTTCAATGATAGTGGTCTCCTTTGCAAATGACACATGGCGATTTAGGCTTGGATGGTGCAGTGTGTGGATTTTCGCTAGACGATGCCTGGTCGCCCCTTTTCGCCTTTGGCTCCTTCTTCTTCTCCTTCTTCTTCTCAGTTACTTGATTTTTGGCTTTACCAGCTTCATCAAGCGAAGAGGAAGGAGGAGAGGAAGAATTGGACGAAGTAGAGGGTTGGGGGGTAACTCTAGTATCATTTAGTTGCTGACTTGATTGTTCAGGAATCACGGTGTTCTGAACGACAGAAGTTGAGAAGAGCCATATGGGCAAGCCGATTGTCAATCCTGGAAGAGACAATGTGGCCATATGGGGTGCACCAACATCTCCCCAAGAGGAGAAGGGACTAGGATTTCCTCCAAGGGGAACTCCTTGGTTGGTGGACTCCATTTTTCTCAACCTAAGACCAACGTGGAAAAGGTGACATTTATTCCGATTAAAATAAATTTTAGACGCTTTGACACAACTTGCTTTTTCAATTTTTAAGAGTCGAGAAAAAACAAAAGATGACTCTAGTCGCCTTCGATTTTTAATGAGCCTGAAGTGATAAGTGCTCAGATGGACCTTTTCCTTTAAGGAGTCTGAAAAGGAAAGAAATGGACTACTTTGGAAATCTAGACAGAGGGATTACCAAACCAATCGCAAAACTGCATAATACTTTTTACGGTACAACAGTCAATCTTCCCGAATGCTGTGTTCAGTGCATTGTGATCGATAGGGCAACAGACACGGCTTCCTATGGATAAAGGATAAAGCCTATTGTGGTCTCCCAATATATACTCGACGGTACATGGGAGCACAAGTCTGTGCTGGCACTTGTCGTCTCAAAGTGGAGGAATCACCCAACCAACAGTGAAAACAACAGTTACCAGGCTTTACGACGTCGGAATACGTCGCTAGCCTAGAATTCTAAATGTTGTGCGTTAGGTTCCAAAGCGTTTTTAGATTCATTAAATTTATTTTATAGTTGATCTTGCTTAAGAAATTTGCCTTTCATGTTCACCGCGTGATGTAGATGTACAATTCCTAAAATGCAATCTAAGATGATAAACAATTTTGAAATGAAAATCCTAGCTACGAAGGAAAGAGAGATGATTTTCTTTCAACATAGAGCAGAGAGCACACACTATATGCAATGTCCTAAATCAAACCAACAAATAGTCTAAATGAAAATGCACATGCATGTATTTTTTTCAGCCTTCTTAATGTGTGAATGATAAAAAGAAAGCTAAGCACAAATCTGAATTATTTTTCAAAGCGACAATTACTAACAAGCTTCTTTTCAAAACAAAAATGAAGACAGTGACGACACTTTGTTATTTGGAATTGAAAACTTGCTTTCGACACTTGAAAAACTACCAATTCAAATCAAATACAAGAGTAACAGTGTAATCAACTATCAAGAACAATCAGATTCTCTTCTATGACTGAAAATGACACTTGCGACACTTTCAAATCAAGAAACGACAGTTCAATTACGCTACTTCTTTGTAAAAGAGAACTGAAAATGACTCAAAATACATAAAAACATTTACAGTTCTTTGCACAATGGAGGCAGAATAATGGCAAGGAAGGGGGTTTCCAACAGAGGTGTACTGACTACAGGCAACAAAAATCTTGAATAGAGCTGAAAAGAGTGAACAAAGAAGCCAAAATCTAAGAGCAGAAGAGGTCTGATCAGCGCGCCTGTAGCACAGGAAAACTGAAATGCAACGCACCTACTACACTCGGGAAGTGCGATGCATTCAGGTTCCAAAGAAGAGACAGTGCGATGGACCAGGGACGAGACTTTAGCCGAGTTATGGGTCACAGTTTGCAGCTCAGTTCAGGGATTTAGGCCGGGCAAGTGGTAATCAGTAAATCAATCACAGGGGTAGATCTAAGGAGGTTACTAGAGCCACCACAAGGGAAATTAGAGAGCTTGTAAATAAATTGTTTAATTCATAAAAAAACTCGGAGATAGACTGAAGCAGCATTGATCTACTTTGCACTTGCATAGAAAATGCAGTTCGAAGGCTAGCTGGCTTGAATTCAGGCTCCGTCTGTAAGTTTATAAAGTAAACAAACGTAGATAAACAAACAATCTATTCGATCCCCAGTGGAGTCGCCATTTTGTTATCGGGAAATCTAGTGTCTGTGCAGAGCTGCTAGTCCCACTAAGGCTGGTAGCTACCTTAGAAACAAACAAACTAAAACCACTTTCGTTTTCCTATATGAGAAATAGATAAGAGGGGAATAAAGGAGACCAACCTCTATCTTGCGTTTGGCTCCTTGCTTGATTCCTCTCCCTTCTGATAGATATTTGCCACTCGCTTCCTCGTCTACCCAGCTTCAAAGAGTACCTGTAGAATCAAAGTAGCATAACACTATCCAAGAACATAGATCTATTATCATAAAAAATATAGGACCAGATATATATTGACCACACAAATGCATATGACATTAATCATACAAAAATGTGGAGGAAAACTAGAATAGATTTATTGATAATCAAGAAAGAGCAAAGAGGATTACAACCAATTGTTTTGACCCAACATCATCCTCTCAGCAAGGAAGCCCTTCTTCACCTCATGAAAAGCTTAGATCACCCAACACTATGATATTGCACCAAGAAACCATCAGCACTTCCTTACAAGATACAAAATTCCAGCCTCTGGATCTCTGGGATGAGGGATCCATATATAGATGTTTGCAAGGGGGGTGAGTCAGCTTTTGAGATTTGATTAGTGTCCTCTCTCTGATAGTTCTTGATTCGACTTGGAGATTGATGATCTCTTACTCATCCCTGGGTGAATGCAGAGAGGCAAGTGTCACAGGAGAAGTTTCTGGAAGATTCCATGATCCTCCACCTTGCGGATTGACCTTGCCATTTGTCCACTCTCGCCCATCGCACCCCATAGAAGGGATTTTCAATATGCATCGCACCTACTGTGTGTATTTAGGTGGGATGCAACGCACTTTGACCATGGAGCAGGTGAAATGGTCCAGTTTTGACCAGTTCTAAGTAGTTTTTCATGGAGAACTTCTGGGAGATGCTGCAATCAGTTGACCTTGTTCTTTTAGGCGTTGGAAAAACACTTTTAGGGACTTAGGAACCCTTGGTTTATGGACATTTATGATTGGGGTTGTAGTGCCCAAAAATTTCTATAACCCCTGGCTCAGTTTTGGGGTTAAAACCCAAGTATCAATGTAAATTTTGGTAAAATATGTAAAGTCTCCGAAATTTGTGGATGCTGAGCATGTAGATAGTTAGGAGTCAAAAGGGGTTTTAGCCCCTTGTCTATGTAAAGTTGATTCAGTTTTGAGATCCACCCATGGTCCGTGGAACATGGGATTGTATGTAAAAAGCTATAAATAGGTGTGTCTTAGAGAGTCTAAGGCATGTATATGTCTGAGAGAGGAAAAATAGGCAAGTAAGTAGTGGGTAGATAGAAGGGAAAAGGCTCCACAGCTGAGTGCGCGGAGGCCTAGAGTAGTGTCTGCAGTTGAGTGCGCAGACCCCTGTAGCTGAGTGAGTAGGGAAGTTTTGAGTCTATAATACCATATTGAAGATCAATAAAGAAGACTGTTGAAGAACCTCTGTGTTTATCTATTTACTTCTATTATTTATGTTTGTGATATATGCTGTGATAGAATAATGTCTTTATGAAATATTGATCTATTGATGCATGACTCTATGGGATACGTATTATTAACTGTACGCAATTCATGTTAAGAACTTTCACGAAGATTATAATACATTCTATTACGTTTATTAAATACTCAAGTACATCCGTGCGAGCTCAGATCTAAGGTTATTTTCTGATGCACGTATGTGGATTATTCATCTGTTAAGGGTTTGAAAGACCTATTGTATGCCTTCGCGAAGGTCTAGGGGCCGTTTAAAGGAAGTTGCAGTACCAAGCCCTAGGGGCTTATAGATCTGCGTGAAGGCAAATATAGGGCAATAAAAGACATCACATTGATCTCTAGAGACGGAAAATTGGTTCAAGCATCCCCCCATACTGCTTCAGGTGAGACTTTAGGCTCCGCTAAGTGGGTTGATGCTGAAAGGGCCAGTAGTGTAGGGTTTTGTTTGACGCAACTAATTCTGAACCTAGGTCAAAACCCACTAAGCCAATAGGCCTCCTAAGGAAATTATAAAATAATAGTGGAAATAATAAAATAGGATTAGATTACATCATCAAATTTTAGAGGGAAAAAAGAAAAAAACTATTTTTTCAACTTGTATTTTCAACTTATCTCCTTATGGGTCTACTAAAATTTCAAGTGGAATCACTCATTGGATGCAGAATTTGATTCCTCATCCAAGTAGTACCCATGTTGCAGACTCCTTGGATGAGGAATCAAATTCTGCATCCAATGAGTGATTCCACTTGAAATTTTAGTAGACCCATAAGGAGATAAGTTGAAAAAATAGTTTTTTCTTTTTTCCCTCTAAAATTTGATGATGTAATCTAATCTTATTTTATTATTTCCACTATTATTATATAATTTCCTTAGGAGGCCTATTGGCTTAGTGGGTTTTGACCCAGGTTCAGAATTAGTTGCGTCAAACAAAACCCTACACTACTGGCCCTTTCAGCATCAACCCGCGTAGTGGAGCCTAAAGTCTCACCTAAAGCAGTATGGGGGGATGCTGGAACCAATTTTCTGTATCCAGAGATCAATGTGATGTCTTTTATTGCCCTATATTTTCCTTCACGCAGATCTATAAGCCCCTAGGGCTTGGTACTGCAACTTCCTTTAAACGGCCCCTAGACCTTCGTGAAGGCATACAATAGGTCTTTCAAACCCTTAACAAATGAATCATCCACATACGTGCATCAGAAAATAACCTTAAATCTGAGCTCGCACGGATGTACTTGAGTATTTAATAAACGTAATATAATGTATTATAATCTTCATGAAAGTACTTAACATGCATTGCGTACAGTTAATAAGACTTATCCCATAGAGTCATGCATCAATAGATCAATATTTCATAAAGACATTATTCCATCACAACATATATCGCAAACATAAATAATAGAAGTAAATAGATAAACACAGAGATTCTTCAACAATCTTCTTTATTGATCTTCAATATGGTATTATAGACTCAAAACTTCCCTGCGCACTCAGCTACAAGGGTCCATGCACTCAACTGCAGACACTACTCTAGGCCTCCGTGCACTCAGCTGCAGAGCCTTTTCCTTCTATATACCCACTACTTACTTGCCTATTTTTCCTCTCTTAGACATAGACATGCCTTAGACTCTCTAAGACACACCCATTTATAGCTTTTTACATACAATCCCATGGTCCACGGACCATGGGTGGATCTCAAAATTGACTCGACTTTACATAGACAAGGGGCTAAAACCCCTTTTGACTCCTAACTATCTACACGCTCCGCATCCACAAATTTCGGAGACTTTACATATTTTACCAAAATTTACATTGATACTTGGGTTTTAACCCAAAAACTGAGCCAGGTGTTATAGACATTTTTGGGCACTGCAACCCCAATCATAAATGTCCATAAACCAAGGGCTCCTAAGTCCCTAAAAGTGTTTTTCCAACCCCTAAAAGAACAAGGTCAACTGATTACGACATCTCCCAGAAGTTCTCCATGAAAAACTACTCAGAACTGGTCAAAACTGGACCATTTCACCTGCTCCATGGTCAAAGTGCGTTGCATCCCACCTAAATACACACATTAGGTGTGATGCATGTTGAAAATCCCTTCTATGGGGTGCGATGGGCGAGAGTGGACAAATGGTAGGGTCAATCCACAAGGTGGAGGATCATGGAATCTTCTAGAAACTTCTCCTGTGACACTTGCCTCTCTGCATTCGCCCAGGGATGAGTAAGAGATCATCAATCTCCAAGTGGAATAAAGAACTATCAGAGAGAGGACACTAATAAAATCTCAAAAGCTGACTCACCCCCCTTGCAAACATCTATATATGGATCCCTCATCCCAGAGATCCAGAGGCTGGAATTTTGTATCTTGTAAGGAAGTGCTGATGGTTTCTTGGTGATATCATAGTGTTGGGTGATCTAAGCTTTTCATGAGGTGAAGAAGGGCTTTCTTGCTGAGAGGATGATGCTGGGTCAGAACAATTGGTTGTAATCCTCTTTTCTCTTTCTTGATTATCAATAAAGCTATTCTAGTTTTCCTCCACATTCTTGTATGATTAATGTTATATGCATTTGTGTGGTCAATATATATCTGGTCCTATATTGTTTATGATAATAGATCTATGTTCTTGGATAGTGTTATGCTGCTTTGATTCTACAGGTACTCTTTGAAGCTGGGTAGACGAGGAAGCGAGTGGCAAAGATCTATCAGAAGGGAGAGGAATCAAGCAAGGAAACAAACACAAGACAGAGGTTGGTCTCCTTTATTCCCCTCTTATCTATTTCTCATAAAGGAAAACGAAAGTGGTTTTAGTTTGTTTATTTCTAAGGTAGCTACCAGCCTTAGTGGGACTAGCATCTCTGCATAGACACTAGATTTCCCGATAACACCAGGGGACCCCATCCCAACAGGCCCCCAACACAAAGGTCATGACTCTCCCTCGAAGCGCTTGATTGGTGCGGTGATCTTGCTGCGAAGATCCCCCAACTCCACCTACACAACTGCAACCTCGAAAATGCTCTACATAGCTACCTGCTTGACCTATTCTATGAGTTTCTCTGTAGCTGGTCCTTCTGTGGCCAACTTCATCATTTGTTTTTTTTGTTGCAAGCCCGTCATCTTCTCCTAAATGGTGGTTATTACTTGGTAAGCCTCTTCTAACCAAGGTACCAACTTGGCCTTAAGACGACCTGCTTCTTTTGAGCTACTTCTATCTGTGCGAGGAGTTATTTCCCCTCCTGTAACTTGGTGAGGTGCTACGCTGGAGCAATTGAGCATGTCGTCACCCTGACCTCATCATACTGCTTCTCGAGCTCGCGAACCTCTGTATTTACAATCTGCAAGTTTGGGTCTTCCAGCAGAGTCGTTACCAACTCCATCGCCTATTCAAATAAGGCCGAGAAGTCAGCAACTATGGCATCCAAAGTGGCCATCTCTTCCTTGATGGAAGCTTCATGTTGCTATCTGACCTCGTGCAGAGTCGTATGCTGTAATTTGAGCTACAGTTCTCTTATTTTCGTATTGAGTTTGAATTGAACTCATTCATTTTCCCCCTTCACCTTGCACACTCTTGCATCTAATTTCTGTATCTTGACTTCTGGCTGTGCATCCTCTGGAATGTGCAGCTTCGGCACTATTCTGCACGCCTTTGCTATCGCGACCTCCAGCCTGGAACTCTATGCATGCATAGTATATTTTTCCTTCAAGGCCTGTGTTTTCTCGGTGAACATCTGCTCATTTCTCACCCTATATTTGCTTATCAAATTGAGAGCGCACTGCTCCTGAGCTCTCAATTCCTCTGTCGCCCCTGCCTGCAGCGCATGAAGAAGCTCATTAGGGAGCGTTGCAATGTTCAGCCTGATGTTCTTAAGGGTACTTAAGATTATGTGGTCATCGGTTGATTTTGAATGTAGGGATCCTTCTGGTAGAGCAATCGTGTGAAGGTCTAGGGTCCTTACCAATTCCACAACCTAACTAGTCCTAGGTTCCAATGTCACTTGTGTTGCGCTCACTTGACCCATGCCCACATGTATCCTACTAGTTTGGATCTGCAGCTCACGCAAATCCTTCTGGACACTCCCGAGCATTTTAATATACTGCTGCTCAAACTGTTGCAATAGTTCATTTGTAGTATCCTGGACTTTATCGTTGATCTCATCGAGATTTTAGGGAGTTATTTTTAGCAGTAGGAGGTTACATGCAAAGATCGTTTTAGGATCTTTCCTACAAGTGTCACTTTTTCCTAGATTTGTGGCATGCCTGTCATGAGCCTTAAACTTATTTATCCAACACTTCAAAGCTCACTCATTCACATCGATCTTGAAGCTCTGACATCCCACAACACATCCAGGACTCTCCAACAGATCCAACTCATCTATTTACAGGTAAGTTGGCTTAACTTGTCTTTTGTAGCATTTCTGTCACTTTTTGTGTTTTCACTTGTGTGAGTGTTGTTTGCTTGATTTCTATGAGTGCTTACTGTCATTTAAATGCATACTAGTCTGTACTGGCACTGTTTCAATTTTCGTTAGCATCTCACTGCTATCGCATGCATGAAATTGTTTTGCAAGAACGATCACGAATTCAACAACTCACTTCACCCACATGCATGTTGTTTTGTTTCCTGAATCTTTCATTCACTATTTTCATGCACGATCATTCACTGCTACATACACTGAGTATCGCCATGCATTGACTTTCACATTTGCTTTCAGTTGCCCGTTTGCGGGTCTAGGTGGCCTTGGCCCAGACTCTACCTCACCAAGACAACATTGTGCAATCCTAAGCAGGAAGGATCCGTCTTCCCCTCAAGAAATGCTCATTTCTACCCTGTAACTATCCTCTAGTCTTGCATTACGCAATTCTGAGGGATAGTGACTGCTGGCCCATAAAATTGTGTAATGTGGTCAGTGGGCCTACAACCACTGCTAGCTGAAATTGCACATTGCGCAGTTCTAGTAGCTAGCAGGTCAACCTAGATTGCACATTGCACAATTCTAGCATCTAGACAACCTAGACTGCCTTTTGTGTAGTTCTGAAAGCCAGTCTCCCAACCTCCTAGAAAGAATTGCGCAGTCCTTGCTAGTTAACCCCACGTATGTTGCATGTCGTTTCTGAATTTTGCTTTGGTTTTCTCTAACAAATTTCTTGCCATTCATGTTTCTTTGTCTCTAGATCTAGCAAGTGTTTGTCTGCCTCTTATCAGTTTAGGATCAATGGATTCCAAGAGAGCAAGATCAAAGAACACTGACTGAAGTGCAACTGGAGCAACAGTTGAGCGAGTGTTCGCAAGTCTATCGATCTATGAAGATACCAAGCTGATTGTAGACAAGGAAATCAAGCTGAAATGCCAAGAGGTCAATGATGCATTTTCAGGCACATTTGGGGAAGACCTCAAAGATTGCCAAGTCTATGTGAACATCCACAAGTCTGGCTTGTGCAAGATTGCATGCAGATATCTCGTGCTCCCATGCGCGAACATGATACATTGGATCATCTCGCACACTGATCCTGAGACGATGACATTCAACAGTGTCAGTGGGATGAAGATTGATACCTTTAGGGCACATTATTATGATGAGATGTATCAGATGTTGAAGCTTGTGATCATCATGGAGATTGCCTTCAACATACCCAGCAACAATGCCAACTCTAGTGATATCTTGAAGAACTGGGTGAAGAAACCGACCAAATTCATGATGACACCCAACGAGGTCTACAAGACAAAGATACTTCAGAAGGCGTATCAATACTAGGTCGTATTTTCATGTCGACTGTATGGCCAAGAAAGCACAGAAACCTTACCATAGAGTTGGGTGATCGCATTGGACCAATTGGCTAGAGAATGCAAAGCATGCAACTGGTCTGACAAGTTGGCTCATCAGCTGAAGGAACATGTAACAAGGGCTCGAAAACTGCCTAAAGGTATGAAAACAAGAATCTACATGTCCGCTTACATCTTAGATGCAATCTGTGCCCATCACGAGTTCCTGGGCTTGAAGTGGGCATGGACACCGGCGAGACTACTGTGAACACTTATTGTAAGATGTTTTCCGAATGTAGCTTCAGAGGAGTTATCACACAGTTGTCCAATCATTTTTTTACCTAGGTTTACAAGATGATATTTGAAAATGATCCACCCTGCATGTATAAAGAATCAATGGAGGCATTGATTGACATAGCTGATTGGTATGCCTCACAGTCCGACACCTTCATACGGATGTACGATGCGGAGAAGCCTCCGTAGGTTCTACCGAAGTTTTCCTTGGACAAGCTCGTCATGTAGGAAGTATCATATCACATCTTGACAGGATTGATAGCTAGGTTGCACCGGAAGAAGAGGGCACCTTGTCCCACTCTTGCATTGCAGATCGAGTTATACGAGATACAGAGTTTTAAGCATGCGGATGTCGAAGCAGAATAGATGAATAAGTATCCATTGGACCTCCGAAGTTACAATTCGTATGACCCACATTTTCTTGTGAAAGATTACTGCACGAGAGTAAAGTTCAACTGGATCCATGTGGTATGTCATTGGGCAGAGGAGGACCCATGGAGATATTGTTACAACTCCTCCAGACTTAGTGAACGGTTGGCATCGCTGTGGAATGGATATAAAAGCACTGTGAAGCATCATCTTGGAGAACACTAGAAGCAGTAGAAATAGTAGAAGTAAACATGCTTGTGTGTGACAAGGGCAACAAGAAGATTGTCGATCACGTGGAGGAGGAACAAAGCTACAAGTTCCGAGTAGACCCACTTGTGCAGAAAGAAACTTTGGCCAGAGAGGAGAAAAGGCAATAATGCGAAAAGATAAATGCGCAAATGCAGAGAGAGAAATGAAGAATGGAGCAAAAAGAGAAGGAGTTTTATGAGTTGAAGGAGAAAATTCGGAAGGAACATAAGCTGCATAGACAGGAGAAGGAAGCACAATAGGAATAGGTACAGTAGGGGGTGTAAATTATACAAAAAAATGAAATTGCACCCGTACAGGTAGTGGAATCATCGGAACAACTGGCATCAAGCAGATAGGGTAAACCCATCACAGGAGCAGGACTTCACTCGTGAGACAGAACAAGTACTTGAACAAATGGATACTGATTTAGAGCAACAAGAGTTAAGGTAAGACATCGACCTCATGCCTCATCACCAAGAGGTCAATCCACCAGCTTCACTGTGTCCAGAAGAGGAGTAAGTCCCAAGCGACCAAGGAGACATATAAATCCTTGGAGACAATTTGGAGGAGGAGATACAAAACATCTCATTCGACGAGTCTCAAAATAGAGTTGTGCAATCTCTTAGAGTGTCGACTCTAGATGATCATGCATATCCTTCGTAGTTTAAGGAATGAGTGATTGTGTCTGATGTGCACAAAAATATAGCAGCATTGGCCGATGCTACCAGAGCATATGCCAAATCCACTATATTGAGTGTTCACTTCCTAATAGATGAGAATGAGTGAATGGTGAAGGAGTTATAGATGGCCAAGCAAGGAGGAGAGTTGGTTACAACATCCGCCCAAGTAGAATTGAAGAAGGCAATACTAGATGAAGTATTGTCCCTTGACACAATCATGCAAGCGTAGTATTCCAAGTTTGGTACTATGCATAACACAGTCATCCATCTCAACGGATGGTAGCAATGGTGTGTTAGAAGAGCACATATCTTGTCAAATGTTCATGTTGTTGTTGCTTACATGCAAACATGGATGATGAGATACAAGGGAGCCCTGCATCACTTTCCTAAGATGATGAAGCCCAGAGCAGTCGAGTTGAAGGTACGCATCCAGAGTCAGATGCAGAACTATGAAGAGTTCCCATAGCTCATCACTAGTTTACAGGCTTCCCATACATGTGTATTCAAGAGTATGGATAGTGTTGTGCGAGCACATGTGATCCCATCTATTGGGACACTCACCCAGGTGACGACAAAGGCACAGGTATGACTAGAGCTTGACTCGTACTTTGACGAGTTGATGTGCATAACCACTAGCCCATACTTGTCCATCAGTGTAGAGACCATGCACAAGTATGTTGCTAGTCTGGATCACTCAAGACAAAGATGCACATGCTATCAGATGAGTTAGATAGAGGAGCCTGAGCAGTGTACCTGGATGCTATGGAGATAAGAGTCAGGGTCTAGAAAGATGTCACCTTAGAGTACATGGACATAATCACAGACTATTGATCTTGGCATCATTTCGCTACTGTCGACCACCGTGAGGATGTCGAAGAGCTAGTCTTCCAAGAGTTGTCCGAGTCATAGTGATTTCTTGCATGGCTTTCTCAAGCCTTTTTGTCTCACATGGATACATGTGCATTGTAATGTAACATCTTGTCAAATGTAAGTTCAATTGTCGATAGTTGGATGTAACAACCATAGAGTAGATGAAGAGTCATGAGGGTAGATGAACTGTCACAAAAGGGGATGTTAAGGGACACCCTACCCTTTGCTATAAATAGTCCCTCATAACTCATTGTATTGGATTTTGATCAGCCAAGCTTCCGATGGGAGTATCTTAGAGAAAGCTTGGACAATATTGTAAACAGCCTTGGCTTCTCTATTGTGTAGAGCTAATATATCTCTTCAGAGGAGCAAGTGGTTGCGACTATAATGTGCCACTATCAGAACTAGTGGTTGGACATAGATGTATTGTATGACCAAAACTTACACTTCTTAATATAACAGAGCCAACACGTTTCATGCATATGTCGTATTGTATTCTAGCCATCTTGTTTACTCTAAATGATATATGTATTTTTTTACTTACACATGCATGTATGGACTATTCTGTATAAGTATGTATGAATCTTACTAAAATGTGTTGATTGGTTTAACCATCACTTTTGATTTCTCACTAACTTGCTTTCTAGCTCATGATGCATCTTCGCTTGTGTGTTCCCTTCCAAGCCGCGTACTATTACAGGTTTCCAAGGGGCGCACTCACCCCACTTTCTGTGTGTTAGAACCGTTCATGCACCTTCCTTGGCTTGCTGCAGCTGTCACACTCTTGCTACCAGTAGGGACATCTTACTTGCCTCTGTGCGAAACCGCGGTCAAGGGGATACCCTATGACCCACTGCTGGGACTCTTACACCAAGAGATCTAATTGGGACTTCTTACCAGGGAGATCCCCTGACATGTTGGTGGGTCTAACACTGTCAACACATTCATTGAATACGAAAGCACAACCTAACTCTTAGAACATGTGGTTTAAAGAGTGTATAGAGGCCATGGGAAATGTGCGACACCATTGCTTGACGCGCCCTTCGAATGTGTAAATGAAGAATCCATAGGAAATGTCATCTGAAGTGACTTCATTCCTGTCACAGAAACACATAAAGAAAACTTCGTGAATTAATAGGGATGTTTCACTTTCACCATCATATTTAAGTTGTGACAAGTCATCTATGACATCCGCTGACACATCGAAATCAGAAGCGTGAGAAAAACATGTCGAGGTTGAGATTGTGGTGTAAGTCATGAATGATATGAAGAGATTCAAAATAGACTTTGAGGGCTTAGCTTGTCATTTGGCCCTCCTTCTAGTGCCATAAATGTTGACAGTGCTGGACCTGCCAACATTCAGGGGATCTCCTTGGCAAGAAGTCCCAACTAGGCCTCAAACTATTTGGAGTAGGAGTCCCAGCAGTGGGTGGTAGTGTAATTCCTTGATCGCAGTAGCGTGCAGAGATAAGTATGATAAGTTTGGATTGAAGCAAGTGTGTGACCTTATAGCGAGTCAAGTGAGATGCATGGGGGTTCTAACACGCGAAGGGGGAAAGGAAGTGTGTTCCTTAGAAGCTTGTAGTAGCATGCATCTTGAAAGGAACACATGAGAAGAATGAAATCACATGCTGAAATGCAAAATAGTCCAAAAAACAAAGTGAAAGTGACATGTTAGAGAGAAGATAACATGAAAAATATACTTGTTAAAGTGAAAGAAAGAAAAAATGACAGTTGCAAAAGTGAAAGTGAAACTTGTGAAAGAAAAGGTGCATACAAGTAACACTTGAGAAAACTCGCTGAAATAGAAATACAATCGTAACCAAAGTGAGAGAGACTATCAAACAATGTGGTGCACTCATTTTTTTCATTGGCTGCACAGTGCACTATCGCACTATGACTAAAAATTGCGCAAGATTTATTCCTAGAGGCTGCAAAAGCCTTACTATTAATAATTTCGCAATGAGTGTTTAAGCTTGCAGAAGAAAGGTGCATTTGTGAATTCATCAAGGGTTAAGCATGTGTGAGCAAGTGACTCAGGCACTTAGAATATGAGAAGAAGACTTAAAGAATTTGAAAAACATGACTTGAATCTGAAGAGACCATGGAACGATAGATCATAAGATCCTTTATAGGCTCCAAAATTTAAGTGTAGGCAAAATTTTGGAGGGTGTTTGTTGTAGGGACATCACATATGTAGATGAAAAACCAGATTTATGCAATGATAGAGTACCTAGTAATCAACATAGGGGAGATCAAAAGACGAAACTTGGACTAGCGTCATGATTTGAGAGTTTTGATAATATAAATTTTATGCATGCATTTCATATCTCATATGTTTATGGAATTTAGTTGGGCATGAAAATTAAGGAATTTGTAAGAGCCCTCAAAGAAAATATATCAATATAAAAATGGGATTTGAAAATTCCCCACATTTAGGAGATTCTCCATGCCATAGTTTGCTTAGAAAACTAATGCATCAAAGTTTGTATATGCATGCCTCATCCCAAAGTTCGAGACCATAATTTTGTGGAGTGTAGCTAGGCATTAGGTGGGGTCCCTAGGAGATTGTGAATGGATACATAACCATGACTAGCCCCATGGTTTGAGAGTAATACAATTGGACCTTCAACCTTGAGTATTTTAGAGATAATTTATATTAATTTGGCCTAGCTTTGCAATTGTATGTCCTTTATCTTGATTTTGAGATAAGGTACAAATATTTGGGAATTGAGAGCTTTGCTTTTCATAAATGGATCAACAATGTTCCAACGAGATCTGAGTTTGACATCCCTACATCCACAATACTTGATATTATATTATCCTAACATCCATGATATTTGATATCTTGGGTGCCACTTGCTTTCCACCTCAACACCATGTTGGTACTACATTCCATGCCTTTTATACTTTGGATGCCACCTGTCACCACCATATAAATGTTGCACACTCTGATTCTTATCATTGTTCCATGTGGGCTCTAAATCAACAATCCTTAGCGCATAAAGTTGTTTTATTTTGGTCAACATGCCATGGGGTTTATATGTGGCATACTTAAACCACTTGTGTCCTACTTGTCCTTACCTCGATCTTCCACATACTCTATCATGATCCCATTGATAGGAATAAGAACACCCCCCACCCCCCCAACCCCCAACTCCATGAGAAACCTGGACATCTAAAAAATTCTCCAATGAGACTAGCATGACATGCTAATAGGATGATATCCAATAATTGTTCTACCAAGAGGATACACAATCATTTTTACTAATGGACATCCCTCTAGCTACTTATTATTTTTGTCTATAGGGTTATTAGGCCCCTAGCAAAAAACAATCCTTCCTACACTCCCAACTACAATGCAACCCAATCGATGGATGTTGACGGATGTGGATAACTTCTATTATTTTATGGAATTTTCAGGATCACTTATATTGTGAATTTTTCTTTGACCACTACCTAGAGATCTATCGACACCCAAATACCTGATACATCACTGTTGAATGACAATAAATTGCCCATTAGTTAACTAACATATTTTTGGGTCTATCAATGTCAGGAGTTCATGTTGTTGTTGTCAGTGTCTCTTGATACTATGACACTCAATATCCATCTTCCCAAGAATAGGACTCATCGCCTAAGCTGTAATACATATTTCTTGTATTGCCCATGTGACCAGGAGCTGAGGCCAAATCCTTCCAATCCCCAAATTTCTAAGCATTTCAAACCAAAGGGGGGATTTCACATTGGATTTTTTTTATTTTTTTGAATATAAAAGGGGTTATTCCCCAAATTTTTATGGTCATCTGAAACTAAAGAGGTTAATCTCTAAATTTTCTCTTTGAAAAGATATGTTTGTAGGGGGATTCTTCAGGCTATCCTAGGGCTCAAAAAGGGCTTGACACCACAATGGACTACCTAGAAGACTTTTGAATTGAAAATATCTCCACTAACCATGAAGGAACCAAAAAATTTCATCCTCATTGCTAGTAGCCACTTCTCAAGTAATACCAAAGATGCCACTACACACAATTTTCCTCTTATAAGGCTTTTAATCCTCTTCTCCCAATCAGGGAAACCATAGAACTGATTGTTAGTATAAACAATAATACATCATGGTTGTTAAATATGATAACTATCCTAGTAAAGGCTAAACATCTTTACTAAATGGCCACTTTATTCTCTTTAACACATTTCCAACTAGCTCAAGGGTTCTTTAGTGAACTCTATAACACTTAACATAATATGCTAACTAGCCTTGTAAAGGATAAACATCTTCACTAAGTGTCCACTTTATTATATTTAACACATTTCTAACTAGCTCAAGAGTTCTTCACTGAACTCTATAACACTTAACATAAGATATTATTTTAACAATCTTCTAATCTGAGTCTTCACCTTATTGTGAGGGATGTTATCCTTGCATATGGTTCTAAATCATTAACAAGACCTTCTAATCCCTCCAATAGTCATACGGATATTTCTCTGGCCTTTCTAGAACTTATCAAGCTTACCAATTAAACCCACTCAGAGTTCCTAAAAACCAACAAACCATCATGCCTATACAAGAGACTAAGGAGATTAACTTCTCTTGTCTTCTCAACCCTGCTCCTTACTTGATTGTGGCCTGTAATAGTAATATACATTCACCATAGCTAAGAAGTAAGTCTAAATGTCATATCCTTGCAATATCATAACAAACAATCAGATAAGTATATACAAGAAATCATACAATGAATTACACAACCACCATAGCCGTTGAAACCAAATTTACCCTCTTGTCTCATAGACAAACAATAAAAATTCCATTATATGCATTTAGTAGGTGTTGACAGTTCTAGATACTGGAAACATATAGGGGGTCTCCCCAATCTGAAGTCCCAATTAGAAATCACACCGTTTGGATTAGGAGCCGCATCCGGAGTATCAACCCAACCACCATAACTTAAGGTTTTCCTTAGATGCAATGAATAACATAAGAAATTACATGCATATTATTTGAAATTAGCAACCAAGTTGACACTCTAAAACACCAATTTCCATGTGTAGAAGGAGGATTTCATGAAGGGAGAATAAAGAGTGAGTTCCGAGGAAGGAAAGTAATAGTACCATCCTAAGAGAGGCACATGAGAGAAAGGAAATATTAATTAATTATCTGGCAAAATAGTTCACATTGACATAACAATCATTAAAGTAAATACAACACACATTCAACAAGATAAGCACCGAATCCAATGAAGTAGTTCAATTTCTTTAGTACATATGAACATAACATTTACCACCAACATCCAAAGAATAGTCTTACAAAATTCATGATGCATGCATGAAAGTGCTGGATCAATGAGCTTCTAATAATTAAGTGAAAGATCCAATTACAAAATTACAACGGCGAGGCACTAATTCCAATAGTGGAACATTAAGTCACTTCTTTCTTCTCCAAAAGAATGATATTCTCTCCTATTCCAAGTAGAAGAAGCCAAGGCTAGCTCTCAAAATTCTAAGCCTCCAAAATCTATTTGCTTGAGTTATGAGTTTTCTTTTATAAAAAGAGGAATGACCTTTCATATTCCCTATGACTCTTGAGCTACCCTCATGATTCTTAGGCTCCTAAATGACCTTTGAATTTCTATATGACTCTTTGGTACACCTGTGACTCTTGGACTTCCACACATTTACATTTTGTCATTTTCTTTAAAAGACATCATTACATTCCACATAATGCGGCAAGAAACATTGACGCATATGAAATTTTGATGACACTCGTACAAGCCACAACTTTAAAATCATGACATGGAACTTCCCGATGTTGTGGCAATGCCAAGCCGCTCCTTTCATGCTATGAATTGCATTCTTAATGGTATATATTATTAGTACTTAATATACACTCTCCAAAGGGTCTTAGATCAGTATAGGAATCTTTTGAGTCATAATGAAATGTCTTCTTTTGTCATGGTCTAGGATCTCTTCAAGTGTTCATGATGGTTCTTCTTTGTGCTTATTCTTTGTAAGTGGTTCTTTGTTTCATCTCCTTGAAATCTTCCTTGAGCATCACCTTGTCATGTTGAGATGGTATACCTACCAATGAAGATCACTCTTGGAAAGGAAAAGTCAGTCTTGAAATCATCTATCCTATCCCTACTTTTGTCATGGAAAAAGTTGCTTTTGATGGGATTGTGAAAGGGTTGAAAGAGGAAGGCGTGATAAGGATGGTGCATTTGATCTCAATACTATATAAGGAGAACAAAAATGCTCACTATAAGTGTGCCATGTGTTATGATGAGGGCTCTTAAGGGTATAACATAGTGGGAAAGTGCAAGAGACAGTGTGATGAGCTTGCTAGTTGAAATTGTGCTCTGCACCATGATCAAGGGAGAAGGAGGAAGTGATAGTTTATATGAGCTTGAAAATGAGCAAGGGATGTCCCCACTACTCACTAGGACTGCACCATGCACTAAGGAGGAATGGAGGGACAAGTCTTGGCACAATGACAAAGTTTAGTGGATAAGGGTTGATAACTTACTGACTAAAACTGTGCCATGCGCTATACCTGAGAGGCAGGCTTAAGGGAGGGAATAATTTTCTTCAACAATGACTAAATATCCACTAGAACTGTGCCCTATGGAAAGGGATGTAGGTATGGGAAGTGTTAGGTGCATTGAGGGGTTGTAGTTAGTAGTGAAGGTTGAGCTAGGCATTGTAACAGTGCCATTTGCTGCACTTGAGAGGGAGGCTTCCAGGCTAGTGCAGTTCGCTTCCAAAGTGGATGAATATCCACTAGAAATGCACCCTATTCCCTATGTTAGCATATTTTTCTTATGTAGTGGTTGTATATCTGCTAAATATGTGCATTGTGCTTAAGAGGGCTCACTAGAAAATAAAATTGTACAGTTGGCTAAGGCGGGCACTAGAAGGCAAGTCACTTAGCCTAGGAAGAGGCTTAATGCACTGCGAGAGGGAGGAGACCTTGTATAGAAAAAAAATATTTTTTAGAGGTCCACTAGAAATGATCCATGTGCTATACAAGGAAAATGTTGGGTCCCTATAATACTAGTGATTACCCCATTACTATTGTAGTTATACCCCCTATTTATATTGTTGTGCCCCTATTACCCCCATATTATTATTTCTGTGCCCCATAGAATCCCTCTATTGTTATTTTTGTGGCTTTATATTATTATTGTTAGGTCGGCTGGATTATATTGTGACTCCTTAGACTCCTATATATAGAAAGGAGGTTTTGTCATTTGTATCATCCAAGAATTGTTCATTTATGTAATGTAAAGGAGGTTGCCCCCTCGAAGAGGCTGAATTCTAAGGCATGAATCTCGCTTTTCTATCTTCTGTGAGCTGGTTTCATAACATTTGGTATTAGAGCTTTGGATTCTAGGGTTTCGCTGCTCCAAAAAGGTCATCGTGGCATTTTCGCTATAACCTTTTTTCTGTGATGTTTCAGAAGTCGCAAAAAAACCCATTTGATAAGAAATCGCGCTGAACCTTGGGTCCGAATTTCAGAGCTTTTCGCGCGATATTTACGGAGATATGATCTGAGGAAGTTGGTCTTTTTGCAGACTCCTGAATTACATTCAAAACAGGTGACCCGGGGAAAATCGTCATAACTTTCTCTATGGGGATCGGATTGAAATTTCGTAAGAAGGTACAGAAAGAGGACGGACTGTAGTTTCTTGTATGTGTGTTTCAGATTCAAAGGTTGAAACAGGGACTCGTGTCACGTCGTACAAGTTCGTTCTACTGAACCAGTCTAAAAGCAAGTCACTGTGGGAGATTTCACATAACTCTTCCTTGGAGAATCCAATTTGGCTCAGACTTGTGGCATTGGAAAGAGGACGCAGAAGGCTACTACAGGTAGCAATTTCAGAATTGGATGATCCGAAATTACAGAGATACATCAGATTCAATATCAGGCTTCTATAAAGTGAAAAAAGGTGTGTAGTTTTTTTTTAATTTTTGTGTAAGCTTGGTTTAACAGAATTCAAAGGGCATAGTAAAGCATTATTATCGGTAACTGATGCCCCGAGGAAAGAAAATGCAAACACCTAGTAAGGAACCTGAAAGCTCTAGCATGACTCATGAAGAAGAGGAAGAAATGCTACATGATATATCAAAATTACAAGAACAAGTGCAACAAATGTCACGCTCACAAAAGCTAACAAAAGCTAAGATAAGTGGCGTGGAATCTAAGATAAAGGGCATGGAAGCTAAGATGGAGGATTCGATGGAAAATTTGAAGATAGATTTGAAGACAGACATGGAAGAATTGAAGAAGTTGCTATAAGAAAGGGTCACTAATGGTGAAAAGGTAGTAAAGGAAACTCATGATGAGAACAAAAGAAATGTTAATCATGATTCCATAGACTCTAATGTTGGATCGAAGACTCACCATGTTCCAAAAATCGATATGAGGAAGTTTGATGGCAAGGATCCCGCCACATGGATATTACAGATGGAGCAATTCTTCGATCTCAATAATGTGCAAAACACACAAAAGGTACGTATGGCAACTTTATATTTGGAACCAAATCAGTTTGTATGGTATCAATGGCTTTTTTCTCGTAAACAATTTATCACTTGGGCAATTTTTACGGAAGAATTGATAGCACATTATGAGGATACAAAAAGCAACACTTTTTTTAGCCAATTGATAAGTCTCAAACAAAAGGGTTCAATAATGGAGCACATTGAGGAGTTCCAAAAATTGAACATAAGGGTAAAAGATATTCCAGAGGAGCATAGGATTGATGTGTTCATAGGGTCTTTAAAGGATAATATCCAACATGATGTGCGCCTTTGGGAACCTGATTCATTAGAGAAGGCATTCAGGTTAGCAAGAAAAATGGAAAGCAAAATTATGGCAACTAGGAAGCATACCATTCACAACTATAAAGACGGAAGTGTTGTTGCCCATAGTCTTCCACAACCTACAAGGTTGACACCACAACAATTGGAAGAAAAAAGAGCAAAAGGGCTTTGTTACAATTGTGATAGCAAATACACAAAAGGTCATAAGTGTGCTGAGAAGAAATTATTCTACATAGATTGTGAAGAGGAAGAAGAAAAGGAGCAAGAAAGGTCAAAAGAAGAGGATATATTCCAGGAACAAAGCCTAGATGAAGAACAAATAAATCCGACCATATCTTGTAATGCATTGGCGGGAATTACCACTCCTCAAACCATCAAGATAGAAGGACAAATCAAGAAGAAAAAGGTAATAGTGTTGATTGATTCAGGAAGCACCCACAATTTTATTCATTGTAGGGTAGCAAAAGAATTGAATTGCTTCCTATATCCAGCACCAGAGTGTCAAGTGATGATTGCAAATGGAGGAACAATAAATTGTTCTGGAAAGTGCCATAATATCAAGCTATCCATGGGAGAATATGTATTGACTAGCCCAATGCTTTCCATTCCAATGGGAGGTGCTGATGTTGTACTAGGAGTCCAATGGCTACAATCCTTGGGTACAATAGCTTTTAATTTTCAAGAACTTTTCATGAAATTTTCTGTGGAAGGAAAGGAAGTTGAATTAAGGGGTATTGCAGGGAAACCAGGAAAGATAATCAGCTCTAATGGCATGACAAAGCTTCTAAAAAAGGAGCAAAGAGGTGTAATTGCACAATTATGTTCGCTAGATGTTTCCACATTGGAATCATCTATTTCTCCAGATCTCCAAAAAGTCCTGGACAATCATTCCAAGGTATTTGAGACTCCCAAAGGTCTCCCACCTATGCGTGATCATGATCATGCTATTCATCTGATTCCAGGAAGTTTTCCTCCAAACATCAGGCCGTACAGATATCCATATGTCCAAAAAAGTGAAATTGAACGTATGGTTGCAGAAATGCTAGAGGCTGGTATAATTCAACCGAGTCAAAGTTCTTTCTCAGCTCCAGTAGTATTGGTGCACAAGAAGGATGGATCATGGCGCATGTGTCCAGATTATAGGGAGCTCAACAAGCTCACTATTAAAGATAAGTTCCCCATTCCTGTTATTGATGAATTACTGGATGAATTGCATGGATCAATTTACTTCACCAAGTTGGATCTTCGTTCGGGATATCATCAAATCAGAATGAAGATTGAAGACATTCCGAAAACAACATTTAGAACTCATGAGGGTCATTATGAATTTTTGGTCATGCCTTTTGGCCTTACCAATGCACCTTCAACATTTCAAGGTTTGATGAATTCAATTTTCAAACCATTCCTTAGAAAATTTGTGTTAGTATTTTTTGATGATATACTAATCTACAGCAAGTCTTGGAAGGATCATGTTGAACATGTTGACAGGGTGCTACAACTATTGGAGGAGAAACAATTATATGCAAAAAGATCCAAATGTTTCTTTGGAGTCCAGGAGGTGGAATATTTGGGTCATATTGTATCTCATGAAGGAGTTAAGGTAGACCCTAGCAAAATTAAAGCCATTAAGGAATGGAAAATCCCCACATCCATAAAGCATCTGCGAGGATTTCTTGGGTTGACAGGGTATTATCGCAAGTTTGTTAAGAATTATGGGAGAATAGCAGCACCTCTAACAACATTATTGAAGAAAGATTCATTTTCATGGACTTCGGAAGCAACAAAGGCCTTTGAACATCTTAAAGAGGCAATGTGCCAAGCACCGGTCTTAGCTACACCGGACTTCACAAAAACCTTTATTGTGGAATGTGATGCTTCAGGAAATGGAATTGGTGTTGTTCTAATGCAAGATGAAAGACCCATTGCTTTTGAAAGTCGTCCAATCAAGGGAAAGTTTTTAAGCAAAGCTATTTATGAGAAGGAAATGTTGGCAATACTCCATGCACTTAAGAAATGGCGACCCTACCTAATGGGAAGACACTTCAAGGTAAAAACGGATCATGATAGCCTTAAATACTTTTTAGAACAAAGATTATCCTCTGAAGAGCAACAAAAGTGGGTCACAAAGATGTTGGGTTATGACTTTGAAATCATCTACAAAAAAGGGAAGCAAAATGTGGTGGCAGATGCACTCTCAAGAAAGGATGAGGATGTGGAAGCATTGTTGTGTGCCATTTCTATTATCCAACCAGATTGGATAAACGAAGCAAGGGAGGAATGGAAGAATGACGAAGAAGTGTGGGCACTTATTCAAAAGCTACAACAAGATTCCAGTACTTCTGATACATTTAGCTGGCAAAATGATTCGTTATGGTACAAAGATCGCTTATACCTCTGTAAGAATTCCCAGCTAAAACAAAAGATTCTTATGGAATTGCACACTTCTCCCTTAGGAGGGCACTCAGGATTTTTAAAAACTTACCACAGGGTTAAGAAGGAATTTTTTTGGGATGGCCTTAAATCAGATATTCAAAAGTTTGTGGCGGAATGTTTGGTTTGCCAGCAAAATAAAGTTGAAACAATTAAGACACCAGGTCTATTACAACCTTTATCCATTCCAAGCCAACGTTGGGAGGAGGTTTCAATGGATTTTATCACAGGTTTACCCAAGTCTGAGGGAAAGAGTGTCATCATGGTGGTAGTTGACAGACTTACCAAGTATGCACACTTTTGTGCATTATCACATCCATTTAAAGCCAGTACAGTTTCTACTGCATTTATGGAAACAGTTCAAAAGCTACATGGAAACCCAAAGATTATTGTAAGTGACAGAGATCCCATTTTCACTGGAAATTTTTGGACAAAATTATTTTCTTGTCTTGGTACTCAGTTAGCTCATAGCTCATCTTATCATCCTCAATCTGATGGGCAAACTGAGATAGTAAACAAATGTTTGGAAGGATATCTTCGTTGCTTTGTATCTGATAAACAGACACAATGGGTCAAATGGTTGCCTCTGGCTGAATGGTGGTATAACACTTCCTTCCATACAGCAACAAAAATGACCCCATTTATGGCACTTTATGGGTATCAACCACCATCCATCACATCATATTTAAGAGAAAATTCTAAGGTTCAGGCAGTGGAACATCACATCGAACATCAACAACAAGTCCTCCAACTCTTAAAGGATAACCTCGTGTTGGCACAAAATAGAATGAAACAACAGGCAGATCAACATCGCAGTGAAAGAAGTTTTGATGTAGGTGATTGGGTATTCCTACGGCTACAACCATATAAGAAAATGTCCCTAAAGCAAGCTAAGAAGGATAATAAATTATCACCAAAGTATTATGGTCCATACAAGGTGTTGAAAAGATTGGTACTATGGCATACAAATTGGAGCTTCCTGCAGCTTCTCGATTGCACCCAGTTTTCCATGTTTCATGTTTAAAGAAGGTTATAGGTGACAAGCTCCCAATTCAAACAATATTGCCAGAACTTGACGAGGAAGGAAAAATTATATTGGAACTGGAAGCAATCACAGAAACAAGAACTCGACAGCTACGAAATCGATCAATTTCAGAGTATCTTATCAAGTGGAAGAACTTATCCGCTGAAGATTCCACATGGGAGGATGAGAATTTTATGCAGAAGTATCCAGAACTGCTCAAGCGTTGAGGAAAACACTTTTTTGAAGGAGAGGGGCATGTTGGGTCCCTATAATACTAGTGATTACCCCATTACTATTGTAGTTATACCCCCTATTTATATTGTTGTGCCCCTATTACCCCCATATTATTATTTCTGTGCCCCATAGAATCCCTCTATTGTTATTTTTGTGTCTTTATATTATTATTGTTAGGTCGGCTGGATTATATTGTGACTCCTTAGACTCCTATATATAGAAAGGAGGTTTTGTCATTTGTATCATCCAAGAATTGTTCATTTATGTAATGTAAAGGAGGTTGCCCCCTCGAAGAGGCTGAATTCTAAGGCGTGAATCTCTCTTTTCTATCTTCTGTGAGCTGGTTTCATAATGTGCATTGTGCTTAAGAGGGCTCACTAGAAAATAAAATTGTACAGTTGGCTAAGAAGGGCACTAGAAGGCAAGTCACTTAGCCTAGGAAGAGGCTTAATGCACTGTGAGAGGGAGGAGACCTTGTATAGAAAAAAAATATTTTTTAGAGGTCCACTAGAAATGATCCATGTGCTATACAAGGCAAAGGTGGTCAAAACTCAGTGCAGTGAGTCAGTGTATGCAATAAGGGTTAGGTGAATTTTCTTTGAAGGTTATAAACTTGTAATCGAAGGAGATGACCTTAAGAGAGGCTTTGTGCAAAAATCTAGGAAGGTGAGGTTTCATCAATGAGGCTAATGGATAGGCAATGCTCATCATATGGTGAAGGATTGGTACTTTCATAACTTGCATTGGGCATGAGGACCAAGAAGAGCTCCAAAATTCCTAAGTGTGGGAAAAGTAGAGTAAGAGAGAGAAACACATCCAAACAATACTCAAACACCAATCACACAGAAATGGAATCAATACAAGAAAGGGGAATGTGCAGGACTCATGAACATCAATCGCACCTTGAAACTACAAGAAAACCACACTTATTTCTAAGTGCAATAGTTGAAACATGTCATTGCAACACTTAGAACTCAAGTTGAGGCACAAGTGTCAATTGTGACTAGAAGGTGCACTAAGATGTGGGAATGTGTCTAGCGCATATTATTATGATATGTAGTACCATATAATTCAAAAAAGTGTGCTAGAACTACATCTAGTGATGTGCACAAGTGTGACACATACAAGAGTGAAAATATTTATAAGCGACACTTGCAAAAATAAGAAAATGTGAAATCGAAACTTGAAAAAACTTAAGAATTTGAGGGTGACACATGCTAGAGTGAAGATAACATGAAAAATACACTTGATAAAGTGAAAGAAAGCAAAAATGACATTTTTGAACGTGAAAGCGACACTTGTGAAAACAAAGGTGCGCAAAATCAACATTTGGGAAAAGTCATTGAAATAGAATTACAATTGCAACTAGAGTGAGGGAGACTGTCAATGAAAAGTGCACACTAACTATCAACACATGATTTCATAAGAACTATGTTCTCATGTATTTATCAAGGACTAAGCATATGAGAACAAGTGACTTTGAAAATTAGAATATGAGATGAAGACTTAAACACTTAACAAACATCAATCAACAATGAATTGACCATGGATGACAAATTGTAAGATCCTTAGTAGTGGCTTGGGTGTAGGCAATATAGACAACCTCTCAAATTTGGCTACAATTTCTTCAATATCTAGTTGAATTCTTCTTTCTCTTTCTACAGGTGTATCAGTCATCCATTATTAGGCTGACTGCTTCATGGGTTTTCCCTCTGATCACCCCAACCCTGGTTATTGTTCACAATTAACAAACCGAACCTCTATTCCTATCTGAACTATAAATCCATAGGATTTATACAACACACTATCGGCGGGCTTTTAAAATGGGATTAACACAATACACTATTGGAGCGTTTAAACATGAGAAAATTGCATTTTCCTGCAAAATACACAACCGGTGGAGATTTTGTTCCAAAGGAACAAAATACACTATCGACACTTTTCAACATTGTCGTGGCTTACAAATGGTCAACATTGTCGTGGCTTACAAATGGTCTTGGTGTGATTCCAAAGGAGTTACACTATCGGCGCTTAATTTCCAAGACTTTGCATTAACCGAAAATAACACTATTGGCACTTTAATAATCGGCCCTTTCAACACCCTTTCTTCCAATGCGATAATCGGAAATCGCTATCGGTGATTCCACACTTCCAAAGGCCTGGCTCCTTCTACTCTGACTTTGCGATACGATAAAAAACATGGACCCGACAACTTATCCACTCCAATTTATGGCATTTTGGGTCTGAGCTATCGGAGTTTGGAATTCGGTGATTCCAATGGTCTTCCACTCCACTTGTGGTTCTACGATGCGATATTGGTTCGGACCCGATACAGGTATGAAGCAAATCTAATAAGTTTTCAGGTTCGGAATTATGCTCTAGCTAAGGAAATTTCATGATTTCTTTGTGTAAATAGAGTTTGGCCACAAAAGTCTATAAAACAATTTAAGAAGCCTGCTCTCGTCGATATGAAGGGAAAACTCCCCAAAAAGTCTAATATTAAGAGTTAATTGAAAAACAAAGGCTAAATCACTATTTATAAACTTAAAAAATAACATAACTGCACTGATATATGTTTAAAATACTTATTTACATGGAACCATAAAACCAGATGAACAAAGAGAGGTTTTTGTAGATGATAATTCTTCTAGGCTCTACCCTTTGAGAGTCACGTTGTTTCTTATTTATAAATAATAGATAAGACCTCTCGGTCCTTATCCATAGAATACCATGCCTTTTACATAGAGTGATTTAAAGCCATAAAGCTACTACAACTTATCATAAAACGACTATTACAACATGGTTTTATTCTTAATTCTATATTTTTCTTAAATTAGAAAAGAATGAAACTTGCTGGCTAAAGGACCCCACTCCCTTGCCTGTAGATTTTTTTTGGATTTTTGGAATATGTTTGAAGATTTTTTTTTTATTCTAAGTCACATGCTCCTGCATCAGACTCCTGAGGACAAAATTCTTCATGGGCTCCTGTCCATGAGTTCATCTACAAAACTACCCAGTTTCTGTAGCATGTCTTCTGTAGCCCAAGTAGCTTCAATGGTTGGTTGTCCTTTCCATTTTACCAAATATTGGAAGTACTCTCGTCCCCTTGTCTTCTTAAACACCTTCTTCTCCAGGATTCTTTTTGGTTGCAACTCCTTTGTTGTGGGTCACTGTTTTACCCAGTCAATCTCTTGGGTCTCTTGATCTTGTGTTGTATTATTTGCAGTTTCACCTTCATATTTATACAGGTCACAACATTAGAAATTGGTGATATCCCAACATCAGGGGGTAACTCAATTTCATAGGTATTTGCAGAGAATTTCCTCAATACTTTTCACGGTCCAATTTTCTTGAACTTCAATTTATTATGCTCCCTCTTTGGAAACCTCTCCTTTATGAGATGTGCTAAAACCAAATCCTCAACTTCAAAGTTCACCTCTCTTCTCCTCATATTTGCTCTAGTTTTGTACTTGGTGTTGCTATCCTGCAACTATTGTTTCACTTGTTCATGTATTGCTTGCATTTCTGAAGCAAAATCTTCACCCTTTTCACTTCTCATCTCTTCTTTTCCCAAATTTCTTAATTCAGATGTTCCTCTTAGATGCATTCCATAAACAATATGGAATGGACTTTGTCTTGTACCCCTGTTACGTGAGTCATTATATGCATATTCAGCTTGTGCTAACACTTGATCCCATTGCTTTGGATGTTCTGCAGTAAGGCTCCTTAAAAGATTGTCTAAAATCCTGTTCATCACTTCAGTCTATCCATCAGTTTGTGGATGATAGGCAGAACTGAAACTTAATTTAGTTCCCATCTTCTTCCATAGTGTCCTCCATAAATGTCCAACAAATTTGGAATCCCTGTCTGAGACAATAATTTTGGGCAACCCATGCACAATCTCCTTAAAAAACAAATTAGTAATGTGAGAAGCATCACTAGTTTTATAACATGGAATAAAGTGTGCCATTTTTGAAAACCTGTCCACTACAACAAAAATTGAATCATTACCTCTTTGAGTCTTTGGTAAGCCCAAAACAAAATCCATACTTACCATATCCCAAGGCCTATTTGGAATTGGTAATGGAATATACAAACCTGTGTTTTGGCTTCTTCCCTTTGCATATTGACAGACTTTGCAAGTTTTCACATGCTTCTCCACTTTAGATTTCATTTTTGGCCAAAAATAAAATCTGTTCAACTGTTCAAAAGTATTCTCTATGCCAAAATGTCTTGCAAGTCCTCCACTATGTTTTTCTTTGATTAAATTCTCCCTCATAGAACAATTTGGTATGCACAGCTGATTTTTCTTAAATAACAACTCATCTTGTAAGAATTAATCTAACCATTTACTCCTATCCACCAAAATAGGATTTTTACAAGCCTCATATGGCTCTTTAAAATCTGAATTGGTCTCATATAATTGTTTGGTCAATTTAGAGTGTCCTAAATTGCTATATTAATTGTTAATATGGGAGTCGTAAACTGTTGAAGTGTGGCGCACTATATGTGCAAGATAACCTATTTATTACTTTTTTTCATTTTTTATTTTTTATTTTGTTTTGGAGGTTTTTATCTTTGTTTATCTCCTAATGTGAAATGGAAATTCTAAAAGACAAATATGGATAGAAATGTTCAGGGCAATTATGTCCTTTATAATGATTTCCAAAACTTCAAACTTCAGAAGGTCTTACAACATGCTAATGATGAAATTAATTCCTAAAAGAAAATGAAAATGTGCCACTATTCTAATCAAACAAACAGTGAAATATTGATCATGAAACCATTATCCCTGCCGCTATCTAAATACGAAAGAAATGAATTAAGCTACTGCACTCAAATAAATCCAAAAATTGCAAGTAAAGTAAAGCTAAAATCAAATTACATCAATTAATATTCTGACCCCTCACCAGTTAGTCCCTCTATGGCTTTCGGAGGTAATCATCAACAACTTGAGCAATCTGATATCTAATTGCAGAAAAGTAAAAATTAAATAAAATCACATCAATTCATATTCTGACCCCTTGCCAGTTAGTCCTGCTATGGCTTTCGGAGGTAATCATCAACAACTTGAGCAATCTGATATCTAATTGCAGAAAAGTAAAACTAAAACAAAATTACACATTCATACTTCAATCCCTTGCCAGTAGTCCAGCTATGGCTTTCGGAGGTAACTCAAAATGTTATGAGCAAGTTGATTTCTAAACTAACTAATAAAGCCAATGAACAAGACTAAAACAAACAAAACAGAACTGGAATTAAAAGCTAAGAAAAGTAAGTCAGCAGAAAGATTGATTCCATGTCATTAGTCATTGTGAAAATTATATGCAAATGCCCGGGCTGCCTACTGTAATCTGGAACATACACACTGATCAACATTAACAACAATGTACAAAGCATGTAAAACTATGAACAAGAATGAAGCGTTAGTACCATAGTAAATGAAATATACATAAGTGAATAACTGTGGAATATATGTAACAGAATTAAAGAAACACTACATAAATCTGTACATCAATAAAAGAACAAAACCTTGGTGTGTGCAGGGGCCCTCTGCACAACCTCGCAAAATAGCTATCAATCAAGAATTACGCTTAGAAACAGAGTCTTCTCATATATTTCAGAACACAGTCACAACAATGAAACTAGTGTCACGACACAGTGGGCTTTTTAACAGCAAAATTATATTCAAAAGACTAACTACTATGCATATAGAAACACATTATTTATAGCAAAAGGTTACATAACTGTTTTCCTATAAACTACGCTGACAGAGGACACATAAACGACAACGTCCATGGATTTAGCATCATGCTGCCGAGATTATGCAATCTATTGAAAACGGCTTGTTGGATTCACATTGTGGGCAGCCTACAGGTGTCAGCGTGCCTCCAGAAATCTAGAAACGACCACGAAAATCTTTCACGTGCTTGGAAATGGAGTCCTGTTGCCGTAGGACTCTTCTGTTTGACCACCGCTTGACCACCGTTGACCACGGCCTCTCCTGATGAATCTGATTGAGCCAATAGGACTCTGTCCATGTCCAAGTCATTTCGAACTTGCCCATGTGGCTTGCTTTTCCTGATGACACCTACAATGTAGACTTTAACAAAAACAACTGTGGAAAGTTGAAGCAGCTGCGGAAAGTGACAGGATTCCGTAGCTCAATGAGCAAAAATCTAGTTCAAACAGCATACACAAAACATAGTTAAAACCCACTTTAAATGCTCTTTTATGATCAATATGCAATGATGTTGATAGCTTAGGAGGTCTAGGTGAATGGAAAAGGTCTAGGAAAATGTATAGGAAAGATGCAAGTTTAGGGCTCAACAATAATTCCTTAAGAAAATCAAAACCCAACACTTGGATTTGACTCTCTTGAAGCAACACATTTCTCCTACTTAAGGCATCTGCAACTTTATTTGATTGGCCATTTGTATGTTTCAAAACAAAATGGAAACCTTGAAGATATTCCAACCATTTGGCATGTTTCTGGTTGAGCTTTGGCTGCTGCATTATAAACTGTAGTGCATGGTTATCTGAATAAAGGATGAATTCCTTTGACATTAGATAATGCCTACATTTCTTCAATGAGTGCACAACTATGTAGAACCCTTATCATAAGAAGAATACTTCTTTTTGGAATCATTTAGCTTTTCACTAAAATAAGCTATTGGTTGGTCTTCCTAACTTAAAACACCTCCAATTGCTTCTCCATTGGCATCACACATCACTTGAAAAGGTTTGTTAAAATCAGGCAGAACCAAAATAGGCTTTTTAGTGATTTTTTTCTTTAACCGTTGAAAATTCTTTTTTGCTTCAACAGTCCATATAAATGGCTGTTTATCCTTCTTTATGTCCCCAATAATAGGTGCATTAATCTTACTAAAATTCTTGATGAATTTTCTATAAAAGCTAGCAAGACCATGAAAACTCCTTACCTCAAAAACACTCTTGGGTGAAGGCCACTGCATAATTTCCTTGATCTTCTCTAGATCCATCTTCAGCCCTTCAACAGAAATAAAAAAACCCAAGTATACTAGCTCTTCTTTCATGAATGAACACTTCTTTAAATTCAACAATAGTTTCTCTTGCTGTAGCCTTTGTAAGACATAATTCAGATGTCTCATGTGCTCCTCCTTAGACCTGTTGTAAACTAATATATCGTCCAGATATACTATTACAAACTTAAAAATGAACTCTTTAAGAAATTCATTCATGAGTCTCATAAATGTACTTGGTGCATTTGACAACCCAAAAGGCATTACTCTCCACTCATACAATCCCTCATTTGTCTTAAAAGCGGTTTTCCACTCATCCCCTTCTCTTATTCTTATCTGATGATACCCACTTTTAAGATCTAGTTTTGAAAGTTACTTTGCTCCACTCAAGCAATCCATTAAATCTTCAATTCTAGGCAAAGGAAATCTATACCTGATTATGATTTTATTGACGGCTCTTAAATCTGTACACATTCTCTAACCTTCATCTTTCTTTGGAATCAGCATTGTTGGCATTGCACAAGGACTCAAGCTTTCTCTGATCAGCCCTTTGTCAAGCAATTCTTGCACCTACTCCCTAACCTCTTCATTTTCTATAGGAGTCATTCTATAAGCTGCTTTGTTAGGTAGACTTGCTCCAGGTATCAAATCTATATGATGGCTGATTCTTCTAATGGGTGGTAATTCATTAGGAAAGTCATCAACAATAATATCACAATATTTCTCCAACATTTCTTGAATTTCAATGGGTAAATCAGAAACTTTAGTAGAAATAATTATTACCTTGGGCTTGCAAATTACAGCAAAATTTACCTCATTTTCTTCAATATGCTTCAAGTATTCCTTTCCTCCAAGTAACAGAGTTTTTGGATGTCTTTTTTCCTGGTACATCTTCTTCTTGCAGATGCATCAACGTATGATTGACACCATCCTTTTCAAACTTATAGGTGTTTCTTTTTCCATAATGCATGGCTCCTTTGCCATATTGCCAAGGTCTTCCAAGCAATATGTGACACACATCCATTGGCATCACATCACAAACAATTTTATCTTTATACTTGCCCACCTGAAATTCCACTTCACACTGTTCATTCACTAACGGTTGATGTCCCTTTTGTAACCATGAAACCTTGTAAGGTGTTGGATGTTTC
Source organism: Pinus tabuliformis (assembly GCA_031772625.1). Lineage (NCBI taxonomy): Eukaryota > Viridiplantae > Streptophyta > Pinopsida > Pinales > Pinaceae > Pinus > Pinus tabuliformis. The sequence goes on along the minus strand of CM062817.1, from coordinate 983,162,076 downwards.
ATTGTCTTCAGCTTCAATTTCTCCACCACTTCTGTAGAGACCAAATTATCAGTGCTACCACTATCAATGATCATCTGACAACATTTGCCTTGGAATTTACACATTGTCTTGAATAAAGTCCTTCTTTGTGATGGTTCCACTATCTGCTTTGCTGGATTGAGCAAAAATTTATTAACTACCAAAGATTCTCCTCTCTATGGTATATTTTCCTCTTCTGTCATTGCTGCTACTATTGCTTCTCCCTCATCTTGAGCAACAATGACATTCCTCTGATTTGTTTCTGCATTTTCTGGGCACTGAAAAGCTCTGTGTCCCAACTTGTTACATCTGTAAAATCTTGTTTCTATGCCTCTTCCTCTGCCTCCTCTTCCTCTAGAAAAACTCCCTCTGCCTCTTGCATCACCTCCTGTGGGTACATGCTAGGTTGAGCTGCTGCTAGCTCAATCTTTAGGCGTTGTAGATCTTCCTCTACCACCTTGGCTTCCCCTTCCTCGAAAAGTACCTCTCCCTCTGGCAGACTGCTTCCTCATGAGTTTTTCTTCAGCTTTCAGTGCTATCTAATAAGCTTCCTCTACTATTTTAGGAGACAGTAGACTTATCTCATCTTGAGTGTCCATCCTGAGACCATTCATATATCTAGCCACCTTCTCATCTGTATCCTGGGCTTCTCCAGCTCTTATGCTTACTTTGTAGAATTCCTCTGTGTATTCTTTCATTGTCATAGACCTCCGTCTAAGATTCTACATCTATCTAAACAAGGTTTGCTGATAATTACTTGGCAGAAACTTACCTCTTAGCTTTGCTACCATCCTGCTCCAATTCTTGATTGGTTGCTTGGCAAGTCTCTTCCTTTCTGCTTGCACACCATCCCACCAAAGAGCTGCATGGCCTTTTAGCTTGGTGACAACAAAATTCACTTTCTTCTCATCTTCTGTTTCTTCATAGTCGAAGAATTTCTCCATGCCATTAATCTAGTCTATTAATTCTTATGGATTCAGTTGTCCTTCATATATTGATACCTCAGTCTTTGGCCTAGTCGTGGATCTCAACACTGATTGGAAGAACCTCATCTCAGGAGTAACTGCTACAGCTTCCTCCTCTGCAGCTTCAATCTTAGGTTCACTAACATCTCCATCATCAATGTTTCTACCTGTTGTTAGTGCATCCAATCTGGCTTGCATCTCTTGCACAACTTCCATTACTTCAACATTTGAAACAGGCCATCCTCTTCCACCACATACACGTCCTCATCCTCTTCCAACTCTGAAAGCCATATTAACTTTCCTTCTCCCACTTCTGAGATTCAATTCAGTGTCAAAAGGGGGCTCTGATACCATTAATGGTGGCCTGGGTGTAGGCAATATAGACAACCTCTCAAATCTGGCTACAATTTCTTCAATATCTAGCTGAATTCTTCTTTCTCTTTCTACAGGTGTATCAGTCATCTATTATTAGCTTGATTGCTTCATGGGTTTTCCCTCGGATCACCCCAACCCTGGTTATTTTTTAAAATTAACAAACCGAACTTCTGTTCCTATCAGAACTGTAAATCCATATGATTTACACAACACACTATCAGCGAGATTTTAAAATGGGTTTAACGCAATACACTATTGACGAGTTTAAACATGAGAAAATTGCATTTTCCTACAAAATACACAACCGGCGGAGATTTTGTTCCAAAGGAACAAAATACACTATTGATGCTTTTCAACACTATCGCGGCTTCCAAATGGTCTTGATGTTATTCCAAAGGAGTTACACTATCGACGCTTAACTTCCAAGACTTTGTGTTAATTGAAAATAACACTATCAACACTTTAATAATTGGCCCTTTCAACACCCTTTCTCCCGATGCGATAATCAACAATCGCTATCAGTGATTCCACAATTCCAAAGGCTTGGCTCCTTCCTCTCCAACTTTGCGATGCGATAACAAACGCGGACTTGACAACTTATCCACTCCACTTTATGGCATTTCGGGTCCGAGCTATCGGAGTTCGGACTTCAGCGATTCCAATGGTCTTCCACTCCACTTGTGGTTCTGCAATGTGATATTGGTTCAGACCCGATACAGGTATGAACCAAATATTATAAGTTTTTAGGTTCGAAATTATGCTCCAGTTAAGGAAATTTCGCGATTTCTCTGTGTAAATAGAGTTTAGCCACGAAACTCTATAAAACGATTTAAGAGTTAATTGAAGGGAAAACTACCCAACAAGTCTAATATTAAGAGTTAATTGAAAAACAAAGGCTGAATCACTATTTATAAAATCAGAAAAAAACAGAATCACACTGATATATGCATAAAATACCAATTTACATGGAAACATAAAACCAGATGAACAGAGAGAGGTTTTTGCAGTTGATAATGCTTCTGGGCTCTACCCTTTGAGAGTCTCGTTGTTTCTTATTTATAAATAATATATAAGCCCTCTCAGTCCTTATCCATACAAAAGCATGCCTTTTACATAGAGTTATTTAAAGCCATAAAGCTACTACAGCTTATCATAAAGCGACTATTACAACATGGATTTATTCTTAATTCTATCTTTATCTTAATTAGAAAAACATGAAACTTTCTGGCTAAAGGACCCCACTCCCTTGCCTGTAGATTTTTTTTGAATTTTTTGGAATATGTTTGAATTTTTTTTTTCTTCTAAGTCACATGCCCTTGCATCACTTAGTAGGCTCCAAAATTCAAGAGTAGGTAAAATTTTTGAGGGTGTTAATCACAATGTCAACACTTGAATACATACTAGTAGAAATCCAACTTCTCTATCTAGATCTTATCCTTAAATGCAAGGTCTCAACCAATCAAAAAGTATTGATTCATCATGTGGATTAGCTTGGCTTCCCCATTTAACCTGGTTATAGATATAGTCTCCTCTATTCCTTTCCTTGGTTAAACACATTCACAAAACTTTCCATATCAAAATGGTTTCGATCTAGGATAAGGGTAACATTTAGTTGCGATTCAAAGCTTTGCTACATTTTCTTTTGAGCCAAAAGGAACATATTTCATGTAAGGTATTATTAAACAAAAACAAAAAAGAAAATGCACCACCAAACAATATATCATGATAAAAATACAAAGAAAATATAGAACTCAAAGAAAAGGCAACAAGCAAAACATAAAAGAAGAAAATAAAGAAAAATGGAGAGACTAGAGGGAGAGGAAGTGTAGGATGAGTGAAAAAGTAAACTAGAATGCAACTAGACCTACTCCTAACCTAACTAGTTATAAGGTCTGGGATAAGTGTAATGAAATTTCCAATGTAACGACTAGGAATACTCTTGACCCGCAAGCACAAAGATATATGCGATTAAAACAAATATAAAACTATGTGCAGAAAAAAATATATGAGCTTGCATAACTTTGATAATAGATAAAAGGCCTTTCCTATAGTCAGATAGATGTGTCATAAAAAATAATATTAACAAACTTGCAACCTTACCTTTTCGGTTAAAACCACAGTCAAATAGACCTTGGAAACTTCTTTTGTGTGTACATTCATCTGTGTTGTCTCACTTAGAAAACATTGGGAAATATCAAAGATTGTTGTTAGCATAAGGGTTTGCTAAGTAGGATGCTTGCAACCAATGATAGATTGGATCATAAGATTCAAAGAAATTCTTTTGAAAACCCTGAAACCCGCGGGAAGAAGAATTTGCAGTTAATTCCATGGAATTAAGATGAGAATCTTATCACTGAAATTGAATCTAATCATATTCAGAAGACTTGCCAAGATGATGAGGATCTGACATAACCATCAACGAGGGTTGAAGCTCCTCAAATCCTTGAAAAGTACCTAAATAGTGAGATGATAGTAAAGATGAGTGTTGTAGGGAAAAGTATCCGACTCGGATGACCCTAACCCACTCTAAGGGTGACAGTTCCTTAGAAACAACTGTAAAACAAACTAATGAAAGTTTACTTCTTTATGAAAGCAAAAGAGAATGGAGGAAGCACTAACCGTTGCCTTGCGCTTAATGTCGAATCCAAACTCTCCTCTTTGGCCGCTTGCTCCTAGCTCTTTGTCCTTCTGCTCGCCCAGCTACAATGAGATCCTGCACAATGACAAAGAAGGAAACTACAAGAGGCATGCAATCATAACTGGTTCATGGATTAGTGTAAACCAAACATGCAATCATCACAATATATAATTGAACAAAAGCACATAGAAGAACCTCAATAGCTTTTATTAATGAAGAAATAAAGGTTCTGAGAGGATTACAACCATTGCAGGCTCCAACCCAGCAACACCTCCCAGCAGAAAGAATTGCTCTTCTTCACCTCTCTCAAACAATCACCCAATAACTCAAGAATGAAACCAACAACATATCATTACTTTGCACAAAATTCCAGCCTCCTGAGCTCATAGGAGAGAGCTCAATATATAGATGAATTGAGAAAGGATGAGTCAGCTTTCAACTGATGTGTAGCTGCCTTGTGTCCTCTCTCTCTTCAATTAATCTTCAGTTGATCTTCAGTTCTTGAGTCCACTTGGTGAACCTTGCTTCCACTTGGAGAAACAAAGCCTCTGACTCATCACAAGGCGAAATACCTGATCCAAGTGTCATTTTTGGAAGATTCCAAAGCAATGACACACTGTGCCACATGTCCAAACTCGCCCAACGCAGGTGGGCTTTGTTCTACCTGCTTTGCAACGCAGGTACACCATGGAGCAGTTGTGTTTCAGCGCAAAAACCCAGTGGAGCACCTGCTTTGATTTCAGGATTGCTTGTTTTTGAGTGTTTTCAGGTGGAGAACTGATCTGAGAGCTGTTGGTTTGCTGACCTTGTTCCTCTAGGGGTAGGAACATCATGTTTAGGGAACTTTGGATCCCTTGGATTATTGACAATTCATGCTTGTTGCTGTAAGGCACAAAATTGTCTATAACAGATGCCCCCTAAAGTATGAGGTCGTTTATCGGGTGAAATGCTTTATTGAGAGGATCCGAAGTTCATTCAATCTGCTGAGAAGTGTCCTGTAATAAGATACAATACAATACATTATTTTTCATACATTTTTCATGATCTAGCTGAGGCGGGCATTCCCATGCTCAGCTTTATAAATACATTTTGGTACATAGAACAGACGATCGTCTGATGCTAGACTGATCATTCTCTGCCGAATTTATCATCCTTCACTGATAATTCTCTGCCGAATTTATCATCTTTTGAGAAGGATGATCATCTGTTGCAATGATGTACATATCAAATGTCTTTATGTCCTGAATATATATCGCAGCCCGGATGGATGAAACTAGATCCGGGGTCTTCAATCTCTTCCGATCTTCACTCGATGTACAAGTCGATCCATGTGAGAATTTCTTGAAGTCGAACATGGAAAGACATCGCTTGATTACCGGTCAATAATGTAAACCGTTAACAAGCGCGAGAGGAATCACCGATAAGGATGATGACCCTCAAGGTACGGCAGTACAATCTACATGGTGGGAATAACGGACTTGGTGTCGACCACCATGCAAAATCTTCTGGTCGAAGGTCATTGATGTATACCTGTCGCCAGAAGTGAGAAAACTTGCCATTGAGGCATGCAAGCTTCAAAGTACTGAGGGGGGTGTTCCTAGACCAACTCCTTGGATAATGAGCTGATGTCGACAAGGAGCGATCCGTCAAAGGAGGGCCTTAATGAATCCCACATCAGTGACATGGAACGGAGCTAGTGATTATGATGAGGTGAAAACAAACTGTGATGTATGATTCAGGGTGGCGGTCATGAAGTGGATGAAGGATAATGTATGGCAGTGGGTGGAACAGGGTTGACTCTTTACAGAACCACATCTCTTGAACATATAACGACACTGATGTGATGGATTGGTAGCATTACCCCAATTGTGGATGGTGTGGCGAGGACCATGATTCTGCGACCGGTGAATGAAACAACCCAACCCGATGCGGACGGAGGACAAAGTGTCATGTTCAAGAGCGACTTGCTACCATTAATGCTGTGAGGTTCTCCCAATTTTTCCCCAGTCATTGCTGACCAGTACCTCTTTATTTTTGTCAAGCTTGAGGAGGATAACATATGCTTGTTCTATAACCTGCCCTTCGGGCAAGCCCATCGCTATGTTTTAACGAGCCTAGCGATAGGGAAACTCGTTCTCGTCTAAAGACAAGTTTGTCGCTACTTAATCATTTTAACGAGTCTAACGACAAAGAAAACTCGGTCCTTTTCATTTTTAGAGAGTCTGAAAAGGTATGAAAAGTTAACTCCGAAATTCCTTTTTCGTCATCTAATCCCTTAAGTCCGAAAAAGTATAAAACAATACAGAAGGGATGAATTTTCGGTTGCTTTAATGAGCCGAACAAAACAAGCGCTCGATCTTTTTGTGCAATAATCCCTCAGGTCCAAAAAGATTAAAATCTAGAGGAGGGATAGCTTTCCGGTCGCTTTAACGAGCTGGAAGGCCAAAACTCGGCAAACTTTTCATATTTTACGAGTCAGTGAAAAGAGCTCAAAGAAGACTCGTCTTTTGAGGAACGAGTGATGAACAGGGATAGCAGCAGATTCCAGGTACAGGTTGGAATTCTCGAATCACGGCAGTGTCACAAGGATGGCTAAGTGAAATCACTCTTCGCAGCTGTTCCTCAAAATGGGTAAACAAACATATGGAGGTGAACGATTGGCCAAATGAACGGATGGAGGTGATGGCATATAAAACAGGACCAAGGGCTTTTAATATGGCTTTCAAAGGTTACATTTCTCGAGGTTGTTTACCGGTTCATTTTTTCTGGATGAGCTTGAACTGCTAGGGAAAGATTGCTCACAATCTACGTTTATTTTTTAACGAGCATGAACTTCTGCACAAAAACTGCTCGATTATACCAGTCTTAATACAAGGAATGCTTTAGGTGAGGTAATCATATTTAAGGAGCGATACCTCACTAATTACTCCAATTTGGCAGGTTTTAACTTTTGCCCCTCATCCTTTCTTTATGCAAGCTGGAAACGGCTAATCCTACGAGTTTAACGGGTTAGACCTACAGGTTTAAAGGGAGGACCTAAAAATTTAAAAAAATAAATAGTCGTCCCGTGCTTGCATTCCAAAAGGTTTGCATGCCCCCAGGTATAAAGTATAATTTTGAGATTCTGCCATCTCTTACTTATTATCCGAAAAATGGTTTTGTTTGCTACCGCAAGCTAAACTCTCTTTTCGGCGATGTCTATCATTAGGTTGTTAAGGATGGTGACCACTTGTTGCAGCAATTTCATCTCTTTCTTTGAAGACTGCCCCTACTTATCCTTCAAAACAGCTTGTTTTAATGGGTGAGGCTTGACATTCAAAGATGGTGGCTTCTTGCTGCCACAAATAGACCCCCTCCTTAGGAGAGCCCACTTCTTTAGACAAAGGGAGCGACCGCTTCGCTCACATAACTTTGACAAAAGAATTTTATCCTAGAACAACCCTCCCTTCCACTGCCGGACGGGGTACAGACTAGTCCATTCTTCTGCGGAAATTAACTTTATACCCAAGGTTTTCTCTGCCCAAGGCAGGCCAGGGTGTATGCCCCCTGGGTCCCAGTTCTTTCTTTCCGAATTACTCGCATTCATCGGGAAGTAGAACCGGAGGCGGTGGCATTCCTTGAGTGAATAAACCGTTAAGGGATGGTATTTGACTATTTGCAATGCGTGATCCTGGAAATGAAAGTTGGTCTACGAGCTGGACCATTCTTCCTTCGTGCGGAAAACACATGACTCTAAAGAGTGAGGACACTATTGCCTCCATGCAATATATATAGTCTCGTCCAAGGAGTAAGTTATATGCCAAGGGTCCCTGGACGACCATGATGTTCATGCGAACTGACTTCCCTTTCAATGTAAGCGGAACATTGGGGAGAATCCCTAACGGGTGACTGGTTCCTTTATCGAAACCTGATAGATTTCTCATCTTAGGTAAAAGCGCCGGGCAACCCAGTGCTTTCCAAGCAACAGAGGAAAGGATACTCACAGATGCCCCTTCATCAATGATAGTTCCAGCCATCACCATTCTGTAGATTTGGACTATGATTCTGAATGGGATACTGGCTGGTAACCAGGGTCTGCCTAGTTGATTCCAATCAAAAGATACAACTAGGTTGCTTGGTGGTGGGACCGAATATACGGCCGGATACGACCCTGACGATGTTCCTTCCTGCGATAAAGGAATGGGCGCATTGCCCTGATGCTCATCAGAGTCTGTGTTGATGAAAAGAATATGGACGGTGTCATCCTTATCCTCTTCAGTGAGGGTGTCATTTGAAGATGGGTCTTCAATGACGGAGTCATTGGACGATGAAACCTCTGAAGGAAGAACCGGGTCAACTGCCGTTTCGACCTTTAAACTTTCGTCTGGTCTGGATTCAGTAGGTTCATTCTCAATGACCGACACTTCAGCTGACCACTTGGGCGGGTCAGCTGGATTTTCAACTATCGAGGGATTAGGCGCGAGTTTTTGGTATCCAGGAGGAAGTCGTAACGGCGAAACCGGACGATCTTCCAAAACTCTCTTTGCCTCATCTAGGAATGGACATCTGTGGATGGCATGCTCGCCTTCACACAATATACAGGGTGATCTTGGTCTCCCTCTTCGTCCTTCACTCTCGCTAGTTGACGGACTGCAATCAACATGACTGCCAGAGGTTGATGCTACCGGATTGTGCAATCTTGGGGACCAGTCCCTTAGTATCCGGGGAATACAAGGACAATCACGATGGAAGTGGGCCCCTTCGCAAATGACACATGGCGATTTAGGCCCGGTCGGTGCAGTGTGTGGGTTTTTGTCAGCTGTCTTTTGCTTGCCCCCAGTCGCCTTCGCCATAGGCCCCTTCTGCTTCTTTTCCTTCTTCTTCTTTTCCTTCTTCTCCATGGGAGGTTGACCTCTGCCGGCTCTACCTCGTGAAGATGAAGGATCAGAGGAAGAATTGTAAGAAGTGGGAGGCTGGCGGGTAACTCTAGACTGGTCTGACTGTTGATTCGACTGCTCAGGATTAGTGGCGATCTGGACTACATTAGTTGAAAAGAGCCATACAGGTAGGCCGATTGTCAACCCTGGAAGTGACAATGTTGCCATATGAGGCGCACCAACATCTCCCCAAGAGGAGAAGGGATTTGGACTTCCGCCAAGGTTGCCTCCTTGGTTGGTGGGCTCCATACTTTTCAACTGAAAGATCAACGTGGGAATAACAGGTGATTATGTTCCGCTTAAAATAAATTTTATTAACGACGCTTTTAGACACAAACTTGCTTTCTCATGTTTTAAGAGTCGAGAAAAAGCTAAAGATGACTCTAGTCGCCTTCGATGTTTTAACGAGCCCGAAGTGACAAATGCTCGGATGGACTTTTTCAGTTATAGAGTTTGAAAAAGGCCAAAAGAAACTGCTCTGGAGTTCTAGGCAGAGGGTGTGCCAAACTTTTCGCGAAACCACAGAATACGTTTTACGGTACGGGTGGTCGATCTTCGTGAATGCTGTGTTCACTACATCGCGATCAGTAGGGCGGTCGACACGGCTTCCTATGGATAAAGGATAATTGCCTATAGGGGTCTCCCAATATATACTCGACGGTACGTGGGAGCACAAGTCCGTATTAGTGCCACCGACTCTCAGGAGGAATCACCCACCTTCGTAGAGATCGACAGTCACTATGTTTAACGACGCCGGAACACGTCTCTACCTAGACCTCTAGATGTTTGCGTTATGTTACAAAGCGTTGTTATGTAAATTGGATTTATTTTAATGTTGATCTTGCTTATCAGTTTGCCTTTAAGGATCACCACGAGATGTATATAACAAATTCCTGAATGCAGTCTAAGATGAGAAGCAAACTTTTCAATCTTTCAACTTTGAAAACCTTAACTACTGAGGGAAAAGAAAGGAAAATCTTTTCGCACAGATCATAGAGCACACACTAAAATGCAAATTTTTCCTAAATCGTCAAGCATACAGTCAAATGCAAAATGCACAATGCATGTATTTTCTTTTCCCTTTCTTAATGTGGATGGATACAAAAAGAAAGTGGTTATATAACTTTGATTTCGATTTAAAGCGAAAGTAAACAAGCTTGTCCAAAATCAAAAGACACCTTAAGATTCACTTGCTTAATCACTGGAAATACATGAAATCAAACCAAACTAACGAAAGTAAAATGACTAATCAGCTATGGACAACAAACAAGCTAACTCTTTAGACCAGCAAAACGCCTAACACAAGTTCAGATCTAAGAGGCCAAAAGCATGACTAGTTTACTTTTCGTTATGGGAAATTGTAAATGAGCAAGAAATACAAAGAACAAGTACAATTTCGTTATATAACAGAGGCAGAATGATGGCAAGTAATATTGGTTTCAAAACAGGCACAAGACTGACACCTAGCAGCAAAACTAAGTGAAAACAGGCAAGAGAAAGGAGGAAACCCCAAATGCACTAAGCAAATTTGGGTCAACGCAGGCTCTGCACAGTCAAACTGGCTCTCAGCGCAGGTAACTAGTTCGGGACCTGCGTTGCAAAGCAGGTAGCCTGTGTACTACCTGCTTTGGAAAACGAGAGTTGCGTTTTCACAGTCTCCGGGTCATAATTTTCTCAAAAATGCACGGTTTTTGCTCAAATCAGAAGCATTCAGTCAAGCACAATTAAAGGGATGATTTAGAAGGTGCAAAGCTATCACTAAGAGCTTACAAGGATCTTTGTAGATCAGCTCTTCAAATCATGAATCTGCTCAGACAATGAGCAAGAGTAGCAGCCCCTCTACTTCGCTTTTGATATAGTCAAAAGCTTTTCGATTTGGTACTCTTTTCTTCAGGAAATGAATAGCAAAAATACTACAAACACAATCAAATGGATACGATCCCCAGTGGAGTCGCCAGTTTGTTGTAGGGAAAAGTATCCGACTCGGATGACCCTAACCCACTCTAGGGGTGACAGTTCCTTAGCAACAACTGTAAAACAAACTAATGAAAGTTTACTTCTTTATGAAAGCAAAAGAGAATGGAGGAAGCACTAACCGTTGCCTTGCGCTTAATGTCGAATCCAAACTCTCCTCTTTGGCCGCTTGCTCCTAGCTCTTTGTCCTTCTGCTCGCCCAGCTACAATGAGATCCTGCACAATGACAAAGAAGGAAACTACAAGAGGCATGCAATCATAACTGGTTCATGGATTAGTGTAAACCAAACATGCAATCATCACAATATATAATTGAACAAAAGCACATAGAAGAACCTCAATAGCTTTTATTAATAAAGAAATAAAGGTTCTGAGAGGATTACAACCATTGCAGGCTCCAACCCAGCAACACCTCCCAGCAGAAAGAATTGCTCTTCTTCACCTCTCTCAAACAATCACCCAATAACTCAAGAATGAAACCAACAGCATATCATTACTTTGCACAAAATTCCAGCCTCCTGAGCTCATAGGAGAGAGCTCAATATATAGATGAATTGAGAAAGGATGAGTCAGCTTTCAACTGATGTGTAGCTGCCTTGTGTCCTCTCTCTCTTCAGTTAATCTTCAGTTGATCTTCAGTTCTTGAGTCCACTTGGTGAACCTTGCTTCCACTTGGAGAAACAAAGCCTCTGACTCATCACAAGGCGAAATACCTGATCCAAGTGTCATTTTTGGAAGATTCCAAAGCAATGACACACTGTGCCACATGTCCAAACTCGCCCAACGCAGGTGGGCTTTGTTCTACCTGCTTTGCAACGCAGGTACACCATGGAGCAGTTGTGTTTCAACGCAGAAACCCAATGGAGCACCTGCTTTGATTTCAGGATTGCTTGTTTTTGAGTGTTTTCAGGTGGAGAACTGATCTGAGAGCTGTTGGTTTGCTGACCTTGTTCCTCTAGGGGTAGGAACATCATGTTTAGGGAACTTTGGATCCCTTGGATTATTGACAATTCATGCTTGTTGCTGTAAGGCACAAAATTGTCTATAACAATGAGTCGACGTGAAAAAACTCTCATCAGATACACTGGTGGGAAAATAGTCAATTGAATGATAGTTATGGGAAACATAAGAATCCCAGTTAGTGGATAATAGAGATAGATCCATTTGAATATCTTTGAAAATTATTTGAACAATAGAATCATCTTCCCCACATGACGAATGTGACAAAGCATTTTCTTGTATTTTCTTACAAATTGAACTATGATCACAATTATGAAAGAATTAAAAATGAATGCAAGTATATCAAATACATGAAACCAGTTAGGATACAATGGGTGGAAAAGAGGATTTTGATTCAGTAAATAACTCAAGAATTCACTAACACTAAAGAATACATTTGCTTCCATAATAAAAATTATTAGCATTATAACATTCACAAGAAAAAGTAGCAGTTGTATATTTATAAAAGTATCTTATATGTATGAGTCTTTCGTGTTGGGTTGTGTTATATTCTTTCCACAACTAGCCCACGTAGTTAATGGGGGGGTTAGAAGGGGGGTCACATGGGGTTTGAGGCATACCCGTAACCCCACTTTGTGGGGTCTGGGGCAATGCCCCGGAAAATTTTGGTTTTGGACCCCATGTTAGGATGGGTAGAACCACCTATGGTTTTGTGCATGATTTTCACACATGTTTTTGGACGCGATGGTTTTCGGTCCATGGTATTGGATGCTTCGGCATGTATAACTATGTATTATAACATTGAAAGGAATATAATGAAAAATCAAGCTGGTAGTCCCAGTTTTGGGATCCAGGAGAAAATCTCTATGTATATGTGTTTTATGTGTTATGCTCTCACATTGTTTATTTTATGTGTTTTATAATTTGTATGCAGGTAATTTCTGTATGGGGTTAAAACCTACATTTGGTATCGGAGTTGTTTTGGCTTCAAGGGGACACCTTTGTTGCTAAAGGGTTTCGCTCGGGCCTGTGGTAGACCCTGTTTAGTGGGAGATCTGCAAGATTGATTCTGGTGGTGAAAGAAGATGGCGAGCAGTGGAAAGATAAAGATCAAGAAATTTAATGGTCAGAGTTTTGAGTTGTGGAAACTCAAGATGGAGGATCTGTTGGTGGCTAAAGATCGGTGGATCGCGGTAGATCCAGGTACTAAACCAACGAGAGTGTTCGATGAAGAATGGAAGAAGTTGGATCAGAAGGCAAAGAGCGCAATACGATTGTGTGTCTCAGATTCAGTATTGTTGAATGTATCAGGGGAAGGCCTACGACGAAGGCTTTGTGGGACAAGTTAGGGACTTTGTACCAATCTAAGTCTCTGGTGAATAAACTATTCCTGTGGAAAAAACTATATAATCCAAGGATGAAATATGGAGACTCGATGACAGAGCATCTGAATGCATTTAATACTGTGGTAAGTCAGTTGGCATCTGTTGATATTAAAATTTTAGATGAAGATAAGTGCATCGGTTTGTTGTGTTCTCTACCAGATTCATGGGATAGTCTAGTTATTACAATAGGTAGCAATGCAACTGCCTTGTAGTTTGATGAAATAGTCTTAGCTTTGCTAATGGAGGAGATGGGACGGAAAAATATGGAGAGCCAGAATGGTGATGCCTTGCCTGTATGAGGATGGTCCCAGAACAGAAACAAAAATAAGTCATCGAGTGGGAGATCTAAATCTAGAGGGAGATCTAAATCTAGAGGGAGATCTAAATCTCCAGGAAAACTTGTAAAGGTGGTGTGCTGGAAATGTAGAAATGAAGGCCACTTCAAAAGGGATTGTAAATCTAAAGCTCCTGATAAAGTGAAGGGATCTGATGATGCTCCTTCTGCAGAGGTGAAAACCACCTCAGATGAAGGTGGGGATGTGTACTTGGCTTCTTCAAGTACACATGTAGATCATGAGGCGTGGTTGATTGACTCAGGTGCATCCTTTCACTTCACTCCCCATAGAGAGTGGTTCTGCGAGTAAGAGAAATATGATGGTGGTGATGTCTTCTTAGGTGATGATAGGAAGGATAGAATCATTAGTCGCAGAAAAGTAAAGTTGAAGTTGCAAGGTGGAAGGGTTAGAACACTTCCAAGTGTTCTGCATATTCCTGCATTAGCCAGAAATCTGATTTCTGTAAGCAAGCTAGATGATGCAGGTGTAAAAATAGTGTTCAAGAAGGATACCTGCAAAATGGTTCGGGGAGCACTAGCATTGATGTGGGGAGTTCGAATTGGAACTCTGTACAAGCTGCAAGGTAGAACTGTTATTGATGGGTGCAATAGTTCTACGGTTCCTGAAGGTGGAGCAGAAAATATAGTGGTCTCTGGAGAGAAGGCCATGTTGTGGCATCAAAGGCTTGGACATATTGGAGAGAAGGGCCTTTGAATACTTCATGGTGAAGGTATGCTAGAAGGTATGAGTAATAGCTCTCTGGATTTTGATTTCTATGAAAATTGTGTATATGGGAAGCAGAATCGGGTGAGTTTCCCCTTTGGTGGTAGGAGTGCGAAACAAATATTAGAGCTTGTGCACAGTGATGTGTTTGGACCTATGAAGGTTCTATCACTGGGTAAGTTTGTGTACTATGTATAATTTATATATGACTTCTCAAGGAATACATGGATATATTTCCTTAAGAAGAAATCTGAAGTCTTTGACAAGTTTAAAGAATTTAAGGCTCTCATGGAAAATAAGACAGAGAAGAAGATAAAGGTGCTGAGGACAGATAATGGTGGAGAGTTTTGCAGCAAGGAATTTGAAGAATTATGTAAGAAGTGTGGTATAGCACGGCAGAAGACTACTCCATATACACCTCGGCAAAATGGAGTTGCAGAGAGAATGAACAAGACATTGATGGAAATAGCAAGAAGCATGCTCAGTGGTGCTGGGTTAGGACGGGAATTCTGGGCAGAGGCAGTGGATACTGCATGTTACTTGATCAATAGGTCACCTTCATCAGCATTGGAGGATAAGACTCCACGAGAGGTATGGACTAGTAAGAAACCCTCTCTTTCACATCTGAGGTTATTTGGATGTGATGCATATGTACATGTTCCAAAGGAGAAGCGAACCAAGTTGGACAATAAATTTGAAAAGTGCATCTTTATTGGGTATAAGGATGGTTTAAAGGGTTATAAGCTTTGGAACCTAGTAACAAGGAATGTTGTGTATATCCAAGATGTGGTGTTCAGAGAGGTGAAAGAGGTTATTAAACATGAAGTCCAACCAAAGGAACCTGAGAAGATAGAGTTTTATCTAGAGAAGGAAGAATCAAACTCTACAACAGAGGAGCAATTAGAAGATGAAGATCCACAAACTCTGGCTTGAGAAGATCAGTTCGAGAAAGAAGGCAACCAGAAAGGTATAGTCCATCTGCTTTATGTTCAAATTTTTCTTTATCTATTACAGATGATGATCCGAGAATTGTGAAGGAAGCAGTAGATTCAGAGGATGGAAAACTCTGGAAAGAGGCCATGGCTAATGAAATGGCATCCTTCACAAAAATGAGGCTTGGGATCTAGTGGAGTTGTCGGCAGGAAGGAAACCCATTGGCAGCAAATGGGTGTTCAAGAAGAAGACAAATGCACAAGGAAAAGTGGTAGAAAAAGGTTATTCCCAGGTGTCGGGAATTGATTTTGGTGATATTTTTTCTCTTGTTGCCAAGGTAGCTTCTATTAGGTTACTTTTATCTATTGCTGCTACTTTTGATTTTGAGGTAGAATAGATGGATGTGAAGACAAAATTTCTTCACAGGGATCTGGAAGAGGAAATATACATGAAGCAACCTGAAGGCTTTGTGGTGAAGGGCAAGAAAGAACTGGTATGCAAGTTAAAGAAGTCTCTATATGGGTTAAAATAGTCACCAAGGATGTGGTATCAGAAATTTGATACATTTATACGGGACTTGGCTTCACCAAAAGCAAAGTAGATCACTGTGTGTATTTTAAATTAATTGGTGACCATGGTATTTATTTGGTCTTATATGTGGATGACATGTTGTTGGTTGGGCATGGAAATTAAAAGAGATCGGGAAAAGAGGAAGCTCTGGTTAAACCAGAGGAAGTATGTCGAGACAATACTGCAGAGGTTTAATATGCAGGATAGTAAACCAGTGAAGGTTCCTATTCCTGTAGGTGTGAAGTTATCTGCTGAACAATGTCCCAAGACACAAGAAGAGGAAGAGGACATGTCACGTGTTCCATATGAAAGTGCATTCGGTAGCTTGATGTATGCAATGGTCTATACTAGACCAGACATTGCACATGAAGTGGGAGTATTGAGCAGGTTTATGTCAAAACCATGGAAGGAGCACTGGACAACAGTGAAGCGGGTTTTTAGGTATTTGCGTGGCACTAGTGATTATGGTTTGTGCTACCAAGGAAGATCAAGATTGGACAGAATGTTGGATATTCGTGGCTTTGTTGATGCAGATTGGGCTGGAGATCTGGATCAGAGAAGATCTACAAGTGGGTATGTGTTTAACCTATTTGGAGGTGTAGTCAATGGGATGAGTAAGAAATAATTTGTAGTGGCACTATCAACTACAGAGGCAGAATACATGGTAGCCACTCATGCAAGAAAGGAAGCAGTTTGGTTGCAGAGATTGTGTTGAAGTATGGGGTTAGTACAGGAAGCTATAAGGATAGACTATGACAACCAAAGTGCAATTTTCTTAGCAAAGAACCCCGCATATCATTCAAATACAAAGCACATTGATGTTCAGTATCACTTTGTGAGGGATATGATAGAAGACAAAAAGGTGTTGCTGGTAAAGGTGGACACTTTGAATAATACTGCAGATGCATTGACAAAATCTTTGATCTCTGAGAATTTCTCTTGGTGTAGAGAGACATTGGGCGTTTCAGGGCTGGAAAAATGACTAAGCTCTCTTGTGGCCCCCTGTGGAAAGAAAACAACAAGTGGGAAAATGTTGGGTTGTGTTATATTCTTTCCACGACTAGCCCACATAGTTAACTGGGGGGTTAGAGGGGGGTTCACATGGGGTTTGAGGCATACTCGTAACCCCACTTTATGGGGTCTGGGGTAGCGCCTCGGAAAATTTTGGTTTTGGACCCTATGTTACGATGGGCGGACCCACCTATGGTTTTGTGCATGATTTTCGCACATGTTTTTGGACGTGATGGTTTTTGGTCCATGGGATTGGATGCGATGGTTTTTGGTCCGTGGTATTGGATACTTCGGCTTGTATAAATATGTATGATAACATTGAAAGGAATATAATGAAAAATCAAGTTGGTAGTCCCGATTTTGGGATCCAGGGGAAAATCTCTGTGTATATGTGTTTTATGTGTTATGCTCTCGCATTTTTTATTTTATGTGTTTTAGAATTTGTATGCAGGTAATTTCTGTACGGGGTTAAAACCTACATTTCGGCCAATTATAATATTTAAAAGGACCAAATTCAAAACTTTGTACATCCATGAAAGGTATACACTTCAAACCTGAGTTTGACACAAGAGAATTGCATGAAGGTAAAATAAATAAAACATAATACTTTATTCGATCAGAAACCAAATATTGAGAAATAGAAAAAATATATCTTAAGTACCAGAAGTTTCTCAAAAAAGAGTTTGCATCCAATGAAACTATGAAAATACAAGGGTTTTATGAGAAAATACAAATCTAACTCAGTTTAGGGATCTTATCAGGATTGCAAGAACTTGAGATAACCATCAATGGAAGTTGAAGTGCATCAACTTCCTAACAAGTTTCAGAACTTTGAAAAGTTAGATAACTACATTTTGAAAAAGGATTTAGATCACAAATTGCATGTGGAGAACTACTATCAGTTAAATTAATTGATTCACTACTATCTAGATGGAATCCATATACATCACTGGTTTAATCATATTTCACATCCTTAACAAATAGATTACCTATGTGATAAGGTTCTTTTGATTGCACATCTATAGCTGGAGAAATTGAACAATCGCATGAGTAACTTGAACAAAATACTTTTCTTCATGCAAGACTGGAAATAATAAGGAATGGAATGGATGTTCAATGATTTGATTACCTCCTTATTCACCATGAATAACATCACTACCATTTGTTAATTGAAAATTCAACTCATTAGACGATGAACTTGAAGATCATGGAGTATCTTCATTACAAGTTAATGCATTTCAAACAATAGGGCACAAGGGATAGTGAGATGAAGATGAAGTTTCCATAACAAAATATTCTTTGACCAAATCATATTCTAGATTTGAATCTTTCAATTCAAAATATTCTTGAGAAACCGAAAATTTAGTTGGTGTACTCAAGAATACATCATCACATACATCAGTGGAATCAACATTATCAGAATGATGGTTTCCCAAGAATTCAGATTGACTAGGAAAATTTATTTCATTTGATTGAATACCAAGATTAGTGGAATCAAGGATGGAGGGACAACATCTTGACATGGAGGAATTTGAAAAAGAGAAGAGATATTGAAATAATCTTCACCTTTGTTCTCCTCTACCTATGAAATGTGACTACCTTGCATCTAATCAAGTTTATATTGACAAACTAAAAATATTAAGAGTTTGAAAGAGACTGATCAATAAGATCAAGGGGAAAGGAGTTATGAGAATGAGATGATATATGAGGACACATATATGTTAAATAGATGCTTTCAAGATTGGAGTTATGAGTGTCAATATCATCTTGAAAATTTAAGGGATGAGTCTTCACCTTAGGCCTCATGAAAAATTGTAAGGTTTCCTCCAATGGATATGGATCATAGAGAGTGGATGAAGGTTGAAGAAGAAGATCAATTATTTGATTTGTAAATTTTCCAACTCTAAAATAATACCAGGAAGTACCCAAATTGGTACTAGAAAAGGAGGAGAAGGAACAAAATGAATAATAGGTTCCTCCTCTAAAATTATAGGTGTCTCATGATTTACAAAAGGTTGGGAAGAAGAATCAACCAGGGATTTAGATTCACACAGGTTCAAAGAGGACCTCTAAACCAAACACTGAAACGTTTCCTCAAAGAAATACCAATCCAAATCTTCTTCAAGAAATGCATAACAAAGGTGAAGAAATATATTGGAAAAATTCTCTATTGACTTACTAGGCATCATTCTTAGTTGATTAATCCATTTATAAACATCTCGAAAATCATACCTATCAAAGGCTTCATGAAGCTCCTTGAGGAATTGATCAAATAAATGAATGGAAGCAGATGGAAAGGTATGACACCATCGGTTAAGTTGACCTTCAAGAGTGAGGAAGAGAAGAACACAAGCAATATCTTCACAATCAATTTCATAAAATTAACAAAAATAGAGAAAATTAGATATATGCTTCACTATGGATATTTCATCCTCACCATCAAACTCAAATTGACACAAGTTATAAAGAGTTTCATTAGGGATTAAAAGTTTATTATCAACTGTATTAGCAAAACACCTCGTGAGTCTATTTTTGGAATGAGGCATTTAAGATAAAATATTCAAAACAGACTCAATGAGCACAACTTGTCATTTGGACCTCCTTCTAGCACTAGAATGTTGATTTTGTTGGATACCAGCAACATACAGGGGTCTCCCCATGTGAAGTCCCAATTAGACCTCACATTGTGTGGAGTAGGATCCCCATCTGGAGTATCATCCCAACCACCATAACTTAAGGTTTTCATTCGCTGAAATGAGTAACATAAGAGATTACATGAACTTTGAAATTAAAATTAAGTTGACACCATGAAACACCAATTTCAATGTGTAAATGGAGGATTTCACAAAGGGATAATAAAGAGTGATTCTAAAGAAATAAAGTAATAGTACTATCCTAAGAGAGGCACATGAGATCAAGGAAATATTAATTAGTTATCTAGTGAAATAGTTCACATAGACACAACGATAATTAGAGAAAACACGACACACATCAAACAATATAAGGACCAAAACCAATGAAGTATTTCAATTTCTTTAGGACATATGAATATAAGATATAGCGTAAACATCCAAGGAACAGTCTTACAACATTCATGATACATGCATGAAAGTGTGTTGGCTCAATGAGTTTATGATAATTATGTGAAATATCGAAGTACAAAGTTACAATGGCGAGGTAGTAGTTCCAATAGTGTAACATTAAGTCACTTCTTCCTTATCCAAAAGAATGATCTTCTCTCTTGTGCAAAGTGGAAGAAGCCAAGGCTATCTCTCCAAAAGCTATTTTCTTGAATTATGAGGTTTATTTTATGAAAAGAGGAATGAACTTTCATATCTCCTATGAGTCTTGAGATACCCTCACTACTCTTAGGCACCTAAATGGACTTTGAAATTCTATATGAACAATTGGTCCACATGTGAATTTTCACATTCCAAATGTGATAGGCTTGGACTTCCACACATTTACATTTTGTCGTTTTCTTGAAAATACATCATTAAATTCCATATCATGTGGCAATACAAATTGACACATATGAAATTGTGATGACACTTGTACAAGCCACAACTTGACCATGATGACATGGAAACTCATGATGATGTGGAAATGCCAAACTGCTCCTTTGCTACTATGTCTTGCATTCTTAATGGTAGATTTGATCAATACTTCATCTTCACCCTCCAAAGGGTCTTATATAAATATTGGAATCTTCTGGGTCATCATGAAATGTCTTGATTTTTTTATGGTCTAGGATCTCTTCATGTCTTCATGATGGTTCTTATTTGTGGTTATTCTTTGTAAGTGATTCATTGTTTCTTCTCTCTGACATATTCCTTGGGAATTACCTTTTCATGATGATATGGTATACCTACCAATGAATATCACTCATGGAAAGTCAAAATTAGTCTTGAAACCATCTATCCTATCCCTAGTATTCTTTTGGAAGAAGTTGATTGTGATGGGCTTGTGAAAGTGATGAAAAAGGAAGGATTTATAAGGATAGTAATTAAGCTCAACAAAGGCTGAAGAGAACACCACTGCTCACTATAAGTGTGTTATGCACTATTTAGATGGACTCTTCAAGGTCTAGTGCGTTGGGTAAGTGCAAGAGATTGTGTGATGAGCTTGTTGACTGAAACTATACTCTGTGCCATGCTCAAGGGAGACAGAGGTAGTGATAATAGAGATGAGCTTGACAATGACCAAGGGATGTCCCCACTTCTAATTAGAAATACACCATGCACTAAGGAGGAAAGGCAAGACAAGTCTGGGTGAAGTGAGGAGGTTTAATGGACAACGATTGATAGCTTGCTGACTAAAACGAAGAGATGCACTATAATTGAAAGGAAGGCTTAAGGGAGGGAACACTTTATTTAATAGTGCCTAAATGTCAACTAGAACTAGATCATGTACCAAGGGATGAAGGCAAAGCAGGTCTTGGGTGTAGTGAGGGGTTGTAATCATCAATGAAGGAAATATTAGGTACTATAACTATGCAATGCATTGTACTTGAGATGGAGGCTTCCAAGCTAGAAACATTTGTTGTTGCAATGCCTAATTGTCCACTAGAAATGCCTCCTGCTCCCTATGCTAGCATAGTTTTCTTTGCAGTGGCTTCGTCTCCACTAGAAATGTGCCCTCTGCACATGAGGGCTTAATGGAAGAGAAAATTACATAGTTGGCTAAGGAAGGAAACAAAACGAAAGTCAATTTTCTTAGGAAGAGGCTTAATGCACTATGAGAGGGAACAAACCTTGTATGGCATAGTTTTCTTTTGTAGAGGGCCACTACAAATGCTCCATGTGGTATACAAGGAAAAGGTGGTCAAAACTCAGTGCAGTGAGTTAGTACATGCAACAAGGGTTAGGTGACTTTGCTTTGAAGGTTATCAAATTGTAATCAAAGGAGTTGACCTTAAGAGAGGCTCAGTGCACAAGTATGGGAAGGTGAGCTTTCATAAATGAATCTCATGGATGGGTATTACTCATCACGTGGTGAAGGATTGATAATTTGCACTGGGAATGAGGACTAAGAAGAGCTCTAGAATGTATAAGTGTGGGGCTAGTAGAGTAAGCTAGAGAAAAGCATCCAAACAAGACTCAAACACCAATCACACATATAAATTCCATCAATATAATCCAGTGAAATGCACTGGACTCATGAATGTTATGAAACCAACTCACAAAATAGAAAAAAAGATAGATCAATGACTTGAAAATCAACCTCTTAGAGGGGGAAACTTCCTTTACATTACAAAACTGAACAATTATTGGATGATACAAATGACAATACCTCTTTTCTATATATAGGAGTCTAAGGGGTCATAATATAATCAGATCCGACTAACAAAACTAATGTAAGGGCACAACAATAACAATAATGGGCTTCTATGGAGCACAATAATAACAATATGGAGACTAATATGGAGACTACATGGGCACAAAAATATAATAAGGGAGTTGCAAAAATAACAATAAGGGGCTACACTAGTAGTATAGGTACCTAACAATGAACAACCATCAGGTCTTGAGATGACAGCAAAACAACACTTATTTCTACGTGCGGTAGTTGAAATGTGTCATTACGACACCTAGAACATAATCTGTGACACAAGTGTCAAATGTGACCAGAAAATGTGATAAGTTGTGGGAATGTGTCTTTCACATATTATTATGATATGTAGGACCATATAATGTAGAATAGTGCGCTATAATTACCACTAGTGACGTGCAAAGGTGTGACACATATAGGAGTGAAAATAGTTAGAAGCGACACTTGCAATAATAATAAAATGTGAAAATGACACTTGCAAAAGTTTAAGAAGTTGAAGGAAACACATGCTAGAGTGAAGATAACATGAAAACACCATTTTCTCAAGTGAAATAAAGTGAAAAAATTAGTGACAAACTTGAAAGAGACACTTGTCAAAACAAAGGTGTGAAAAAACAACAGTTGGGAAAACTCACTGAAATAGAAGTACATTTGAAACTAGAGTGAGGGAGACTATTGATGGAAAGTGTACACTAACTATCAACATTGGATTGCATAAGAAATATATGCCCATTATTTGTCAAGGAAAAACCATGTGAGAGAAAGTGGCTTTGACAATTAGAATCTGAGAAGAAGACTTAACCACTTAGTAAACATAAATCGACGATGAAGTGACCATGGATGACACATCGTAAGATCCTTAGTACGATCCAAAATTCAAGGGCAGTCACAATTTTTGAGGGTGTTGATCGCAATGTCAACATCTGGTGATACAGTGGTAGAACTCCAACTTCTCTGTCTAGGTTTTATCCTTAGATGCAAGGTCTCAACCTATTAGGAAGTATTGATTCATCATGTGGATTAACTTGGCTTCCCCATTTAACCCAGTTATAAATATAGTCTTCTACATTCCTTTCCTTGATTAAACACATTCACAAAAATTTCTAGATCAAAATTGTTTCAATCTGTGAGAAGGATAATATGTAGTGCGAGTTTAAGATAATTAGAGTATTAAAAATGTAGACAGTGGAATATCCGAACTCACTATCTTAAAAACCACACCACAGAAATATCCAATGCATTATTAATTTTCATCTCTAGTGTTTCTCCACTGCTAGTGAGCCTATTTAGTAACCCGGTGGAGTCATTATAGGAACAAAAGAATTTCTTCACTGCCAATGATCCTGGTAAGTACATCGATGACATTACTTGCTTCACCTCTTTGCAGAGGAATCCTTTCTCCATTTTCACCCTTTATTTTACTTATTTGTTAAATGTGCTTAAGCAATTATTTATTTAATGGGGAGGTGTTGCAGCCTCATATTTCTGTTGTCAAAACATGGGGGATAACCACCTCGTCCAGACTTGAAGACGACTCCTTTTCCATTTAAAGTGGTGGCTTCGACTAGGGATAATGGGACCAATTTCCCAGTGTGGGTTTTAAGATGAGCTCTGGTGGTTCATGAGTGATTGCAATAGAATAATGGTAATCTAAATGACCTATTCTATTATGCAAATCTCTAACTAACTTATTCTAATATAAACCCGGGTATTTCTGTGTGATATGCGATCTACAAAGATATCTGCTTGACATGTGATAATAAATATCAATTGTGCATAAAACAAAAATGATAACGTATAAAGATAATTTATTTGACTAAACAGTTAGTCAAATAAATTGCATAAACTATTTTGCATATATGATGATTTATAGATGAAAATAGACAATTTCAGCTAGGCATCATACAATAGTGCAATTAACACTTAACAGAAAGAATGTATCCCATACATAATTCATGAAAATAAAGTGTTGTCACTAATTAAACAGAAACATAATCAATCATACAAGATAAAAGTACCATATGTGTGAAGTTCTTCTCATCTGACTAATGACATGGATCAACTCCTTTCTTTAGATCAAATTATCTCCCAAGTATACAATAGTGCATCAACAAAGGAAAGTAGTCTGATATTTAAAAGAAACGATCATGTTCCATAATTTCACCAAAGCATTCACAAACTTACAATAGTGCATTCTTTGCAAATGTTTTTGATAAAATTCTGGACCCTTCTCTAGATGCATGAGAAGGTATAAATACTATTCTAACAAATGTGAAAAAATAGATTATACAAAAAATTGAAGAGGTTTCAAACAACCTTCCTCCTAACTCTAAAAATAAATAGTGGCTAGATGAGTAGAGGCTAAGATGATGATTTGCTATCTGCCAGCTTGTCCTTCAAATCACATATGTCAGCCATCAGTTTGACTTGAGGAGGTGCCCTATAATGTGTTCTGACCTGCCCTGCGAAAATCACAACGGTGAGAGGGGGAAGCATTCACTGAGTTGAATGAAGTGAGCAGTTATAGGTCATTATTTGGTTGTGCAACTTGACGAGGTATTTCCAATATGAATCCCAGTTGGTCTTTGCTAATTTTGAGATTGCTTCCCTTTGAGCTTCTCTCTTTTGCTGCTAGCTTTTATGCAGATCACCTAAATCATGAATTTCTTTTGGATTGCCTTCTATTACCAGATTGGTGGCAAACAGAGTATGGTTTACCACCTTGATTATGTTCTTCTCCACCCTAGATGCTCTTGTCACTGCTAGCTCATCTTGCTTGATCCTTGCGTCACAATCCTTGAAAAGGATGTCCTTGTGTGTCTCCTCAATCTCAAGCACATTGGTTTTCCTCCCATCTTCTGTTTCTTACCATTCAATGAACTCTACGATTCTGGTGTTTAGATCGTAAACTCAGTTCTCTCGTCAATCACTTTATCTGTTAGCTAGTCACTAGTGATTAGATAAGGAGTGATGTGTGACATCTTTTGGCAGAATTGTTCTTACTATTTCATCAGGAGGGAATTCAATTCCAACCCTTCTTTAATGAACTCCTCGACAATAGGAGTATCCTTATATCTTTCCATGACTTGCTGCAATTATTGGAGTTGTGTATTTTTGGCCAATATATCGGCTTCATGGATTATCTTTAGGACCTCCATGCTTTGTTGCAATTGGGTGAGCTGGTCAACAACTTTCCTGTTCACACTTGCCCTCTCTGTTTCGAGCTACTACTCGAGCTGTGCAATCTTCTCCTCCCTTTCTCTCAACAAAATAGAGACTTTGGTGGCTTTGTCCATGGTGGCCGTTGCATATGCTCCTGTAAACTGTGACAATCTAGTCAATTTCTCAGTTGGGTCAGAAGGAATGTCCCTCCAAACTATGTCCAATGGCTCGTTTCTAGGTGGGAGCTCAGGTGTTTCTACCCTTCTCCTTTTCCTTTGTCTTCTTACTACGTCCATGTGCAGCGTGCTATAATTTAGAGGAGGGATTTTGGTCACTTTCAAGACAATCTCTATTGTGGGGAGAGCAGGGATAATCTCAGTCTGCTGAGATGTTGTTGCTTGCCCATATATTGGCTTGGACTTTGTATTTTCCTAATTATATAGAGGAGTTTGACACTCCATAGTTTCCTGGGTATCTGTGGTGTTGGGAGCGTCTTGTAGTTTCTTATTAAACCTATTCCACTCCTGTTACAAACTGTCGCTTTTTACCTTATAATTGATCTCTTTAGGTGGGGTGCTCATAACCTGTTTCTCGGCTGACTTCCTGCTGGATTTTGTTGTGTTATCGGTGTTTTGGGCCTTCCCTGTATCCAGGTTTTTTCTCAGTATTTACCTAAGATTCAATGTGAGAACTAGGTCCTTTGCTATTGATGGTCACACTGGGTGTGGGGTTGTCCTTGATTTTCAACAAGTGCATAAATAAATTCTTGAAAGGTTCCAAAATATCCAGGAGTGAGATTTTCCCTTGCCCATTCGAACGATTGTTCGAAGGATTTAGCCGAATGTAACAGGTCTTCAAAATCATTATCCTCATGGTTATATGGCTTGATCTTTAGCATAGTAGTCATGTTATATGCTATATTATCTGGATTAAATTGCCTTTCCAGAAAAGTATGAAGACTGACGCCTTCCATGCTTAATAATTCCTTTATTGCATGATTAAAATTTTCGAAAGAAAAATAATTGCACTTGATAGGAAAAGATGGCCATAACAATTTCTTTCTTTCTTTGAGAACTTTGGTCATGCCTTTTCCCATGGTCTAGTAGGAAATTTCCCTTGCCAACAATTTATCAGAAATATACAAGGGGAGGACATGTGGGTCTGCTGTGCTACCAAAAACCTTAATATAGGTGAACCATTCTTCAACAAAATATTTTCCGACAACCAGAAGGTCTGTAGCGGCTTCTTGGGAGAATCTGGGGGCTTTCCTATTGAAAATTAATTGATGCAACGAAAAAATAACAACATGACATATTTTATAGAAATGGGGTATGTAATGGGATTCCCACATTTTCTTATGACTGAGATGGATAGGGTAGGGGTCTTGTAAGGTCCATTTCCAACCCATGATTGGAAATTTAGTGCAAAAATAGATGGCATCCATAATGTAGGCACTGGAATAGAATGGAGGAAGGTTCTCTGGAGAGGAGGATCTATTCTATTGATATTCGGCGATGATGGTGGCTAGGTTACCAGATAGGATGGTGGCCCAATTCATAATGTGGGAATTAACACAGGCATCAATCAGAGGAATCCATTCTATGGAAAACTTAGCATTATTGGGTAACCCATATAGTCTACATAACATAGCAACTGCATAGTTGTAGGGGTTTTCCAAAGAGGCTATAGCATACATACCCAATTTCTCGAATTTGAATTTGTTCTCCAACAATCTCCATCCCTGAATCTCCTTGAGGGGCTCTTAGTTATTCTTTGCGAAGTTGGCCATGTATGTGGTATCATATATATCCTGCGCGTTAGGTATATGGTACATTTTCTTCAGGTCCTTTGCTCTGAATGACCCCATGAGTTCCATTTGAGAATTCTTGAATTTCCTATCTTCAATTGTGAGGTTTTCTACCACCCACCTAATCATATTCGTGTATGGCAGGATTTTAGGCCTCACTCCTCTCTTATGAAGGAAAGAACATGCGTCATCCTTGAATTGGAGTCCTGAAGGTTTTATTGAATCAGCTATCACTTTTGTGACAGTTCCTTGGGACACTTATCCTTGAGCCTATTGTATATTACCTCCCAAGTTGTTTCTCCCCTGTTAGCATTGCAGACCGTATCAGAGAATATACTAGGAGCCATTTCTGTAAACTCAGACTCTGCAATGTTTATTTTATTTTTGCATCACCTTCTGCAATGATATGTCTTTTGTAGCTTGCCTGAAATGGACGAGATATATCAGCGTAGAAGGTATTGCGCAATTAAGATTGAAAACTCTTCTGAAATGACTTTGCATTGTGGGAAAGGTTTAGATGAGATATCCAACGTTAACTTCCCATAACTTGGAAAATCATTACCTCTCCTCGGGCCTCTAAACATTTATTACTCTATCAAACCATTCATTATACAATTATTTCACATGCTTACTGCTCTATTCGCACTCACAGTCTTTAAAATGATGTAATGTAGTGTTACCTACTTATAAGGTGAAATACGATTGCGATATCGAAATATCCAATTCGCAAATCGTTAATGAAGTTCATAGTGACAAGGCTTAATTACTTGCGATTTCTGCAAAATGCGATTGCGAGTTCGCAAGTTGTTTAATTTGGATATTGTAGCGGGAGGTTTGATTGCACATCGCAATTTTTTAAAGGTGTTTCATGTTCATCACCTGATTTGCGATGGGGATCCTATCTTTGGGTTGTTTTAAGAGTTTTTTAAGGCAATTTCTTAGAGTTAGGTTTTATTATTCTAAGACAAAAAATTTAAAAAGGGTCCCCATTTATATGTCTAACCTTAGCTATTGCTATATATAAATGGGGGGGTTGTTTCACAGTACAACAATTGGCGATTCACTTGGGAGAACCAATTATCTCTGAGTAGTTTTCCGAAATTCCTAAAACTATGAAAGTAATTAGAGTTATAGGAATTAGAATTACATGAGTTATAAAGTAAGCAACATTTCTCTAGAATCATAATCACTTACTCAAACTATTTATTCAACTAATTTACTCTTGTAGTGATAAAAATACAAATGTTTGTATCAGCTAATAATAAGATTTAAAGTGATATAGAAGGTGTCTTCTACAGATTAGTTTTTTTGGTGTTTACTCATTTATCCTAGATAGAGCCTTTGTTGCCAGCAGATGTTTATAGCCTCGACAGGGTTATCTTTTAACCAAAAATGATTCGTTGCCCCATCCGAAGCAATTTTTGAAATTCAAAATGATATTCACTTGCTTTGAATCTCACTTGGATCTTGTCCCTTTTTACTTTTAATATAATATTTTCTTTTAGGTTTCTTAAAAGACATTGTCTAGGCTTGGTGACCTAATAATGACAATGCCATTCACTGGTTGTAACTAAACTGAACAAGTTGTCTCTTGATGAGACCCCTCGTCCTCTGATCAATGAGATCATTGTCTATTACCTTGTTTTGATATGCAGTTTTGGTAATATTAGTTTAATTATTTCCCTATGATCATGGTAAACAAGCTCGTAATGAGACTTTTTATCTTCTAAGTTTCGTATATTTTAGAATTACACTCTGAAAAAGGAAAATTTTATCAGATGGGGTGAATCATTGTCTCTTTTAAGAGTTTTCGATGATAATGATAAAGTTTTTAGATACTAATCTGCAAAAAGTATTTACTAGTTTAAAGATTCTTTTCTTGACTGATAACAAAACATTCATACTCTATAAAGATAAGAGTTTGTGAATAGAATAAATGTTTTTTGCAAGATCTAGTTTTTCCAAAGAAATTAGGTTTACTTTAGTACTCAAATTTTCTAATTATTTCCTTTAACTTTTACTTATAGAAGCGAAAAAATCATAAATATTGTCAAATATTTTATTTTGAAAAGCCAAAAGTAAATACTACTTAACATTTATTTTTCTAAGAATCTTAAAGTTGATATGATAAAAAATTGGAAGAGACTATCTTTTAAGAAAAATATTTTTTCAAGATTTTCCCATTAACGGGCAAGGAATCTATCTTACCTCACAAGTCTTATAAAAGAAAAGTTGATTGACCAATTTGTTGGCATTATGATTCAAGTGTTGTCCTTGATGGCAACTCACTCAGAGGATGGTACAGGTGCTCAGAGGTTGGTACAGGTGATGGCAACTTAATCAGAAGACAGATCTCAGTACAGCATGCCAAGGAAGCTCATACACGCCGTTTCGTTAAGCCCAAGTCGCGTGTACACGCTAGTTCGATTCATAAAAAGCGCGTGTATGTGGAAAGGTTCCTTTGGTCCATGATGGTTAGTCCTTGGAAGTTGTGCCTATGATTTCGGACCATTGTGTCTCGACGGGCGTGTCGATCCCTAGTTTTGAAATTGATGGTATTGTGTTACTATGGTTTTGGCTCTTGGTATTGAGCTAGGCCTAAGACTATATAAGGAGAAGAAGATCATTAGGCATCTTCATCTTTCGACAAGGCTTGAATATCTAAGAGAGAAAGAGATCTGATATGCAGGTTCTGGGTTGCTTGATCTAAGCCAAGGAGAGATCACATCGGTTGATGGAAGACTAGATCTAAGGATAGATCGGGATCTAATGGTTTGAAATGCACTATCATGATATGGTTGATTATGCGTATTTCTAGATCTGCATATTGTCGCAATGTTACGTTTTGGATCTAACTAATGTCTGGTACAGCTGCAAATTGAGAAAGGTTATTTTTTAGATCTGTACACAGGTTGGCTTCGGTAAAAGCGCGTGTATACGCGGGTTTTGCTCATTGAAGTAGCGTATATCTTTTGAAGCTTGATTTTGGGTTTACAGTGGGGTCTGACTGTTATTGCAGAGTTCTGCAGTCTGCTCTGTGTTCTGGTAACTGGTGATTGACAGGGTTCAGTGGTTCAGTGATTCAAAGTTTGGTTGTTTTATGCTTCAATGATCTGTTGTGGAAATTGAATGATTTGTGGTCTTCAGATTGTAATGTTGTGCTTCAGGAATATCCAAGTCTGAAAATGTATGAAAAGTGATACCTGAAAGAAGGAAGATTGTAGGTCAGCACCTACGTACTAGTATCTTGGCTAGTACAAGAGCAAAGGGGGTTGGAGCTCCCTTCCAAGGAAGTTTGGAGAACGAGAGAAGGTTGTAGCCTTCTGCAGGTTGTAGCCTGCGTACTGGTATAAGGCTGCACCAGTACAAAAGATTGTAAACTGAAGTTTCATATTAAAGAAAGATAGAGACAACTTGCAGCAGGTGGTTTTCACCCACATTGGGTTTCCACCTTATATCTTGGTGTTCATGTGTGTGGCTTTTTATCTGTTCTGTTATACTGCACATGTTTACTGTTAATATGGTGAATAATGTCCTGATGCACTTAATTGAAGAATAAGCTAACTAAATTGTGAGTTTTCTTCTTATACGCTGTTTTACTTCGTCACAGTAGCGTGTACACGCTGGTTCACTTAACTGAAGTAGCGTATATGTTTCTGAGCATTTAAAAAGTTTGATTAATCTGATAATACTGATTCACCCCCCCTCTCAGTATTATTTCCAACAATTGGTATCAGAGCAGGTCCTTCAGAGAAGCTTGATCGCTTGAAGGAAGATCATTCATCATGAGCAACTACGAGAAAGAAGCATCAATCAGGCCACCGGTTTTTGATGGAACAAATTTCAATTATTGGAAGGTAAGAGTTACTGCATATCTTCAATCTCTTGGTACAGAAGTTTGGGACATTGTAGAAACAGGCTATGCTTTTCCTTCAGCTACTCCTATAGATCCAGCTGAGAAAAAGGCATATGAAACAAATGCAAAAGCAGTCAGTACTCTATTAGGAAGTATATCTCAAACAGAATTCATGAAGGTCATGCACTTCAAATCAGCAAAAGAGATATGGGACAAAATGATCACTAGCTATGAAGGAGATGAACAGGTAAAGCAAGCTAAACTTCAAACTCTCAGGATTCAATATGAGACCCTCAAGATGTATAATGATGAAAGTGTGGCTAATTATTTTCTTCGGGTAGATGAGATTGTTAATTGTATGAAAAATTTGGGTGAAGAAATAAAAGAGACTATAGTAGTTCAAAAGATTCTAAGATCATTATCCCCCAAGTTTGAATCTAAAGTATCTGCAATAGAAGAAAAGGAAAATCTCAAAGTTCTCACTATGTCTCAGCTACATGGAATTCTAACTGCTTATGAAATGAGAAAGGGAGGTCCATCAGACAGAAGGGAAGCTGCTTTTAAGGCATCAAGAAAAGAAGATTACTATGAAGCAAGCCATGTTCCAGAAGAAGAGGAAGAAGAATCAAATTTTGTCAGAAATCTTCAAAGGGGTGCTGGAAGATTCAGAGGTAAGCTACCTTTCAAATGCTTTGCTTGTGGAAGAGTAGGTCATTATGCTGCAAAATGTCCTTATAAGGATAAAGGAAAAGAACCTGCTAGATGGAACAAGAAACAAAGTGCAAATAAGAAAAGTTACTACACCCATGAAGATAGTGATGGCTTATCAAACAGTGATGAAGAAGAACAAGGTAATAAATATAAGCTGTTAATGGCATTTGAAGATGATGATTATGAGGATGCTGTAGATGTGGATAATCTCTATAATGAAATCACTAGACTCAAGAGAGGCATAGAAGAAAAGAATGTGATCATTGATACTTTGCAATTTCAGATTGATGAAAAGGAAAAACATCTTGAAAAACTAGAAGGTGAAATTGTTGGTCTCAGAAAAGAAATTGAGAAAACAAAAGCTATTAATCTTAAATTTGTCAAAGGATCTGAAACTTTGGATGAGATTATCAGTGTGCAGCGGTCTCCTCTAAACAAGACAGGTTTGGGCTATAATGGAGAAACCTCTCAAGCATCCACCTCAAAAAGTTATCTTGATGCAGCAAGAAGAAATGAGCGGAAGAACAATGAAGATAATCAGGTAAAGCAGGGACGAATTACAAACAGAAACTATCAGGGACAATCCTCCTTAAGGATGAACAAAAGCTACAACCAACCATAGGTAAAATCTTCTCAGTTTGGCTCAAGAATAGATGAAAATAGAAATTACAATCAGTTGGCTGGTAGATTCAATAACCGCAGAAGTTTCTTCAATGGACAATGCTTTTCTTGCCACAACTTTGGTCACAGAGCAGCTCAATGTGTTGCATATAAAACAATCATGACTAGGGAAGCTCAAAAACAAAGAAGTATGACAGGGATTACAAAAAGGACCTATAACAACTTTTCGGTTCTTGAAAATGAAGATGAATGTTCTATTTGCAATAATTTTGGTCATAAAGACTCTGAATGCAGGAGCAGGTTTCAGGAGAAAAAGGAACAAGCCACAAGCACCAAAACATGGAGAATAAAGGAACCTCAAACAGAAAGATGTGGGATAGCATTTTATGCAGAAGGACAGGAAAATCTATGGTACATTGACAGTGGATGTTCGAAACATATGACAGGTGATAAAGAAAAACTTGAATCTTATTCTACTTTAGAAAAGGGAAAGAAAGTTTCTTTTGGAAATGATACTCCTGCAACTATAAAAGGAAAAGGTATTGTTCCTTTGAAAGAAAAGGTCAAGGCTGGAAATGTTTTATATGTTGATGGATTGAAGCATAATCTTCTAAGTGTCAGCCAGATGTGTGATCAAAAAACCGAGGTTATTTTTAGATCGAATGGATGTCTTGTTCGTGATCTTGATACAGGAAAACAGTTCTCAAGGGCAAAAGAACTCCAAATAATCTGTACATATTTGAAGAAGGACAACAACAATGCTATCTTAGCAAGGATGAAGAGCACTGGTTATGGCATCGAAGGTTGGGACATCTAAGTTTCTCACAAATAAGGAAAGCATGCAAATATCAGGCAGTTCGCGATCTTCCAGATATCAAAATTCCAGACAACACCATATGCAAATCTTGTCAGTTTGGAAAGCAAACCAGAACTAACTTTCCAGAGAAGGAAGGATCAGCTAGCTTGCCTCTTGAGCTAGTCCATACAGATGTATGTGGTCCATTTAGAAAACGGACACCTCGAGGAGAAGAATATCTGATATTATTCATTGATGATTTCTCAAGGTTTGTTTGGTTAGGGCTTATGAAGCACAAAGATGAAGCATTCGAAAAATTCAAATCCTTCAAAGCATTGGCTGAAAATGAATCAGGACACAAAATTAAGTGCCTCAGATCTGACAGAGGTGGGGAGTTCACATCAAATGAATTTTTCGATTTCTGCGATGAACATGGGATAAGAAGAGAATTCTCTACAGCTAGAACTCCTCAGCAAAATGGGGTTGTGGAAAGAATGAACAGAACTATTCAACAAATGGCTCGTGCTATGCTCGATGAATCAGGTACTCCTGCAACCTTCTGGGGTGAAGCTGCACATGCTGCTGTCATTATTCTTAACAAAACAAATGTCCGAGTAAACAGCACTCAAACACCTCATGAGCTTTGGAGTGGTAAAACTCCTTCCGTGAAGCACTTCAAAATCTTTGGGAGCAAATGTTATATCAAGAATACTGATGAGCAACTTGGCAAACTTGAACCTAGAGCAGATGAGGGCATTCTTCTTGGTTATTCTCCACATAGCAAAGCATACAAATGCTACAATAAAAGACTTGGCAGAATTGTTGACAGTATTGATATAGTGGTTGATGAGAAGGGATATATTCCTAGGCAAGTTCATCATGAAGACATTGAAGAAGATGAAGGTTACTCTCAAAGGCGAAATAATGAAGAAGAAGAACCTCAAGAAGAAGAAGAATCTCAAGAAGAACCAGAGGAGCAGACAAGAACGGAAGAGAAGACTCCATCCAGATATGTCCAAAAGAATCATCCAGAAACTCAGATTGTGGGGCAGAAAGAAGCAGGAGTACAAACAAGAAGGACACTTGCAGAAGCTTCAAGCTACTTGGCTCTTCTCTCCTCCATTGAACCACAAAATGTGAAAGAAGCATGCAAAGATGAATGTTGGGTCAAAGCAATGGATGAAGAACTTGAGCAAATCGAAAGGAACAACACTTGGGAATTAGTTCCTAGACCAAAAGATAAGAATGTAATAGGAACAAAATGGGTCTTCAAGAATAAGTTAAATGAAAATGGAGAAGTAATTAGAAACAAGGCCAGACTTGTTTGTAAAGGGTATGCTCAGCAAGAAGGAATAGATTTTGAAGAGACCTTTGCTCCTGTGGCAAGACTAGAGGCCATCCGAATGTTCCTTGCTCTCTCAAGCTTTCAAAACTTCAAGGTATTTCAAATGGACGTGAAATCAGCCTTCCTGAATGGAGACTTAGAAGAAGAAGTATATATTGAGCAGCCAGATGGGTTCATTCTTGGGAATGATCCAAACCTTGTATGCAGATTGAAAAAGGCACTCTATGGGCTCAAACAAGCTCCAAGGGCTTGGTACTATCGGTTGGACAAATATCTTCACCAACAAGGCTTTTCAAAAGGATCAGCAGATAGCAATCTCTATATAAAAGTTGAAAATAACAAATTGCTAATTCTTGTTGTTTATGTAGATGATATTATTTTTGGCAGCAATGAAGAGACCATGAGTCAAAACTTTGCCTTGGTTATGCAGAAAGAATTCGAAATGTCACTTCTTGGAGAATTGACATATTTTCTTGGATTGCAAATCCAACAAAATGAAGGAGGTATCTTCTTGTCTCAAACCAAATACCTCAAGCAGATCTTGAAGAAGTATGGCATGGAAGAGTCAAAGCCAGTATGTACACCCATGGTTACAGGATGCAGCCTCAGTGCAAATGATGAATCAACAGCAGTTCACCAACCCACTTATAGATCCATGATTGGGAGTTTGCTTTATTTGACAGGTACTCGACCAGATATTACACATGCAGTAGGAATGGTTGGAAGATTTCAAGCCAACCCAAAGGAAACTCATCTTCAGGCAGTCAAAAGAATCTTCAAATATCTTCAAGGGACCCAAAACTATGGCTTATGGTATCCTAGAAATACTGATCTCACTCTTCATGCTTACACAGATGCAGATTGGGCTGGAAGTGTGGATGATAGGAAAAGCACAAGTGGAGGTGCTTTCTTCATGGGTTCCAGATTAGTATCTTGGTTCAGCAAGAAACAAAGTTCGATTGCCTTATCTACAGCTGAAGCAGAATATGTGGCTGCAGCATCTTGTTGCACACAACTTCTTTGGATGATGCAGACCTTGCAGGACTTTCAAATCACTTGCACTCCACCTGTCTCTATCTTATGTGATAATACAAGTGCAATCAGCATTTCAAAGAATCCTGTCATGCACTCAAAGACCAAGCACATACCAATCAAGTACCATTTTCTTCAGGAACAAGTGCTTGAGCAGAAGGTCAAGTTGGAGTATGTTCCTTCTAAGGAGCAAGTTGCTGATATTCTCACAAAACCACTGCCCAGGGAAACTTTTGAATATCTCAGACAAAATCTGGGAGTAGTTGATGCTTCATCCTGTTGTTGAAGTTTGTTTGTTCTACAGAAAAGTTGGTATACGCAGGTTACGGAAGGGATATGAGCGTATACACGCGGATTCATGCTGGGTAAGTCGCGTGTATGCTGGACGCTTGTTGCAGAAAGAATTTCCGCGTACATACGCTGTTTTATACAGGATAAAACGCGTATATGAAGTTCTGAACAGCAAGGGAAAACTCTGAAGTTCTGAACAGCAATAGGAATGTCAGAATTCTTCAGGCACAGTTTCAGGGAGTGCAACAGGCACAGGTTCAGGGGGAGCAGCTCAAAAGTCTCATAAAGCATTGTTGGCATTCAGATGTTTTGGTTGTTGGTTTCAGGAGAAGGAGCTCAGAAAGAAATTCTGGTTGCTGATCTAACAAGATGTTTATCAGATGCTGCTGGTGTCTTTCCTAAGTCTTGGTCTAGATCTGTTGTCTCTATGTCATGTATCTCTCTTGTCATATCTCTTTTATGGTGTCAAGGTCATGTAACGGCCTATGTTGGTTTCCCCACTATGCCTGGGATGAATGCTGTAATATAATTGGTTGTTTCTGATATGTCCCCTCTTGGTAGGGAGTATGGATGTATGTATTGAGTCTTTTGGTGATAGGAAGGTCCCTTATGGTGTATAAGTCTTGGTTCTTGTTGAAGAACATCTTTTTCAGATCTGGCCTACTATCAGGGGGAGCACGAGTCAGCACAGCCAAGCAGAGGTATCAGCATGTCCTCAGGGGGAGCACAGCCCTTTGCCCTTGATGTCAAAGGGGGAGAGTGACTTGGTGTGGTGGTTGCCATCAAGTCCAAAGGGGGAGATTGTTGGCATTATGATTCAAGTGTTGTCCTTGATGGCAACTCACTCAGAGGATGGTACAGGTGCTCAGAGGTTGGTACAGGTGATGGCAACTTAATCAGAAGACAGATCTCAGTACAGCATGCCAAGGAAGCTCATACACGCCGTTTCGTTAAGCCCAAGTCGCGTGTACACGCTAGTTCGATTCATAAAAAGCGCGTGTATGTGGAAAGGTTCCTTTGGTCCATGATGGTTAGTCCTTGGAAGTTGTGCCTATGATTTCGGACCATTGTGTCTCGACGGGCGTGTCGATCCCTAGTTTTGAAATTGATGGTATTGTGTTACTATGGTTTTGGCTCTTGGTATTGAGCTAGGCCTAAGACTATATAAGGAGAAGAAGATCATTAGGCATCTTCATCTTTCGACAAGGCTTGAATATCTAAGAGAGAAAGAGATCTGATATGCAGGTTCTGGGTTGCTTGATCTAAGCCAAGGAGAGATCACATCGGTTGATGGAAGACTAGATCTAAGGATAGATCGGGATCTAATGGTTTGAAATGCACTATCATGATATGGTTGATTATGCGTATTTCTAGATCTGCATATTGTCGCAATGTTACGTTTTGGATCTAACTAATGTCTGGTACAGCTGCAAATTGAGAAAGGTTATTTTTAGATCTGTACGCAGGTTGGCTTCGGTAAAAGCGCGTGTATACGCGGGTTTTGCTCATTGAAGTAGCGTATATCTTTTGAAGCTTGATTTTGGGTTTACAGTGGGGTCTGACTGTTATTGCAGAGTTCTGCAGTCTGCTCTGTGTTCTGGTAACTGGTGATTGACAGGGTTCAGTGGTTCAATGATTCAAAGTTTGGTTGTTTTATGCTTCAATGATCTGTTGTGGAAATTGAATGATTTGTGGTCTTCAGATTGTAATGTTGTGCTTCAGGAATATCCAAGTCTGAAAATGTATGAAAAGTGATACCTGAAAGAAGGAAGATTGTAGGTCAGCACCTACGTACTAGTATCTTGGCTAGTACAAGAGCAAAGGGGGTTGGAGCTCCCTTCCAAGGAAGTTTGGAGAACGAGAGAAGGTTGTAGCCTTCTGCAGGTTGTAGCCTGCGTACTGGTATAAGGCTGCACCAGTACAAAAGATTGTAAACTGAAGTTTCATATTAAAGAAAGATAGAGACAACTTGCAGCAGGTGGTTTTCACCCACATTGGGTTTCCACCTTATATCTTGGTGTTCATGTGTGTGGCTTTTTATCTGTTCTGTTATACTGCACATGTTTACTGTTAATATGGTGAATAATGTCCTGATGCACTTAATTGAAGAATAAGCTAACTAAATTGTGAGTTTTCTTCTTATACGCTGTTTTACTTCGTCACAGTAGCGTGTACACGCTGGTTCACTTAACTGAAGTAGCGTATATGTTTCTGAGCATTTAAAAAGTTTGATTAATCTGATAATACTGATTCACCCCCCCTCTCAGTATTATTTCCAACACAATTTTCTCAATGATTTGAAAAGGGCCAAGCCATAGTCTTTGGAATTTGGTATGTTTACCTTTTTCCTCGTGTGCTTTGTCCCATTTCAAAACCAAATCACCTACTTCAAAAGTTTTTTGACTGGAAGAGGTTGTATCAAAAGAGGCTTTGACTAATTGTTGATGATGGAAGTGGGTTTCTTTAGCCTTTTCTTGTTCTTCTTCAAGCTTAAGAATCTGAAACTGTCTTGCCTGAAGAGAAGAGGAAGGGTTTTCATCAATGAATTGCACTAGGGCAAGATATGGGATTGCTATGTTTGTGGGAAGAACAACTTCTTTTCCATAAACTAAAGAAAAAGGAGAAGAACCAATGGAGGCCTTTTGTGTAATTATGTCTGCCCAAAGAGCAAAAGTCAATTCTTTGTGCCAATTCCTATGATTTTGGTCAATAGTCTTTTTGATAATTCTGATGATATTTTTGTTTGTTGATTCTACTATTCCATTACCTTGTGGATAATAGTTGGATGAATATTTTAACTTAAAACCTCACTTTAGAGAAAATTTTACAATTACATTTCCAGAAAAATAAGATGGATTGTCAAACATTAAAGCTGAGGGTAGGCCAAACTTGGTAATTATGTACTGATCAATGAAATCCATAATTATTTCTGTATTAGCTATCTTTAGTGGGATATCTTCTACCCATTTTGTGAAATAATTAGTAGCTGTAAGGATGTATCTATGTTGTTTGGAAGAGTTAGGAACAATCTCACCAATTATGTCTAATCCCCATTGTTCGAATGGTTGTTGGATGTTTACTGGTTGCAAAGGGAATGTTGGCTTCCTTTCTCTTCTGGTTGTAGTTTGACAAGTTTTACACTTTCTTTCATATTCATGTGCATCCTTAAATATTGTTGGCCAATAATATCCTGCATGCAAGATTTTGTGAGCTGTGGTATTTCCTCTGAAATGTCCTCTAGCTGGTCCATCATGTAATTCCTACATGACCTTCTCAGCTTCAGGTTTTTCCAGGCATCTTAACAATACTGAATCATAATTTTTCTAAACAATACATCATTGACTAATTCATACTGATTTGATTTCAACCTTAAAGCA
Organism: Pinus tabuliformis; assembly: GCA_031772625.1. NCBI lineage: Eukaryota > Viridiplantae > Streptophyta > Pinopsida > Pinales > Pinaceae > Pinus > Pinus tabuliformis. The sequence goes on along the minus strand of CM062817.1, from coordinate 983,122,944 downwards.
TGCTTTGTTTTATAATTAAGATGCATAGGAGCATACCCGTTCTTCAAATAAAATTTCAAATCAACATATTGTGATTGTACATCATTGAGGAGTACCTCTGATATTTGTACTTGATTACCTTGATCTTCTTCTGCTGATAAGTGGGAAGCTCCAGTTAACATCCTACAAAAACCTTGGCCCCTAACAATTTTAGCTGGCTAGATTTCTACATCATATTCTTGAAGCACGGTAACCCAATTGGCTCTTTTCTCCCCTACTTCTGTTATGAAACCAGCTCAAGAAAAGATAGAAAAGATAGATCAATGCCTTATAAATCAGCCTCTTCGAGGGGGCAACCTCCTTTACATTACATAAATGAACAATTCTTGAATGATTCAAATGAAAAAACCTCCTTTCTATATATAGGAGTCTAAGGAGTCACAATATAACCCTACTGACCTAACAATAATAATATAAAGCCATAAAAATAACAATAGAGGGATTCTATGGGGCACAGTAATAAGAATATGGGGATAATAGGGGCACAACAATATTAATAAGGGGTAAAACTACAATAGTAATGGGGTAATCACTGGTATTATAGGGACCCAACATGCCCCTCTCCTTCAAAAAAGTGTTGTCCTCAACGCTTGAGAAGTCCTGGATGCTTCTGTATAAAATTCTCATCCTCCCATGTGGAATCTTCAATGGATAAGTTCTTCAACTTGATAAGATACTCCGAAATTGATCTATTTCGTAGCTGTCGAGTTCTTGTTTCTGTGACTGCTTCCGGTTCCAATATAATTTTTCCTTCCTCGTCAAGTTCTGGCAATATTGTTTGAACTAGGAGCTTTTCGCCTATAACCTTCTTTAAACATGAAACATGGGAAACTGGGTGCAATCGAGAAGCTGCAGGAAGCTCCAGTTTGTATGCCATAATACCAGTCTTTTGCAACACCTTGTATGGACCATAATACTTTGGTGATAATTTATTATCCTTCTTAGCTTGCTTGAGGGACATTTTCTTATATGGTTGTAGCCGTAGGAATACCCAATCACCTACATCAAAACTTCTTTTGCTACGATGTTGATCTGCCTGTTGTTTCATTCTATTCTGTGCCAACACGAGGTTATCCTTTAAGAGTTGGAGGAATTGTTGTTGATGTTCAATGTGATGTTCCACTGCTTTAACCTTAGAATTTTCTCTTAAATATGATGTGATGAATGGTGGCTGATACCCATAAAGTGCCATAAATGGGGTCATTTTTGTTGCTGTATGGAAGGAAGTGTTATACCACCATTCAGCCAGAGGCAACCATTTGACCCATTGTGTCTGTTTATCAGATACAAAGAAACGAAGATATCCTTCCAAACATTTGTTTACTATCTCAGTTTGCCCATCAGATTGAGGATGATAAGATGAGCTATGAGCTAACTGAGTACCAAGACAAGAAAATAAATCTGTCCAAAAATTTCCAGTGAAAATGGGATCTCTGTCACTTACAATAATCTTTGGGTTTCCATGTAGCTTTTGAATTGTTTCCATAAATGCAGTAGAAACTGTACTGGCTTTAAATGGATGTGATAATGCACAAAAGTGTGCATACTTGGTAAGTCTGTCAACTACCACCATGATGAAACTCTTTCCCTCAGACTTGGGTAAACCTGTGATAAAATCCATTGAAACCTCTTCCCAACATTGGCTTGGAATGGATAAAGGTTGTAATAGACCCAGTGTCATAACTGTTTCAACTTTATTTTGTTGGGAAACCAAACATTCGGCCACAAACTTTTGAATATCTGATTTAAGGCCATCCCAAAAAAATTCCTTCTTAACCCTGTGGTAAGTTTTTAAAAATCCTGAGTGCCCTCCTAAAGGAGAAGTGTGCAATTCCATAAGAATCTTTTGTTTTAGCTAGGAATTCTTACAGAGGTATAAGTGATCTTTGTACCATAACAAATCATTTTGCCAGATAAATGTATCAGACATACTGGAATCTTGTTGTAACTTTCGAATAGGTGCCCACACTTCTTCGTCATTCTTCCATTCCTCCCTTGCTTCGTTTATCCAATCTGGTTGGATAATAGAAATGGTGCACAACAATGCTTCCACATCCTCATCCTTTCTTGAGAGTGCATCTGCCACCACATTTTTCTTCCCTTTTTTGTAGATGATTTCAAAGTCATAACCCAACATCTTTGTGACCCACTTTTGTTGCTCTTCAGAGGATAATCTTTGTTCTAAAAAGTATTTAAGGCTATCATGATCCGTTTTTACCTTGAAGTGTCTTCCAATTAGGTAGGGCCGCAGTTTCTTAAGTGCATGGAGTATTGCCAACATTTCCTTCTCATAAATAGCTTTGTGTAAAAAATTTCCCTTGATTAGACGACTTTCAAAAGCAATGGGTCTTTCATCTTGCAATAAAACAACACCAATTCCGTTTCCTGAAGCATCACATTCCACAATAAAGGTTTTTGTGAAGTCCAGTGTAGCTAAGATCGGTGCTTGGCACATTGCCTCTTTAAGATGTTCGAATGCCTTTGTTGCTTCTGGAGTCCATGAAAATGCATCTTTCTTCAATAATGTTGTTAGAGGTGCTACTATTCTCCCATAATTCTTAACAGACTTGTGATAATACCCTGTCAACCCGAGAAATCCTCGTAGATGCTTTATGGATGTGGGAATTTTCCATTCCTTAATGGCTTTAATTTTGCTAGGGTCTACCTTAACTCCTTCATGAGATACAATATGACCCAGATATTCCACCTCTTGTACTCCAAAGAAACATTTGGATCTTTTTGCATATAATTGTTTCTCCTCCAATAGTTGTAGCACCCTGTCAACATGTTCAACATGATCCTCCCAAGACTTGTTGTAGATTAGTATATCATCAAAAAATACTAACACAAATTTTCTAAGGAATGGTTTGAAAATTGAATTCATCAAACCTTGAAATGTTGAAGGTGCATTGGTAAGGCCAAAAGGCATGACCAAAAATTCATAATGACCCTCATGAGTTCTAAATGCTGTTTTCGGAATGTCTTCAATCTTCATTCCGATTTGATGATATCCTGAACAAAGATCCAACTTGGTGAAGTAAATTGATCCATGCAATTCATCCAGTAATTCATCAATGACAGGAATGGGAAACTTATCTTTAATAGTGAGCTTGTTGAGCTCCCTATAATCCGGACATATGTGCCATGATCCATCCTTCTTGTGCACCAATACTATTGGAGTAGAGAAAGAACTTTGACTTGGTTGAATTATACCAGCCTCTAGCATTTTTGCAACCATACGTTCAATTTCACTCTTTTGGGCATAGGGATATCTGTACAGCCTGATGTTTGGAGGAACACTTCCTGGAATCAGATGAATAGCATGATCATGATCATGAATAGGTGGGAGACCTTTGGGAGTCTCAAATACCTTGGAATGATTTTCCAAGACTTTTTGGAGATCTGGAGAAATAGATGATTCCACTGTGGACACATCTAGCGAACATAATTGTGCAATTACACCTCTTTGTTTCTTTTTTAGAAGCTTTGTCATACCGTTAGAGCTGATTATCTTTCTCCGTTTCCCTGCAATACCCCTTAATTCAACTTCCTTTCCTTTCATAGAAAATTTCATGAAAAGTTCTTGAAATTAAAATCTATTGTACCCAAGGATTGTAGCCATTGGACTCCTAGTACAACATCAGCACCTCCCATTGGAATGGAAAGCATTGGGCTAGTCAATACATATTATCCCATGGATAGCTTGATATTATGGCACTTTCCTGAGTAATTTATTGTTCCTCCATTTTCAACCATCACTTGACACTCTGGTGCTGGATATAAGAAGCAATTCAATTCTTTTGCTACCTTACAATGAATAAAATTGTGGTTACTTCCTGAATCAATCAACACTATTACCTTTTTCTTCTTGATTTGTCCTTCTATCTTGATGGTTTGAGGAGTGGTAATTCTCGCCAATGCATTAAAAGATATGGTCGCATTCATTTCTTCTTTATCTAGGCTTTGTTCCTGGAGTATATCCTCTTCTTTTGACCTTTCTTGCTCCTTTTCTTCTTCCTCTTCACAATCTATGTAGAATAATTTCTTCTCAGCACACTTATGACCTTTAGTGTATTTGCTATCACAACTGTAACAAAGCCCTTTTGCTCTTTTTTCTTCCAATTGTTGTGGTGTCAACCTTATAGGTTGTGGAAAACTAGCGGCAACGACACTTCCGTCTTTATAGTTGTGAGTGGTATGCTTCCTGGTTGCCATAATGTTTCTTTCCATTTTTCTTGCTAACCTGAATGCCTTCTCTAATGAATCAGGTTCCCAAAGGCGAACATCATGTTGAATATTATCCTTTAAAGACCCTATGAACACATCAATCCTATGCTCCTCTGGAATATATTTTACCCTTATGTTTAATTTTTGGAACTCCTCAATGTGCTCCATTATTGAACCCTTTTGTTTGAGACTTATCAATTGGCTAAAAAAGTGTTTCTTTTTGTATCCTCATAATGTGCTATCAATTCTTCCGTAAAAATTGCCCAAGTGATAAATTGTTTACGAGGGAAAAGCCATTGATATCATACAAACTGATTTGGTTCCAAATATAAAGTTGCAATACGTACCTTTTGTGTGTTTTGCACATTATTGAGATCGAAAAATTGCTCCATCTGTAATATCCATGTTGCGGGATCCTTGCCATCAAACTTCATCATATCGATTTTTGGAATATGGTGGGTCTTTGATCCAACATTAGAGTCTATGGAATCATGATTAACATTTCTTTTGTTCTCATCATGAGTTTCCTTTACTACCCTTTCACCATTAGTGACCATTTCTTGTAGCAACTTATTCATATTTATCTTCAATTCTTCCATGTCTGTCTTCAAATCTATCTTCAAATCATCCATCTTAGCTTCCACGTCATTAATCTTAGCTTCTACACCTTTCTTTAAACAATCCATTTTAGCTTCTACACCTTTCTTTAAACCATCCATCTTAGATTCTGTTCCTTTTTGTGCAAGGGACAGTTGTTGCACTTGGCCTTGTAATTTTGATATATCATGTTGCATTTCTTCCTCTTATTCATGAGTCATGCTAGAGCTTTCAGGTTCCTTACTAGGTGTTTGCATTTTCTTTCCTCGGGGTATCAGTTACCGATAATAATGTCCTACTATGCCCTTTGAATTCCTTCAAAATAAATTTTCAAACCAAGCATAAGCAAAAAATTTAAGAAAATGTACACACCTTTTTTCACTTTGTAGGATATCGATATTGCCTCTGATGTATCTCTGTACTTTCCAATCATCTAGATCTAAATTTGTGAGCTGCAGTATCCCTCTGTGTCCTCTTTCCAATGCCACAAGTCTGACCAAAATTGGATTCTCCAAGGAAGAGTTATGCAAAATCTCCCGCAGTGACTTGATTATAGACTAGTTCAGTAGAGCGAACTTGTACGATGTGACATGAGTCACTGTTTCGATCTTTGGATCTGAAAAATGCATACAAGAAACTACATTCCATTCTCTTTCTGTACCTTCTTATGAAATTTCAATCCGATCCCCAAAGAGAAAGTTATGACGCTTTTCCCCAGGTCACTTGTTTGGAATGTAATTCAGGAGTCTGCAAAAAGACCAATTTCCTCATATCATATCTCCGCAAATATAGCGCGAACAGCTCTGAAATTCGGACCCGAGGTTCAACGTGATTTCTTCTCAAATGGGTTTTTTTTGCAACTTCTGAAATGTCCTAGAAAAAAGTTATAGCGAAAATTCCACGATGACCTGTTTGGAGCAGCGAAACCCTAGAATCCAAAGCTCTAATACCAAATGTTATGAAACCAGCTCAAGAAAAGATAGAAAAGATAGATCAACGCCTTAGAATTCAGCCTATTCGAGGGGGAAACCTCCTTTACATTACATAAATGAACAATTATTGTATGATTCAAATGACAAAACATCCTTTCTATATATAGGAGTCTAAGGAGTCACAATATAACCCAGCCGACCTAACAATAATAATATAAAGCCACAAAAATAACAATAGAGGGATTCTATGGGGCACAGTAATAACAATATGGGGATAATAGGGGCACAACAATATTAATAAGGGGTACAACTACAATAGTAATGGGGTAATAACTAGTATTATAGGGACCCAACAACTTCCCTTTCGATCAATAATTGCCTTACTGTGGGGTAGGGTACTACAATATTTGTATGGGTTTTGAGAAGAAAAGGCCTGAAATGTTTCAAGGTCTTAAAAACAACAAATGCTTGTTTTTCAACAACTGAATAATTTAACTCAACACCTTGCAAATTAGAACTAAAAATGGAGATGGGTACCTCGATATTTTTATCGTTCAACTGTGTTAAAATTGCTGCATATGATGTATCAAATGAAAAAGTATATAATACAAATGGTTTGAGAAAGTCAAGAGTTGTCAAAGAAGGAGCATTAATAATGGATTTTTTAATTAACTCAAATGACTCTCTTTCGTCTTTGCCCCATTTGAAAACTGCGTTTTTTCTTATCATTGCTTGAAGGGGTAGGACGATCTGTGAAAAATCTGGAACAAATATTTTTACAAAATTAATTTGGCCTAGGAACGATTGCATGGTATTTTTGTTATGTGGGAGAGGAATCTTTTTGATCTCTTGGACTCTATCAGGATCAATGTAAATCCCTTTCTTGGACACTATAAACCCAAGAAGTTTTCCTTCTGGTAAAGAAAAATAAGATTTTTTGGGATTTAAGGAAATGCCATATTTCTTGCATCTTTCAAAAATGTGCTTCAGGTCACTTAAATGATTGTTCCTATCCTTAGAATAGACTATGATGTCATCTAAGTAAATAACAACTGATCTATTAATCATACCTTTAAAAGAAATATCCATAGCACGTTGAAATGTAGCACCTACATTAATGAGTCCGAAAGGCATCTTCTGATAGGCATATGTTCCCCACTTGGTCCTGAATGTTGTCTTTAATCTGTCATCTGGATGCACAAGAATTTGATTATATCCTGAAAACCCATCTAGAAAAGACATTAATTCAGAACCTGCAACTGATTGCAATATCTGTTCCATGGTAGGCAAAGGAAAGTTATCTTTTTGACAAGATTTATTCAGGTTTCTAAAATCAATAAAAATCATAATATCATTGTTCCTTTTCCTTACAGGAACCATATTTGATACCCACTTTGAGTGTCTAATAGGGAAGATTATTTTATATTTCAGAAGCTTGCTCAATTCAGATTTGATTTGACTCTCAAGGTTTGGGTGAATTTTCTGAAGCTTCTATTGAACTATTAATTCATTCGAAGTCATAGGTATGGTATGTTGAATTACAGAGGTATCATAGGTCTTGAGATCTGTGTAACCCTAGGAAAAGATACCTTTGTATGTTTTCAACAACCTAATGAATGATATTCTTTCTTCAGATGATAGGCCAAGACCTAGGTTGGCATTTTGAGGTTTTTCGGTTGACCCTAGGTTTACTACTTCAAATCTCAAAGTAGAACTTTGAGTTTTGGATTTGGTAACTTTCTTGAACCTATACTTTAGATCATAGAGATCTTCCATCTTAACTATAGACTTTGGGATTGGGTTTTGGTCTTGATTCTGTTTAATTTGCAGATCATGCTCATCTTCATCTATGACCTATTCCTCATACGACCCTTCTGATGTAAGGAAATTAATGATATTGCCATCATTATTGAATATTCTCCAATTTGTTACATTATCAGGAATAGACAGACTAAATATTAACTCTATTGAAAATCTGTCTAGAGTGAAATCTTTCAAGGGTATAAGTTTGGATGCCACATTAGCGAGTAAGTTAGCACTTTCGTTTTGCAAGCTAGGAACTGAAGAATATTAAAAGCGGTGAAATGGGAAGTAAGTTTCTGGGCTAACGATTGATAATGTTTAAGATGCCCAGAGACACAATGAATTGTATTTCTTACTTTCTTAACGATTATTTCGGAATCTACATAGACTTGTAAATATTTGACATTAAGACCAATGGATTTAGACAGTCCTTGGATCAATGCTTCATATTCAGGATATTATTAGTGCATTGAAATTCAAGTCTACAGGCTAACATGGTTTTCTCTCCTTGCGGGTTGATCAAAATGCATCCTGTGCCTGCACCGTATTCATATTTGGAACCATCAAAATATAGAGTCCAGAACAAATAATTATTTGAGATTTTATTTACTACATTTACACACTTGGAAGCATTTGTTTGTGAAAATTTTTCTATTTGAGACACTACGGTATTATTTGGGAAGGGAGACCTCTGAGCATTAAAGGATCCCAAAAATGACTTGGCTGAGTAATTTCCAATGATGTTATTGGTGAAGGAAACAGGTTCATTTCTTCCCTCGAGGTTAGTGACTGTGTATTTCATGAACTTTTCTCGGTCTACTCTAATTTTATTTGGTTTACCATTATGTGGCAACCACATGTGGGACCAATCAGTTGTGAAGTAACCATGCAACTTTTCAGACCAGTCCCTACTTAGAATCAAACCATAGAATTATGGGATATCAGCCACTAGAATATCAATTATTTGCGAAACTTTTGGATTAGAGGAAAGCCTAATTGAAACTGATGCTATTTCTCCAAGTACCTCTACTTTTGTCCTGTCTAATTGAACTATGTGTATTGCAGATTTTCGAGGTGTAATATTCAATTTGGTGCACACAGCTCTTGGCATAATATTTGAAGAGGCTCCTAAATCAACAAGGAAATTATGAATATTTCTGTTGAAAATTTCATAAGTAAGAAGAAAAGGAGGAATATGAGAAATGCATCTATCATCGATTAGGACTAAATCTGAAGGATCTACTTTGTTTGAAGATGAGGCAGGTTTTCCCATATCATAGGTAGCCTGAGTAACCATAGTAGATGGTAAAGGAGACACAAGAAATGCTTTTAACCCTCTTAATAGAATTTTCTGTTGTTGTTTGAGTTTAGTGAGTTCGTGTACCAAAATGTTTGATCTAGTCTTTTTCATATTTTCCACTATGTTATATTCCATTGTATTGAGATCACCAAGGTTTTGGAAGAATTTGGAGGATCTAGTGGAATAGGGTTAGTTTGGATAGTATTAGAATTCTTTCTTAGGGTTTTCTGCTTCATAGGGGTAGAAGTATTTTGTTTTTGATTTGTTATATACATATTAGGAGATATTTTACTCCTTGTGGTTATTGGCATAGCTTGTGCTTCTTCTTCATTTGGGAGGATGATCTCCCACATTCCATTTAATTCAACTTCTTCTTCTATTTTGTCTTCCTCTTCAGTTTGTGAGTCTTCTTCTGCTTCTTGATCAGATTCGGCATTTGAAATAGTATTTGGTGGTTGCGATGTAGAAGAAGGATTTATTTTAAATGAGCGAAAAGGTTTCTTAGGGGCATAGGATTCAATGACCTATTTGTTGATTTCAAACATTTCATTAGACATGGTATTTAACACGTTTTGAAGGCCTTCAAGATTGAAAGAGTCCTTTGAAGCTTTCTTTTTTGGTTCATACTTAAATTTTACTTTCTTTGACTTCCTCTCGTCTATTTGTGATATATTTTCTAAAGCTATAATCCTTCTTTCTACAGATAGGGCTTCTTTCATGTTTTCTACAAGGGTCACCTTATTGGCTCTATCTACAAAAATTGCAATATTATAAGGAAGAGATGATATGTACCATTCTATTTGTACATCTACTACAGGTTTTGATGTAGTTGGGATTTTATTTAGCAACTTGTTAAATCTGGAGTTGAAGTCTTTGATCCTTTCATCTGAATTAGCTTTTAAGTTAGAAATATCATTGATTAAGGATGCTATGGTCCTGTCATCACCAAATTTTGCAAGAAATACTTCTTGAAAGGTATCCCAGTCTCTTATTGAACCTGCCGGAAGGGAAAAATACCAAGATCCAATAGATCCTTGGAAGGTATACGGGAACAGTCTAATTACAACATCTTCATGTGCAACTCCATTAAGATTCATGGCTAACATAAAGTTGTTTAGATGTTCTTCAGCAGGAAGACCATCGTCGGGATTGTACTTAGGCAACCATTTTTCTGGGTTTGCTGGGAGCGCATTTGGATTTGCAACCAGAACAACACTAGGATTTTTCCAAGGTTGAGTGGGTTGATTGGCCATAACTTGAGTTGGAGACTGAGAATATGGGAAGGTCAATCTAGAAGTAGGTATAGATGATAAAAAACTTACTACTGGGTTAGTACTACTAGTAGCAGTGCTAATGGGAGAAGTGGATAGTTGAGAAGTTATGGATTGAGTAGAATTGAATGGAGAAGTGAATGTTGGAAATATGATGTGATCTCGCTGGTACTTGAATCAGATCCTGGTTAGGTAACTTTCCTACATTGTGGAGGGATGGGGAACTCAAAAGGAGTTACTCCAAGCCTTTCAATTTCCAATCTAGTTAATACACGAGTTTGTTGTAACATGGAAGTAACAATTTCTTCAGAAACTTCAAGCCTCTCTGGTTTCTCGGCAGAAATGGATAGTTGTTCCAATTTCTATATCAAATAATGGACTTAGGGAGACTTAGGAGTGTAATCTGGGGAAGGTGGTCGTCTTACTAATTCAAGAGATTAGGGATATGTTTCTACAACTTCATATTTATGATCAAGATATTTTGAACAAGATCTAGAAGGTGTAGAAGTTGTGGAGGGTTTTTGACTCTTATGAATGTTTTTCGATTGATCTTTAGGTTTATATGCCATTCATAGTCAGATTTCCCTCGTTATAGCACCATGATGTTGCGGCCTTAGATTTTTGCTATCGAAACATGGGGGATAACCACCGGGTCTGGGCCTTAAGACAACTCCTTTTCTGTTTAAAGTGGTGGCTCCGAGTGCAGATAATGGGACTAGTTTCCCAGTGTGGGTTTTAAGATGAGAGTGGGTAGTTCAAAAGTGATTGCAATAGAATAACGGTAATCTAAATGACCTATTCTATTATCCAAATCTCTAACTAACTAATTCTAATATAAACCCAGGTATTTTTGTGTGATATACGATCTACAAAGATATATGCTTGACATGTGATAATAAAGATCAATAACGCATAAAACAAAGATAATAATGTATAAAGATAATTTCTTTGAATAAATAGTTAGTCAAATAAATTGTATAAACTATATTGCATATATGATGATTTATATATGAAAGTAGACAATTTCAGCTAGGCATCATACAATAGTGCAATTAACGCTTAACAGAAAGAATGTATCCCATACATAATTCATGAAAATAAAGTGTTGTCACTAATTAAACAGAAACAAAATAAATAATACAAGATAAAAGTGCCATATGTGTGAAGGTATTCTCATTTGACTAATGACATGGATCAACACCTTTCCTCAGTTCAAATTATCTCCCAAGTATACAATAGTACATCAACAAAGGAAAGTAGTTTGATATTTAAAAGAAACGATCATGTTCCATAATTCCACCAAATAATTCACAAACTTACAATAGTGCATTCTTTGCAAATGTTTTTGATAAATTCTAGACCCTTCTCTAAATGCATGAGAAGGGTATAAATACTATTCTAACTAATGTGAAAAAATAGATTATACAAAAATTTGAGGAGGTTTCAAACAACCTTCCTCCTAAATAGTTAACTAACTCTAAAAATAAGTAGTGGATTGATGAGTAGAGGCTAAGATGATGATTTTCCGTCTACCATATTGTCCTTCAAATTACATATCTCGGCCATTAGTTTGACTTGAGGAGGTGCCCCAAAATGTGTTCTGACCTGTCCTCCGAAAATCACATCGGTGAGAGATGGTAACATTCGCTGAGTTGAATGAAGTGAGCAGTTAAGGGTCATGATTTAGCTGTGAAACTTAACGAGGTATTGCCAATACGAATCCCAGTCGGTCTTTTCTAATTTTGCGATTACTTCCCTTTGAGATTCTTCCTTTTCCTGCCAGCTTTTATGCAGATTACCTAAATCAAGCATTTCTTTTGGATTGCCTTCTCTTACTAGGTTTGTGGAAAACATAGTATGCTTTACCACCTTGATTATGTTCTTTGCCACCCCAGCTGCTCTTGCCACTGCTATCTTAGCTTGCTTGATCTTTGCATCCCAATCTGTGAAAAGGATATCCTTATGTGTCTCCTCAAATCTTAGGTAGATTGGATTTCCTCCCATCTTCTGTTTCTTGCCATTAGATGAACTCTGAGATTTTGGTGTCTAGATTAGTCAACTCAGTTCTCTGGTCAATCACTTTATTTGTTAGCTAGTCGCTAGTGATTAGATAAGAAGTGATGTGTGACATCTTTTGGCATAATCGTTCTTGCTGTTTCATCAGGAGGGAATTCAATTCCAGTGCCTCTTTAATGAACTCCTTGATAGTAGGAGTATCCTTATATCTTTCTATGGCTTGCTAAATTTCTTGGAGTTGCATATTTTTGGCCGATATATCAGCTTCATGGCTTATCTTCAAGACCTCCATGCTTTGTGGCAATTGGGAAAGTTGGTTAGCGGCTTGCCTGTTCACACTTGCCCTCTCTATGTCAAGCTGCTGCTCAAGTTGTGAAATCTTCTCCTCCCTTTATCTCAACAAAATAGAGATTTCAGTGGCTTTGTCCATGGTGGTCGTTGCATATGCTCCTGTAAACTATGAAAATCTAGTCAAGTTTTTAGTTGGGTCGGAAGGAATGTCCCTCCAAACTATGTCCATTGGCTCGTTTCTAGGTGGGAGCTCAGGTGTTTCTACCCTTCTCCTTTTCCTTTGTCTTCTTACTACATCCTTGTGTAGCGGGCTGTAGAACACATCTAGAGGATGGATTTTGGCCACTTTCAACAATCTCTATTGTGGGCAGAGAAGGGATAATCTCAGTCTACTGAGATGTTGTTGCTTGCTCATATATTGTCTTGGACTCTGTATTTTCCTAATTATGCAGAGGAGTTTGACACTCCATTGTTTCCTGGGTATCTATGGTGTTGGAGTGTCTTACAGTTTCTTATTAAACCTACCCCACTCTTGTTCCAAACTGTCACTTTTTACCTTTGAATTGATCTCTTTAGGTGGGGTGCTCATAACCTATTTCTCAGCTGACTTCCTGCTAGATTCTGTTGTGTTATCAGTGTCTTGGGCCTTCCCTATATCTAGTGTTTTCTCAGTATTTACCTGAGATTCAATGCGAGAACTAGGTCCCTTACTATTGATGGTCACACTGGGTGTGGGCTTGTCCTCAATTTTCAACAAGTGCATTGGGATTATTTCAAGCCTTCTGTTTCTGAATTCCTGAAAGGTTCCAAAATCTCCAAGAGTGAGATTTTCCGTTGCCCATTCGAACGATTGTTCGAAGGATTCAACCGACTGTAACAAGTCTTCAAAATCGTTAGCCTCATGGTTATATGGCTTGATCTTTAGCACAATAGTGATATTATATGCTATCTTGTTTGGATCAATTTACCTTTTTTGGCAAAGTATGAAGCCTAAGGCCTTCCATGCTTACTGATTCCTTTATCACATGATTAAAAATTTCCAAAGAAAAATAACTACACTTGATAGGAAAAGATGGCCATAACAATTTATATCTTTCTTTGAGAACTTTGGAAAGGACTTTTCCCACGGTCTGGTGGGCGATTTCCCTTGCCAAAAATTTATCAGAAATATATAAGGGGAGGACATGTGGGTTTGCTGTGCTACCAAAAACCCTAATATAGGTGAACCATTCTTCAACAAAATATATGCGAATAGCTAGAAGGTATGTAGCGGTTTCTTGGGAGAATCTGGGGGCTTTCCTATTGAAAATCAATTGATGTAATGAAAAAATAACAACATGACATATTTTATAGAAATGGGGTATGTAATGGGATTCCCACATTTTCTTATGATGGAGATAGATAGGGTAGGGGTCTTGTAAGGTGCATTTCCAACCCATGATTGGAAATTTAGTGCAAAAACAGATGGCATCCATAATGTAGGAACTAAAATGGAATGGAGGAAGGTTCTCTAGAGAGGAGGATCTCTTTTGTTCATATTTGGTAATGATGGTGGCTAGGTTATCAGATAGGATGGTGGCCCAATTTATAATGTGGGAATTAACACAAACATCAATAAGAGGAATCCATTCTATGGAAAACGTAACATTATTGGGTAACCCTTATAGTCTACATAACATAGTAGCTGCATAGTTTTAGGGGTTTGCCAAAGAGGCTATAGCATACATACTCGATTTCTTGAATTTGAATTTGTTCTCCAACACTCTCCAGCCCTGAATCACATTGATAGGCTATTGGTTCTTCTTTGTGAAGTTGGCGACATATGTGGTATCATATATGTCCTATGGGTTTGGTATATGGTACATTTTCTTCAGGTCCTCTACTTTGAATGACCCCATGAGTTCCATTTGTGAATTCCTGGATTTCCTATCTTCAATTGTAAGGTTTTCTACAACCCTCCTAATCATATCTGTGTATGGAAGGATTTTAGCTCTCGCTCTTATCCTATGAAGGAAAGAACATGTGACATCCTTGAATTGGAGTCCTGAAGGTTTTATTGATTCAGCTATCGCTTTTGTGACAGTAACCTTGGGATGCTCATCCTTGAGCCTGTTGTATATGACTGCCCAAGCTGTTGCTCCCCCGTAAGCGCTGCAGACGATATTAGAAAATATAGGAGCCATTTTTGTAAACTCAGACTCTGTAATGCTCTATTTCTTTTGTTTTTGCATCACCTTCCCCAATGACATGTCTTTTGTAGCTCACCTGAAATGGATGAGACATATCAGCGTAGACAGTATGGGCAATAAGACTGAAAACTCTTCTGAAATGACTTTAGATCATGTCAAAGGTTTAGATGATATATCCAGTGTTAACTTCCCATAACTTGGAAAATCATTACCTTTCCTCAGGACGCTAAACATTTATTACCTCGTTAAACCTTTCATTATTACATTCAAACAAAATTATTTCACATGCTTATTGCTCTATCTGCACATCACAATATTTAAAATGATGTAATGTAGTGTTTCTTGCTTATAAAGCGAAATGAAATTTCGATATCACAATATCGCATTTCACAAATCATTAATGAAGTTCATAGTGGCAAGGCTTAATTACTTGCGATTTCTGCGAAATGCGATTGCAAGTTCGCAAGTTGTTTAATTGGGATATCGCAGCGGGAGGTTTGATCGCACATCGCAATTTTTTAAAGGTGTTTCATGTTCATCACATGGAAAAAATGCGATTTGTGATTTGCGATGGGGATCCTATCTTTGGGTTGTTTTAAGAATTTTTTAAGGAAATTTCTTAGAGTTAGGTTTTATTATTCTAAGACCAAAAATTTAAAAAGGGTCCCCATTTATATGTCTAACCTCAGCTATTGCTATATATAAATGGGGGGGTTGTTTCACAGTACAACAAGAGGATGAGGGATCCCAAATTATTGAGAACAAGGGAGGTTGTTCCTTCAGATAAGGTTATATATATCTCTGATATTGGTTTTCTTGTAATTGATTTTTGCCTTTCCTTTCTCTACTTGATTGTACCCGCAACAAAACACCATTCAATTATAATATCGATTTAAGGAATAAGGATCCTAGAATATATATGGGTATCATGGTTCCACTAAGAGCTTTCCTTTTGAATGAATTGTGATGGGATAAGGTCCCTAGGGTAATTTTTTGACAGTTTTGTAAAAGTTTTTGTAAAATAATGTAAAGTCTTTGTGAAATAAGGAAGCGGAGCGTGAGGATAAGAGTCAAAGGGGCATTAGTCCCTTGTATGGGTAGGTGATAGGTCAGTTTTGAGACTCACCCATGGGATGCGGGCCATGGTATTGTAATGAAAAATCTATATATCGTTGAGTCTTAGCGAGTCTAAGTATCAAACTTGGAATAATGAATCATTGTAAGGGCAAGGTGCTAAGGCAGGATATTTATGTTTCCTGTACTTAGGAGCAAGGTGAAGGCTCCTATAGCTGAGTGAGAGGAGACCTTGGAAAGTCTGCAACTGAGTGTGCGGACCCCTGTAGCTGAGTGCACAAGGCAGAAAGAGTCTTTAACTAAAAGCTAAATCTAATAAATACTGTTTTGGATCGAATCTATTGCTAATGTGCCTTGTTATTATTTCTGTTTAAGTTTATGCACATTCATTCAATGATTTGATTTATATGAATTAAAGTGTATTTTCTGCACAAAATTGTGGGATCTATAATATTTATGCATGATAATATTAATTAACTACCTACGTGAAGCATTCGATAGATCTATAGGAGTTAACAGATCAGAAAGTGTAGATCTGTGTGAAGGAAGATATAAGGTATAAAGGTTGTATAATACCTAGTTTATTGCGCTAAAGTAGTAAATCTGTCTCTTTTATGCTTGTTAAGTACAACCAAATATCTTCACGAAGGTCTGAAGGTCGTTTCAATAGAGATTGTAGTTGTTGACAGTCGGAAGGAATAGATCTACACGAAGGAAGATCTAAGCTAAAGAACCTCAGTAGGACCATCACACAGGCCTCTAGATGTATAAACCCAGTTTTAGCATCCCGCAATACTGCTTTGTGTGAGACTATGGCTTGCACTACGCAGGTTGTTGCTGAAAGGGCCAACAATTAGGTTTTGTTGGTTAGCGCGAATAAATCTGAACCAAGGTCAGGCTCCCTTAAGCCAACATATGGTTCCGTTGTTGGGACCAGGATCAATCTATGGAATCTGTGATTTTGAATAAATTGTTCCCTAGCAAGAAAGGAATTGAGAAGTGGCTCGATCGAAAGGAACACATGTTTGCGGCTTAGGAGAATAAAAATTCTACAGTTATCTAAGGAGTAGTGGTTGAGTAGATACTTATACTCAGATGAAACTGAGAACTTTTTCTGTTCCTTCCCGAACAAATTGCACGAGAGGCTATCAAGATTGGTGGGCAGTCATGGTACGTGGTGACTTGATGACCCTATTGTGTGGAATCCAGAGCTGGTGAAGTGCTTAGAAGCTTCGAAGAAAAAAATAGCTCAGGTCGTTGATCATTGGATTTTCCTAACACTTGGATAATTTGTGACTGAGTTCGTGATCGATACAACTATCAGTTACAGTGAAGCAGAGCACAAGCTCTTCAAGGGACCATAAGGTAATTACTTAAGATCTTTGAAGACTTGCATTAAGATGAAAATATGTGAAAAAAGGGTTATGCCATTACCTTGATGTTTGGAACTATCCAAAGTGGAAAACCCTTTAGAAGGAATGGGGAATCAGGCTTTGAGTATAGTCCGTTGATTGGATCCCCTTCTAGCGATGACAAAGAGATATTCCTAGGTACACCACGGAGTGCATTACAACTGATTAGGCAGGATGTCTCGTGAATACCTCGTCCATCCACTCCACCTCCATCTCCACCTCCACCTCATACACCTTCACCTTCACCTCCACCTCCACCTCCGCCATTCAACATGGAAAACTCAATAAAGATGCCGATCTTTAAAGGGGTAGGGAGCAAAGACTGAAAACAGTTCTAGTTCGTTGCATGAGATGTGTGGAAAACACAACATATTACAAATTATAATATCAAGAAAGAGAAGTTGGTCACGACCTTACAAGACTGAGCATTAACATGGTACATCAAGTACTGCATTGATAACCCCAACAAAACATTGGAAGAAACCCAAAAAGCACTGAATAAAGAGTTTAGAAAGCCTAAGTCAGAGGCATAATCGGTAACTGAGTTCAAATAAATTCAACAAAATGTAACTGAGTCGTCCTGGGATTTCAATCAGAGGTTGAAATTCCTGATCAAGAAGGCCAATATGGTGATTATAGATTCCCAGCATCGGGATTGGTATATTGTGTCGCTCTTACCACACTTAAGATTTATGCTATCACAAAAAAATATAGAAACTCAAGCAAAGGTTGTAGAGATTTCGATGAGGTGGGAAGCCTCACCAATAAATGACACAAACATTGGAGTACAACAGATTCACTTGGAGCTGGAAAGCCTGCACTTGGAGTTGCAGAGCCTATAGAAAGGAAAGGAAGCACAACCTGAGGTGCACGCGGAAGTTTGGTGCTTGACGTGCAAGGGCCATGGTCACGATAAGCACCTTTGACTGGTTTATCAGACTTATCTTATTAGGGGAGGGCCTGTTTCCCTGAAGCCAGAAAATACCACTGGGCCAAGTGCAGGAGCTGTGCCATGGTGCACATATGTCAAGTTATAGGACAACACACAATGGACAATTTCCACCCGCTACAGAAGTTTTTACAGATCCCTAAGCAATTGTTTTATAATTTCTACAAGTCTGTAGGCCACGATGAGCGCCATTGTCAAAGTTATGAATTCATGATGGATAAGACCCTAGCCTACCAAATGTAGGAAGAAACTTGGCCTTAGTATGAGGGTGCAGGTGTAGCGCACGAAGGATTCCAAGGCCATGGAAGAGCAAGAGGAGGGGGGGTGGTCGAGGTCCTAGAAAAGTGATCTTCTATAACTGTGGCAAAGCTGGACATTTCGTGCATGACTGTTCGAACTATACGCATCCATTATGTAAATATTGTAGACAATCCGACCATGTGATCGAAGATTTCCCAATCCTTATAGAAAAGATATAAGAAAAGAAGACACAACCCCAACAACCTAAGCAGAATATGCAGATGATGAGGGAAGAACTGTGCGAAGAAGATCACAGTGTTAATGTAGTAACGCGCATTGATATGGCCATCGACAAAAATAATGGAAAAAAACTAGAGACCAAGGGATGGGTGCACAAGGCCATTGAAAAGGAAGTCAGATTTGACCACAACCAAGCTAAATAAACTTTTATGGAGGCTAAAACCAATTTCATTGAAGCCTCTATGTGCAGAAGTCAAGAGAAATCAACTGAGAACATTGAAGTACTAGATATGGATCCGTCACTATTATCCCCTTTCCTAAAAACCTGTATGAAGTTGTTGCACAATAAGAATGTGGTAGAAGGGCTCCAAGAACTAATAGACAAGTGTGCAGATAAAATTAAGGTTCCTTCATAACAACGTACTGTAAGGAAACTAGGTAAGCATAAGAAGAGGACAGGACGTGAGATGAGGCTGACCGTGCAGATAGGAGAATATGAAATGGACCAAGTCATCCTGGATTTGGGTTGTGATGCAAATGAGCTGCGTAAGAAGACGTGGGAAAGGACGGGACGACCTACACTTCAATGATTTCCTATACAACTGCACATGGCTAATCAACAAAAGATTATTCTGATGGGGTGCTTATATGGTGTAATGATAGACATTGTGGGAGCAAACGTGCTGGATGATTTTGAAGTAATAGAAATAGTAGATGACAATAATCTACATCTTTCTCTAATAGGAATTGATTGGCCCTTTGATATGGATGCGGTCATTAATTTGAAACAATGAAAATGATATTCGAAAGGAAGACACTCAGGGTTATTGTGCCACTGGACCCTACAGAAGGAGTGCACTATACTGAACATGTTCGCGACTCTGTGGAGGATGATAATGATCTAGATCAGATATACAAGATCATTGTTGGATAGGTAAATCGCCTCTGCGGACAAAGGTGATCCCACTAGCCTAAAATAGAACTAGCCACAATCGATTCACGCTGCTACGCAAGTTCCTAGTTGTACACTAAAGGTGAATTAAGAAGACCAACCTGGAGTCCAACGCTAATGTCGAAGCAGAGTTGATATTCCCGCTCCCTTGCTCCGGCAGGTCACAATCCTTGCGATCCTCGCGAACGGACACCTGCACATGCAAAGGAAGAAACAGATACAAGCATAAAATCCACCAAGGTACAACTATATTTCAGTCAGAAAGGAAATAAATCAAACATCATTATAATAGACAATGAGATTGGAACCATAACAGCAGTCGTTCATTAATGAATAATAGACGGGGAAAGATACAACCAAGGTTCTGACGTTGAACCTCTCCTCTGGCTGGGCGAGCAGCTATGTGTGTCTTGCAATATACCTCCTCTCCGGCAGCATAACCTCTCTATGCTTCACTATCACTCAAGACAAGCATAATCACAACTAGCATTACTCAAAAACTAGCTTGTCTAATGCATGAGGACAAAATTTTATAGATGGAGAAGGGAGGAAGATTCAATGCACCAGGACACCCATTGTGGATTGACATTATCTCTGAAAGGATAGATGATGACTCTCGACCTCTATCCGATGGATTTTACCCTCAAAAGACTTCGTGATCTGAAGGGAAAAAACATATGGGCACGCGTTTGTCAAAAATCATTACCAAACTTGGTTGGCGCAGGTGTTGTTCTATGACAGAGCGCCAATGGTCGCACCCCCTTTTGAGGATCTTAGTGATTGGCGCAGGTAAGACACTGTGGACCTGCACCAATGGAAAAAGATCACTTTTCAGGGATAATTTGCAAAAGGTGTCTTCAGGGAACATGAAGTACATACTCAGGGGAACACAATGCAAGTATTTTTGGGTTATGTCACTGCTCACAGGTCCCGAAATGCGTCCTCCAATGTACGGAAATGGGGTGATAGGGACGGTGACCAACGGTGACAAATTACTGTGTAACAGATGCCCCCTAAAGCATGAGGCCCGAGAGGGAGAGAGGGGTGAAATGCTTTACAAGAACACAAATAGCTGCCGTCGGGGATCTACATAGAGAGGAACGACTGATAGTTCAATTACATGATGTACATGGTATGGTCGCAACCATCCATAAGAGAGTACATAAATAATCTAGATCCATAGTATGGACGCAGCCATCTGGTTAGGATCAATGAATTGACTCAGGTATGGTCGCAGCCATCTAGTGAATGAGCCATGTATCAAGAATCACGCCTGGATTACAACAGACACAATCCAGGGTCTTGCGCTCCATCTCGACCCGAACAAGAGTACAAGTTCAAGCATGCGAATATATGCGCTGAAGTCGAACATGCATGAACATCGTCTGATTACCAGTCAATAATGGAAACTGTTAACAGACGCGAGAGGTACCACCAATAATGACAATGGCCCTCAAGGTACTATAGGTACAATCTACGGCGTGCGAATTAATGAGCTGACGTCGAACACCCGTAGAATCATTCGATCAGAGGCCAATGATGAAAACCTCACGTCGAACACGAAGAACCTGCCATTGAGGCATGCAGGCTCCAAGGCACCGGAAGGGAGTCTCTAGATCAACTTCCTGGATAATGAGCTGAAGTCGACAGGAAGTGACCTTGATCGAAGGTGGGTCATAATGTTTCCCACATCATCGACACGAGATAGAGAGATAATGTTGTGAATCAAGATCATGTGAACTATCAGATGGAGGTTGTTTCTTTTCAGAGGTCAACTTCTCTTGAACATATCGGCGGCACGACACTGGAATTGGCAGTATTTGACATCAATAGATGAGAGGTCATGGTGACGAGGCAATGAGCAGATGAGAGGTCAAATAGGATTACCCAAATCCACGGAGGCCAGTGAAAAATGAGATGAGATATCCCCACCCAGACACGAAAGCAGACAAGTGCCATGTTCAAGAGCGACATACTGCCGTCACGACAATAATTATGGTTTTCTTTTTCCCCACCATTTCTGGCGAGTACCCCGATTATTTTTAACAAGATTGATGGGGATAGCATATGCTTGTGGTGTTTCATTTCGACAAAATCCGATGTCATCAGGTTTTAGCGAGTCTGACAAAGGAAGAACTCGGCGCCTTTTCATGTTTAGAGAGTTTGAAAAGACGGCAGAAAAGGAAACTCCAGGGGTGTCCTTTTTCGTAAAGTTGTGTCTCTCGAGCCCGAAAAAGTATAAAACAATGCTCGAAAGAACCGCCCGACCATTACGATTGAGGAGTACTTTTCATAAATAGTGATTCCGACCTGAAAAAGTAAAAAAGTGGTCAAAATCACGTCGTTTCGTGACCATTAACGAGTTTGAAACGACAAAAGCCCGGTAATCTTTTTATGTTTTAACGGTCGACAAAAAGAACTTAAAACGAACACACCTTATTAACGTTTAACGAGTCAAGAGGAGTAACTCGGCCATCTTTTCCTTTTTAAATGGTCAGAAAAAGAGCTGAAAGCAGACCTTAGAGTAACCTTTTCATTTATTTTACTGAGCCTGAAAAAGTAGGAAAATGAGCTCGTTAATTGCACCAACCCCTGTCATCATACAAAGAACAGCGTAAAACCCACTTTGACATAAATATATTCCAAAAATACTCAAAAAATATCATTTTTAATGTATTTTTAGGTCAAAAAATGCTATAAATAGTGAAATGGTAAAAAATAAATTTACTTTTCACTTTTCACCTTGTGAATTTACCATTGGAGGGTTTTGGGTGCAAAGTTCAACTGCTGATTGTGATCGATCCAGGAGAGCATTCGAGCCGCCGTCTGAAGCAGGTAAGAGGCCTCATCCTTAGCTTTAATTTCATTCCATTTTTTCAGTTTTCCATCCACAGAATGATCCTCTGCAAGGAGGATTGTAAAAACTAGGGTTGCGCCCATTGGCGCGAGTTTCCTGTGCGGGTTCGCGCCAATGGACTATTTTCTTAAAAGGAGGCGCGACATTTTCGCGACTGTTCTGAAAAAAGTCGCGCCAACCATGCGAATTGATTTTCCAAAAAATCCCACCGTTTGTTTTGCAATTTTTCTCTGATTTTGGTTTCATCAATGATCTAATGATGAAAATTTCGACTTTGTGGTTGCAGGGATCTGTCAAAATGGCTGTAGAATGGAGAGAAAGGGAACATGAGGCCATAGATGCCATGGCATTGGAGGATGATGCATGCATGGATGCTTTGAGAGATTGCGGCTTGAAGAAATTCTTCCTTACCTCATACTTACGTGCACAACCTGAGTTACTGAGATTTATTGTGGATGCTTGGGACACGGAGGATCAGGTATTCCGCCTGAAGGACCAGACATTGGAATTGGATGTTTCCGATGTCTACTTTATTACTGGACTATCACGGCGATGTGCATGTCCCATCTTGACCGGCAGCAGGCCTTCCGGGGAAAATATGGGGGAGGTAATGGCGAGGGTTTGTCCTGGGGCACAGTTTGGATCCAACAGTGCTAAGGTAGATATTGTCACTATTCCGGACCTGGTGCTACGAGTGGTACTATTCACTATCACCCGGACGGCTGGGGTACAGGCACCCCACGAGGCCAGCAAGAATCACTTGCTGCTGGCAACTGAGTGTCTGCACCCTACACTGTTTGATTGGGCCACGGCAGTGACAACAAATATCAAGAGGCAGCTTACCAAGTGTAAGCGTGATGGCAATAAATAGTTTGGATATGGATCCATCATAGTATCATTTTTTCTGGAGCGACTACTGATATTCCGGATCCAGGGAGGTCTAGTGGCAGATCCATTGCCACGGGAGCCAAGGTTGGCTCGATGGGCAGCACTCATGCCCAGAGGAGGAGGGGGCCAGCAGATGGCCTGGAGGCCCGAGTTCTTCATCTGGCTCCATCACCAGATGATCGTCGTGGAGGACTGGCCCTATGCGGGCACTGATTTCACTGGAGATCCAGACCTCCCATTGCCTGTAGGGGAAGACTGGGACGAGGAGCTAGGTAAGAACTCTCTGTGTTTTTGATGTTTTTATGTATTTAAGTTTTTTTGGTAATACATGCCATTCTCTGACAACAACTATATATGTATGTAGATGTTTGCACAGAATGACCAACTGACTTGTCTCATATAGCACGAAGGGCACCTACTGCCAACCCTCAGGTAGAGGGTGATGCAGATGATGACCTAGTACAGAACCTCGAGGCACTTACTTGAGGGATCCCAGATTATGGTAGATTGGCAGACATGCCCAGAGCATATCAGAGGCACATGATGGGAGTATCTACTCGCGTTCATCGTCTGTTGAGACGGGTGGTGCGAGCGGTGACATGCTATCATGAGCATCACCGTGGTTAGACGCCTAGGTTTCATTTTTGCATATTTTTGAGAGACATGTTGTCAGCGGCCGTATGGGGTTTGGACATGTATTATTTTTTGGATTATGTAATGCGCGTGGCGCAAACATTATGACACACACGTATATATATACATATGCCTATGGTTTACTATTGTGTTTTCATGTGCTTGCTTATGTACTGTTTTAGTTACAAATTATGCAAATGTCTATCTAATACATGATTGGCCAATGCATCAGATAATGTGTTTAATTGTCTTGGAACATGTTGATATGTGATAAAATCAAAATTCCTTTCTAACAATCTTACACGTAAATACAACCTTAGAATATGATGGTTTCTGACGGAATATTGCCCGTTGAGCTGGTGGACAACAAGTTGAGAGTCGAGGTTCACTACCAATGCACGAATGCCGAAATTAATTGCTTTAGCAAGTAGCTCGATTACAACACAGTATTCGGTGACATTGTTAGTAGTACGACCTAAACACACACCCTGAAAATCTATCAGCTCGCAATGAGGATCGTAGATCACCCATGCCGCAGAGGACAAATCGCGAGTACTGTGGCAGGCACCATCAGCGAAACCAACATAAGGTGCATCCGACATCTGCACAAGAAGCGAAAAACACAATAAGTGGTAGCTATGTCTTGAAAACTGACACACACACACAACACACTAAAGTACATGTATGTACACAATAAAATGTACTAGCATCACGCATTGTACTTTTTCAAATAAAGTCCATTTCGGGGCTTCCCAAGAGGGTTTCCTTCATAATCAATCAGCTCGTAGGCCCCTTTCTGCAGAACTTTCTTGACAATGTAAGGGCCTAGCCACATAGACTCGAGCTTTCCTGCTCCTAGCTTATCTTTTGCCTGATCATAGAGCAGGACTAAGTCTCCCTCAACGAAAGAACGTGGACGTATGGTCTGGTCGAAGTGAGTCTTGACTCGCTTCTTTTGTGTTTCGATGGCCAAAGAGGCCAGGCGACGAGTCTCATCCAGCCGTTCTAAGTAAAGAAGGCGTTCTTCTAACGGAGTGGTGTTGGGAAGTAGCTCGACAGCTAATCTTAACGAGGGGATTTCACATTCAATTGGAAGGGTAGCCTCTAGTCCATAAACAAGTTGAAATGGAGTGAAACCAGTGGCATCCTTCACAGAGGTTCGGTAGGCCCACAAGGCGGGGAACAACATCAAATGCCAGTTAGACTTATGCACGCCAACGATACGTTGAAGCATTGTAACCAAGACCTTATTGACAGCTTCAACTTGACCATTGGACTGAGGGTAGTATGGAGTTGAACTATCGTGTTGCAAGCCTAGCTGGGTTGTTAATTCCGACATCATATGATTACATAAATGCTTCCCGTGATCGGTGACGATGGCTTGAGGGACACCGAATCGTGAAATAACATGATTGAATAAAAATTGCGTCGCTGTGTGACCATCTTCAGTTAATGTAGGCATCGCCTCGGCCCATTTAGTAAAGTAATCGACGGCAACGATGATAAACCCATGCCCCCCGGCCGAGCGAGGGTTACAGGTCATATAATCAATGCCCCACTTTGCAAAAGGACCGACGGAAACAACAGGGTGCAACGGAGCAGGAGGCGCTCGCATTTTCCGCTGGTATATCTGGCACTCATGACAAGAGCGGACGGCAAGGATGCAATCCTTGAAAATAGAGGGCCAAAAGTAGCCAGCACGAAGGATTTTTTGGGCAGTAGCATATCCGGACATATGTCCGCCACAGGCACCAGAGTGGCAGTCATTTAAAACCCGTTCAACTTCCTCGAGAGTAAGACAACGGCGGAGAACAGAGTCTGCACCGAGACGATATAATGTATCTCCAATGATACGGTATGGTTGAGATTGATGACGAATCCTTCGCCGAGCGTCTTTAGACACACCCGGGCGAAAGGAGGACGTTTGCAGATATGTGATTATATCTCCGTACCATGGATCGAGGGTGCTAATGAGGAACAGGGTCTCATCCGGAATTTGATCCTCTATATGCGAGGTCGAGGAAGAAGATGGCAAAGAGCAAATTAACTCAGCAAACACAAGGGATTTCTTAGACTTGGCAGTGGTAAATTCCAAGTCAAACTCTTGGAGGATAACAATCCACTTTGAGTATTTGCCCCCCAGCAATTGGCGTGACAATATATACGTCATGGGGTTGCAATCAGAAATCACGGTAGTTGTTCGCAGCAGGATATAATGACGGAAACGTTGGACAGCACAAACCACGGCTAAAGCCAACTTCTCGACATAAGCATATCGAGTTTCCGTATCAAGAAGGTTGCGGCTGAGATAATAAATAACATGTTCAGTGCCATCATCGTCAGCTTGAACAAGAACCATGCCGATAGTGGTGTCGGCGGCGGCCAAATACAGCGTGTAATCGCGATAATAATTCGGAGGACGGAGTAATGGAGCAGAGACAAGGAGACCCTTGAGACGCTCAAAAGATTCCTGAGCAGTAGTATCCCAATGAAAAGGGACATCGCGTTTTAGTAATCGTGTAAAACCTTTGGCCACCTCGGCATAGTTTGGAACGAAACGACGTAAAAAATTTGCTTTACCCTGCAATCTTTGCAATTGCTGTAAAGAAGCAGGGGGAGGAAGATTCACTATGGCCTCGACTTTAAGGGGATCCAAACGGATGCCCTCTCGGGAAACAACAAACCTTAGAAGTCGGCCAGATTCAACGCAGAAGACACATTTGTGAGGATTAAGCCTAATGCGGTAGTATCGACAGCGAAGAAAGATTTCGCGAAGGTGTTTAGGATGGTCCTGACGTTTAGCGGAATGAGCATTGAGATCATCCAGGTAAGGTTGTACAATGTGTCGAATGTCATGAAACGCATAAGACATTGCACGCTGGAAGGTAGCACCGACATTTTTTAGACCGAAGGGGAGCTTCTTATAGGCAAAAGTGCTCCATGGGCAAATAAAGGTAGTTTTGTGTTGATCAGCGGGAGCAATATTGATCTGGTTATAGCCAGAGAAACCATCCATAAAAGAATACATTTCACTTCCGGCACACTCGTCAATAATTTGATCAATGAATGGTGTGGGAAAATTATCTTTAGGACAGGCTCTGTTTATATCACGATAATCGACACAAACCTGGATTGTACCCTGTTTTTTGGTTACAGGTACAATATTAGAAACCCAATCTGTGAGAGGAATAGGATAAATAAAACCGGCTTTAAGAAGCTTCTCTACCTCAGCCTTAATCGCTGCAGCCTTTCGGGGGTGTACAGGGCGTAAACGTTGACGAACAGGCTTAGTACCTGGGTACGTGATTATTTCATGCACCACTATACTAGGATCAATTCCAGGCATTTCTTCATAGGACCACGCGAAGACATCACGAAATTTGCGAAAAAGGTTGGAATAAAGTTGAATCTCCTCTGGAGTACAAGTGACTCCGATGTGAAGAAGCTCGACAATCCCTGGTTTGACAGAGATGTCGATAGGTTGGGTTTGCGTAATGTTTGCCATATTCCCTTCAGAAAACACCTGATCAATCTGAATAGGCGTTTGAAGGATTTGTGATGGGAGACAAGGAGCAAACCGCTCGAGACAAGTCAGAAAATTCTGCGAGGCAGGTAGAAATGAGGAACGATGGTGAGAATCATGCCAAGGCGGTTCCTCTAGAGACATGGTCTCAATAATGGCTTCGTCGGAGAGGAATGTTTCTCTTAAGGAATCCGAAGAAGCCTCTTCTAGAAGCCCCGAGGATGGAGTAAGTGTAGAAGAGGGAGCCGATGCAGCAATGATTTCAACATAGTTGAGCTCGGCAGGACTCAACGGCATTCGGTCGCCCCATGAATCTACTTGGTCTGCGGGAGGGATGATCCACGGGTCAGACCCAGTAGTGATCATATTGACAGAGGCGACGTTTGGAGGAGGGAGCGGAAAAACACCCATAAGAGCGGGATCTTTGAAAAGTCCAGCTCCCAGACTCTCAGATAATTTGGAGGTATGCTCCACAAACGGGATGGTGCCTTCGGAAGAAGAAGCGAAGAAAGATAGCTGGTCTACGGTAACAATCTTCCCTTGATGAGGGAAACGAATGATACGAAAGAAAGATGAAGCGACAGCTTGCATCGCGTATATCCAGCTGCGTCCGAGAAGGAGGTTGTAGGTTAGAGTAGCATCAACAACTTCAACTTCCATCTCGACCGTCTTGCCTTCCAAAGAGATGGGTAAATGTTGGAGTATACTGTAAGGACGGGACGCTCTTCCATCAAAAGCTTCCAAGGTAGTAGGAGACTGGCTCAGCGTTGGAGATCCAATAGCTTTCCAACAGGCAACAAACATGATGCAAGTTGAGGCACCTTCATCAATGACTGTACGATGAATTGTTTTGGAATCTATAATAACCTGTATAAGGAAGGCGATTTGGGGAGGCAGTCTCTGAGTATGGAATTCTAAGTCAAAAGTGATTAAATCCGAATCAACCGGGTCTATGCTACCAATGGCAGATAGTAAGGACTTCCTCTGAGAAGGGCAACTTTGGAGAACTTCTAAAGCAGACATAGCCGACGGAGTCTGTGCTAGGTCCTCAACGATATTGTAGTGCTGTGCAGCACGAGCATTCGGGTTGTAAGAAGATTTCCAGAGTACTCCTTTTGGAGGGGTTCGAAGAGGCGTCTCAGTGGTAGGTCTCTCAATGTGGAGTGGACCTGAACTGAACGGAGGAGCACTAGAGGGAATCTCAGGCTCCTTCCCAGTAGATGGCGGATAATCTTTTGTTCGAGTACTAATATTGATAGGTATCGTGCCAGCCATAAACACTTGAGAACCAAAGGAAGAGGGGGGCTGAGAAGGGTCAACCACCATTTGAGTTTTTTGAATTTGTTGGGTGGGAAAGGGCTCTTTGAGCACCGCAGGAGTCCCAGGGGCACCTTTCAACAAACGACTAACTTCAGACCGCCTCGGGCAGTCCTTGGTATAGTGATCCTCATCACAGATAAGACAAGGATACTTGGGTTTGCGTTTAGCGCCGTCCTCGGGTGGAGGTTTAGGGGCTTCCTGTTTGGGTTGCTCTGGTTTATTTTTCGCTTTCCCTTTCTTCTTTTCTTTCGAGGTCTTGTTTGCCGTATTGGATTGGACGACATTAACCTCGGAAGTGACATTCGAAACGGGTGGTGCCTGGGAAGGTTGTTCATTCGAAGCAGTCGATTTTTTCTTCCCAGGGTTCGCGGGATTCTTCTTTGAGGATGAACTAACCGAACCAATAATACCGTCAACAGTTGGTGTTGGCGGGGGTTTAGATGTTCCTGGTCTTGGGGCATCAGGCAAATAATCATATAATGTACCTGATTGAGAATAAACTAAATCAAGGTACTGAGCACGCGCAATAGCTTGCTCTTCAGTGACACACGCCCCCATGGCAATATCCCGAGCTATTGGAGGAACGAACGAAGTCGTAAACCAATCGGTAAGAAGCTGGTCGGGAATCCAAAATTTGATCATACGTCTACGCCTTCTTCATTCATGGATATGATCAGAGATATGCGTAGCTTTCGTTTGTCTTAAGGATGTGAGGAGGTGTGTACGCGTTTCACATCGAATGGGTAACTGAAAATGAGTGAGAAATGCCATAGCCAAAGAGTTGAAATCCTGAAAGGATCTGCGATTGAGTTCGATATACCACTTAGCGGCAGAGCCAGTGAGAGTCCTTTGAAAAAGGCGAAGCCGAATGGAATCATCAAGCCATGAATTGGATGAACACCACAAGTGATAAGTCATGACATGGGCTTGGGGATCTTCATTAGCCTTACCATCGAATTTTGGGCAGTCAACAGGAATTTTGGTTGGAACCGGAGGCCAATAAGGATTATGAAGAATAGGATCATTGGTCAATTTGGACACATCCGGTAATTATAAAGTCACTAAGAATGGTAATTGAGGATTGAAAGACATCTGGGGCTGCTGGTAGGATGGAGCACCAGGGTTCCAACCAGGTGGTGGTTGCCCCCATGGGTTTTGTCCGGACGGATTTGGCCCCATAGTGTATTGGCCGTAGGGATTTGTATTTTTCCCCCCAGCATAAGGATTGCCAAACGATGTTGCAGATGCGCCATATGGCTGTTGATACATCTGCGAAGGATTCACCTGCAGTTGTTGGTAATTCTGGTATGGGGCGAACAAAGGTTGCCCTTGAGGTTGCTGGTAACCATACTGCGGTGGGACTCCAAATTGAGTTTGAGCACCAGGTTGGGTTTGATAAAAAGTTTGGGATTGAGCTCCAGCCTGGATTTGAAGACTAGATGGGTTTTGGGGTCCCGCTTGGGGCCACGGACCGGATTGAGCAGCGCCAGTAGGCTATCCTGTAGGTTGGGCTATCTGGCCAGAAGAATAACCTTGTTGATACTGAGGTTGGCCTACCTGCCCGGAAGGTTGTACCTGCTGATACTGAGGTTGGCCGACCTGCTGGGATTGGAGTTGTTGTTGCGCAGCTGAAGGTTGTCCTAACAGACTAGATGGCTGAGAGGGCTGGGCAGTTGGTTGGCCTAACTGTGTTTGATGTTGACCAACTTGCCCAGAAGGTTGAATGTACTGGACAGTAGGCTGACCAAGTGGTTGCGTAACTTGTCCAGATATTGGACCATACTCGACACTAGGTTGATTTAGATTAACAAAGGATTGACCAGTGTGTCCAGTAGGTGAACCTTGCTGGATACCCGATTGGGCTTGTTGAATAGAAGGTTGACCTGGGTTACCAGTAGGTTGAGAGGTGAAAAACGGACCACCAGAGGCAAAAGGATTTCCTTGGAAGGATTGTCCTTGTAGGTTTTGCTGAGGTGGTTTGTCGGGTTGTGCATACGAAGCTTGACCACCATGAAAAACGGTGGAACTCCAATCGATTGACAATGGAACTGAAACCTCAACATGCGGTTGACCCGTCAAATACCCATGAGGTGGTAAATACTGATCGTATTGGCCTTCAGGTGGGGCATTCAATGTAGGATCAAAACCTCCGAATAAAGATTGACTAAACATAGGAGTCGACGAAGCCACAGATACCGTTGGAGCGGTTGTGACTGAGGTAACAGATGTACTGCGATTTGGTGGAGTCAAAAGCTCCGGGTTGGAAAAATTGAGTTGTGACCAAATAGAGGTCGGAAATGGAGAAGACATAACATGGCTTATTTCTCTATAACCTGGAGGTAGCCTCTCAGTAGTAGGAGTGCCACTAACAGGTGTAGAGACCATTGAGGTGGGATTTTCACCACCGGGCATACCGGATTCGTCAGTCGTAGTAGGTGATGTGTCTTCCATATCGGAAGGAAATGGAGGTGGTGGAACCCGAGGAGAAGTGTATTCCCAAAAAGGGATACCGTTTTCAGAAGGTTCCCAAACAGGGTTCCAATGAAACTGATAAGTCTCGTCACCCGGAGCACGAGAATTGAGCGGTTGTATACTTGGAACAATAGAAAGAGTTTCACTCACAACCGGTATCTCGGAAGACGAAATTGGTAATTCCGCCAGGATGGGACTTCACAAAATCCTAGGCAATCTAACGAGACAAGACCCTACTCAGACTAACGCAAACAAAATCTAACCGGGTAGTATGTGATCGTGGCAAATAAATTTTAAGACACTGAACTTGACCTTTTCATATTTTAAGAGTCGAGAAAAGGACAAAAAGATGACTCTAGTCTCCTTCGAATATTTAATGAGCACGAAGTGACAAGAAGCTCACTGGCACCTTTTCTTTTAGAGAGTCCGAAAAGGATCAAAAGTGACTGCTCTGGAGAACTAGGCAAGAGGTTTACCAAACAATCCGTAAAACTGCTTATACACCTTGGCAATCAGATGAAAACCAAGGACTTCCTGTATGGCAGTCAATCTTCCCGAATGCTGTGTTCAGTGCATTACGGCTTGTAAGGCGGCAGACTCGGCTTCCTATGGATAAAAGGTTTTAATCCTATAGGGTTCTCCCAATGTATACGCGACGGTACGTGGGAGCACAATCCTTACTGGCACCTATCGTTTCACCGTGGAGGAATCACCCAACCACTCGACGGTAAGCTACCAGGTTTAAAGACGCCGGAACACGTCTCTAACCTAGACCTCTAGAATGTTTGCGTTAGGTTCCAATGTGTTGTTAGGTTCATTCGGTTTATTTTAAAGTTTATCTTCAATTATGTTTCAGTTTTTTGGTCCTACCGTATGTGATCTCTCAAAACTTCCTAAATGCAAACTACATGCCAAAATTATATCATTTCATTCAATGAATTCTATCTACGGGAGAGTTGAGATTTTTACACAAACAAAATGATCACTAAGCAATCAACAAAGATCCTAATGCAGCTAATAACAAGAAATGAAAAATTTTCTTTTTCTTTTTCTTTTTAAAAGCAACAAATAACAATAAACGCTAACTAATATGATGCAAAAAGATCTTTTGTTTTTCTTTCTTTTAAGATGGCATGATGCATTTAATCAAATCTTAAGAGATATTCACAAGAATAAACAAACAAAATTCACTCGATGAAAGGAGAACCAATTCTGAAACACCAAAAATGAACTGTGCAAGCAAGGAAAAACACAAAGACTTTCAATGAACCACGTGATCTAAGTTCAAATGAAGTCAAGCAAAATCCAAACAAGCTAGAAGTGAACTGCTCAAAGCATAGAATACCAAGCTTTAACAATCAACCACTAGATAGGTGCGGAAAACAATCAAACATTTGACTGGAAAATCAAAGAACCGGAACTTCCCACAGAAGGCTCGACATGCAAGGCCACTAGATGTTCTAGGGTCGGAATACAAAGTTGATAGAAATAAGCAAACAACTGAAGGATAAAGGCACAACCAATCAAATAGAGTTTCAACACACTTCCAGAAGCTACAAAGGAAAAAAGAAAAAAATCTGAGTTTAAAGAGCTTCCAACAAACACACAGGCAAAATTTACAGGGCTGGCGCGACTGTCAGCCTGCAACTTGCGCTACCAAAAGATTGGCGCGAGTTGCTGTTGGGCAACATGCGCCAACTGGCGCGACTGTCAGATTTAAAAACGCGCCAACTAAGTTTGCCGGCCTAAAAAATAAATAACACGACTCAAAGTCGGGCCGACAGTGTTCAAATGGATCAAACAGCAAATAACAATCTCAAAACTGACCCAGAAAGCTCATTTACTCAAGCAAGCAAGAGAAAATTAACATGCAAGACAAACTCCAAATAGCTTCTCCCCAGTGGAGTCGCCAAATTGTTGGATAGGTAAATCCCCTCTGCGGACAGAGGTGATCCCACTAGCCTAAAATAGAACTAGCCACAATCGATTCACGCTGCTACGCAAGTTCCTAGTTGTACATTAAAGGTGAATTAAGAAGACCAACCTGGAGTCCAACGCTAATGTCGAAGCAGAGTTGATATTCCCGCTCCCTTGCTCCGGCAGGTCACAATCC
The DNA here is from genome assembly GCA_031772625.1 of Pinus tabuliformis. NCBI lineage: Eukaryota > Viridiplantae > Streptophyta > Pinopsida > Pinales > Pinaceae > Pinus > Pinus tabuliformis. The sequence goes on along the minus strand of CM062817.1, from coordinate 983,089,606 downwards.
TTGCGATCCTCACGAATGGACACCTGCACATGCAAAGGAAGAAACAGATACAAACATAAAATCCACCAAGGTACAACTATATTTCAGTCAGAAAGGAAATAAATCAAACATCATTATAATAGACAATGAGATTGGAACCATAACAGCAGTCGTTCATTAATGAATAATAGACGGGGAAAGATACAACCAAGGTTTTGACGTTGAACCTCTCCTCTGGCTGGGCGAGCAGCTATGTGTGTCTTGCAATATACCTCCTCTCCGGCAGCATAACCTCTCTATGCTTCACTATCACTCAAGACAAGCATAATCACAACTAGCATTACTCAAAAACTAGCTTGTCTAATGCATGAGGACAAACTTTTATAGATGGAGAAGGGAGGAAGATTCAATGCACCAGGACACCCATTGTGGATTGACATTATCTCTGAAAGGATAGATGATGACTCTCGACCTCTATCCGATGGATTTTACCCTCAAAAGACTTCGTGATCTGAAGGGAAAAAACATATGGGCGCGCGTTTGTCAAAAATCATTACCAAACTTGGTTGGCGCGGGTGTTGTTCTATGACAGAGCGCCAATGGTCGCACCCCCTTTTGAGGATCTCAGTGATTGGCGCAGGTAAGACACTGTGGACCTGCGCCAATGGAAAAAGAGCACTTTTCAGGGATAATTTGCAGAAGGTGTCTTCAGGGAACATGAAGTACATACTCAGGGGAACACAATGCAAGTATTTTTGGGTTATGTCAATGCTCACAGGTCCCGGAATGCGTCCTCCAATGTACGGAAACAGGGCGATAGGGACGGTGACCAACGGTGACAAATTACTGTGTAACAATCATGATGCGAGATGAAGATTGGATCGACCCCATTACATATGTATGGATCGCAGGAGATAGAGGTAGATCTTGTACCTTAGAATTAGATGAAGAGCACGAACACTGGTAGAATCGGTTGCATGAAGTCTCTACACTTCGATGCAATATGATGACAAAATCACTATGGTGTGTCTCAATTAAGGTGAGAAAGCTTCCACATTATGATGGGTTGACTGATGTTGATATGTTTTTGGATGAATTTGAAAGGGAAGTGCTTGAAGAAAATTGATTCCAAGCACTTGAATTAGCACTGCTCACTACGCATGCCTGTTGGTGGGGTATGCACAAGGAGAACTTTGCTGGTTGGAGGGAATATAGAAGGATGATGAAATTAAATTTTGGATATGATAATACCAAGATGATTGAGAAGTACAATGGGAAGGATGATCCTCGCGAGAATTGGGTGTAGTGGACTAGATCTTGGGGAATGGAGTCACAACCAGAATGGGTGCACATCTTTTGTCATACCTTAGATACCATCCCGATGAACTGGTATTTGGAAACAAAGCTTCACCACGGGACATCTGAAGGAGACATCTTATGAGAAATGTTTTTACTGACATTCAGCTTTGAGGATGTGTTCGAATGTATTGATGAAGTGGTTCAGGAGATAAAATCCGCTATCTTCAGGACGTCTAAGGAATCAATATAATGGACTCAGCCAGATTGGAGTACACAACTGCGCCATGTGCTAGAATGTTATAATGTGACTGCTGAGGAGGAAGAAGAAGATCTGTGGAATATTAACATTCCAGAATCAGAGGGACAATGCGAAGTTGAGGGACCTCAAACAAAGAACCCTGATGTAACAGAACCACTGAAAACTCGACAAGTAAATATTGGATCTAATACAGAGCCTAAGTTTGCAAAGATAGGAGACTATTGGGATGAAGATACAGTCGATAAGGTAGCTGAACTGCTGCATGAATACCAGGATCTATTCCCAACAAATTTTTTGGATTTGAAGGGTATTGTAGGAGATTTGGGCATTATGAAAATTACTTTGAAACCTGATGGGAAGTCTCTTAAGAAAAGACCTTATCGGCTCAATCAAAGTATAAATAAAAGGTGCATAAAGAGCTTGATAAGATGTTGGAGGCCGGAATTATTGAACCAATAGAAGAATTCAATTGGGTAAGCCCAATGGTGGTCCAGGAAAAGAAATAGCAGGGTGAAATTAGGATATGCATAGATCTGAGAAAGCTGAATGATGCATGTGTGCATGATCTGTTCCCAACATTGTTTACAAATGAAGTATTAGAAAATGTTGGAGGGAAGCAGGCTTATTCATTCACTGATGGGTTTTCAGGATACCATCAGATTAAGATTGCATTGGAGGATCGCAGTAAGACTACCTTCGTGACTGAGTTGGGTTTCTTTCAATATATGGTGATGCCATTCGGATTGAAGAACCCACCTGTAATATTTTACAGGGTAGTAATCACGGCGTTCAAGGAATTTATTCATAAATTCTGGGAGTTATATTTTGATGACTAGACTGTGTTCAAGTTGGTAAAGTGCCATGTTGCAAGTCTGTGCCTCATGCTAGATACATGTCGTAGATACCAGATTGCGTTGAACTTGAAGAAATGTATATTCTGTGTGCCTTTTTCGATTTTTCTCAGCCATGTCGTATGTAAGAAGGGATTGATGGTGGACCCCATGAAGATAGTAGTAATCGTGAACTTAGAAGCTCCTAAAAATGTTAAGCAATTGCGCGCAACGTTGGGCCACATAGGATACTATAGGAAGTTTACTAAGTCTTACACCCAGATCACTGCACCGATGGAGAAACTGTTAAAGAAGGATGTGACTTTTTGTGGGATGAGCAGTGTCACTGGAGTCTCGATGTGTTAAAGTATAAGATGGTGACACTGCCCATCTTAGTGTTTCTAGATTGGATGAAATAATTCCATGTGCACGTAGATGCCTCATGTATTGCGCTGGGTGCGGTATTGACCCAACCTAGCGAAGGTGATATTAATCACCTGATAGCATTTTCTAGTATGAATTTGTCGAAGGCTGAAAAAAATTACTCTACTATAGATTACGAAGGGTTGATGATGGTCTATGCACTATATAAGTTTTGACATTACTTGTTGGTGCAAAATGTACATAGATCGCTCTTCTCTCAAGTACCTAGTCAACAAGCCTGTGTTGGGGGAGGGCAGGAATCTATAGGTGGTTGTCGTTGTTTCAGGAATATGATTTTAAAGTGATTGTGAAGCCTAGATGGTTGAATGTAGGACCAGATCATATTTCCAGGATTGAAATAGAATGAGAAGCAAATAATATAGATGAAGGATTGCTAGATGCACTAATCTTTGCTGTGCGTGTTGGTGATGAACATTTTGCAAACATTATTCTGTTTCTGACTACTGGAATAGCTATGGAAGGATATTCTACTCAACAAAAGAGGAACTGGTGGTCTATGCTGTTGATTTCTCTGTGATAGCGGGACACTTGTATAAGATGGGGACTGATGAAATATTACGTAGATACATTCTAGAGTTTGAGCAAGCTAGTATCCTTGCCGAGGCCCATGGAGGAGTGGTGGGAGTACAATATTGTTATAGACATTTTTGTGCCTTACATCTCTAAGCATGAAATGTCCATAAACCAAGGGATCCAAAGTCCCTAAAAGTGTTGTTCCTACTCCTAAAGGAACAAGGTCAACAAATTACAGCTTCTCCCAGAAGTTCTCCACCAGAAACTACTCAAAATTGGTCAAAATTGGATCAGCGCACCTAAATGCACTACCAGGGTGCTATGCAGCGCACCTTGTACACACGGGAAGTGCGTTTCAGTGCGAATAAATACACTGTGAGGGTGCGATGGACGGGAAAAGACAAGTGGCGGAGACTGTTTGCGAGGTGGATGATCATGGAATCTTCCAGAAACTTCTCATGGGACACTTGCCTCTCAAAATCGCCCAAGGATGAGTAAGAGATCAATGAGATCTCCAAGTGGCATCAAGAACTATCAAAGAGAAGACACTAATCAAAAACCCAGAGCTGACTCACACCTCTGCAAATATCTATATATAGATCTCTCATCCCAGAGATCCAGAGGTTGGAGGCTGGAATTTTGTACTTTGCAGAGAATTGCTGTTGGTTTGAGATTGAGATTAGTACATTGGGTGATTTATGCTTTGATGGAGGTGAGGAAGGGATTCCTTTGCTGGGAGGTAGATGCTGGATCAGGACTCACTTGGTTGTATCTCCTCTTGGAATTTCTTATCATATCAATAAAACTATTTGAGTTTCTCCTACATGCTGTGTATCAATGATGTTTTGTTATATTTGCATGTTTAGCTTAATCTGATCCTAAGCTTTTTATGAATGTAAATCTATATCTTCGTGTAGTTTCTCTCTTCTGTGATCTTGCAGGAATTTGGTGAAGCTGGGCCGGTAAGGGAGCAGGGAGCTGGGAGCTATTGAAGAGAGGAGCGATTGGATCAACAAACTAGCGCAAGACACAGGTTAGTTTATCCTTCCTCTTCGTTTACATTTCATAAAGAAGAATACTCAAGTAGTTTTCCTTGTTTGTTGCTAAGGCACTGTCACACCTTAGAGTGGGATAGGGGCATTCTGAATAGATACTTTTCCCAACAACAGAATGGCGACTCCACTGGGGATCGTATCTAGTTAGTTTATTTGTGTTTCTATTTTTGTTCTTCTCATAAACTTAGGAGTGGTGAATCGAACTGCATTTGCCATTTACAAATGAAAAGTAGAGATCTGCTACTCTAGTCCATTCACTGGGCCTGTTTATGATCTGAACAACTGATCCACAAATGCTCTAATTACCCTTTGTGATAGCTCTTAGTCCTCCTTTAAATCATCCCTCTAATTGTACCTTATTGATAGATTTTATCCGGCCAAAAACCATAGATTAAACTGCAAACCGTGACCTAGAACCCAGAGAAAATTCTCGTTTCTGCTTCAGCGCAGGCTCTGTGAAGAGGTTCTGCATTTCAACGTAGGTCCCGAGAGGGCTACCTGCACTGAAATTCAGTTTCTCTGTGCAACAGGTGCACTGATCAGCCTTTGCCCTATGTAGCTGTGGTTCTTTGCTTCATTTTGTTCAGTTTTATCTCTGATTTGTGCAGCCTGTTATCAGTGTGTGTACCTATCTGAAAACCCCTTTTCTCTACCTTAATTTCGCCTCCTTTGTACAAAAATATTGTAGGTGTTCTTTGTGTGTTTGTTACATCATTTACAGTTTTCCATTGAAAAGTAAAATAGTCATACTGTCGTCCTTAGATTTAGATCTGTCGTAAGTGTCGATTTTGATCTTAGGAAAAAGCTTGTTTGCTGTTGACAGTTGATTATACTTTTTACTTTTGCTTTGGTTTGAATTTTTCTCTTTCTAGTGTCGAAACGAGTGTTTATTTCAAAATCATAAAGTGTCGTAATCTTCTCTACATTTTTGATTTCGAAAAGAAGCTTGTTTATGTTTTTCACCTGAAAGCAAATTCAAATTTGTACATCAACTTTCTTTTTTGGCATCAATATTAAGAAAGTGAAAACAAATACATGCATATGTGCATTTGCATATTGATAGTTTGTATGGCTTGATTTAGGAAAAGTGCATTTACAGTGTGCTCTTTGCTCTTTGAGAAAATATTGTGTCTTTCTTTTCCCCTTGTAGCTAGGATTTTCATTGTTGAAAAGAGATAAAAGATTTGCTTATCATCTTCAGATTGCATTTTAGGAATTACATCTACATCTCGTGGTGATCCCAAAAGGCAAACTTCTAAGAAAGATCAACTTAAAATTAATTGAATGAATCTAAAAACGCTTTGGAACTTAACGCACAACATTTAGAGGTCTAGGATAGAGACGTATTCCGGTGTCGTAAAGCCTGGTAACTGTTGTCCTCACTGATGGTTGGGTGATTCCTCCACTTTGAGACGATAAGTGCCAGTACGGACTTGTGCTCCCACGTACCGTCGAGTATATATTGGGAGACCCCTATAGGCTTAAATCCTTTTATCCATAGGAAGCCGTGTCGGCGCCCTACTGATCTCAATGCACCGAACACAACATTCGGGAAGATTGACTGCCGTATCGTAAAAAGTATTCTGCAGTTTTGCAATTGGTTTGGTACTCCCTCTACCTAGATCTCCAGAGCAGTCCCTTTCATTCCTTTTCAGACTCCTTAACAGAAAAGGTCCATCTGAGCACTTGTCACTTCAGGCTCATTAAAAATCGAAGGAGACTAGAGTCATATTTTGTTTTTTCTCGACTCTTAAAAACTGAAAAAACAAGTTGTGTCTAAAGCGTCTAAAATTCATTTAATTCGGAAACATATTTCCCCTTTTGTATTTTAGTTGATTGAGTAATCCGCAATCGTGGAAGAAAGTCAATTGAAACCCCGTCGTTCGCGGAGGCTTACGAGTCAACCGTCTTTGTCTCCGGAATCGAAAACAGTACGGACAAAACGAACTCGTTTAACCGGTTTGAAATATCCTATTAAGGTTAGAACAAGTGTTCCAACAATATCCGAGATTCCGGTTACTCCAAACATTTCTGGAAACCCTGCCTCTACAGAAGAAGTTCAACAGCCACAGAGGGACAGTGATACTGATCCTAGTCTGAGAGCAAACACTTGTGTTACTGAACCAGTTCCATCAGCAACCGGTTCGGAGAGTCTTGCTCCTCAAACATCTGTCGCTGTCGATTCAACCCCTTCTTCGGCACCAGAAATATTTTACGGACCTGACGGTCTTCCCCTTCCACCTGGTTTGATTGCGATAGAGGAAATTGTAGAAGATCCGCAAGCAAGTACTCCAACACATTTTGGAGTCGGGGTCACTCTATTTCCTTCGACATCAGAAGTTAGTCTACCACCAGTAGAAGTTCCTGTAGAATCGCTAGGTAATCTTTTGGATAGACTCAAAATGTCTGAACAACCGTCAACATCTAGGAATGTGTCGACTGACACAACGACAACAGAACTCCTTGCCGTCACTCCGACAATGTTTGCCGGCGTACCATCTGTCCCAACTAGCTCACAACCGCTAGAAGGAGTCCATCCAGGGGCTATTTCGACAGTATGGTCCATTCCTATTTGTTCCTCCGGAATAATATCCGACAACTCTTATGTTGAGACTCGAAAAATTGATCCATTTGGAGGTCAATTTGGGCAATCCAGTCCCCAAGGGCAGACAATCCCCCTGAGTTCCGGATTACCATCGTATGGGGGGCAGTATGCCCTTTCATTACCCCCTCCGGGAGGATATCCATACGGGAGTTCACAACAGTATTCAGGTTATACTGGAGTTACGTCAAGTGGTTGGGTACCTATACTACCCCAACAACCAAGAGTTGTGTATTCTATGCAACAATGTGTACCTATGTCGAACATCCCGACTACACCAGCTATTGTGACAGTGTCACAAGTTCAAACGCTGCCTGTTGTATGTCAACCTCAGATTTCTCAGGTTGTAATGCAACAGCCCCTTGACCCTGTGACTCAACCACAATCACCGATTGGTGGGGCGACACAGGTCCAAATGGGTACAATTACCCCACACCTTGGTCCAACGGTTAGTATAGCGCAACAGAACATGGCTTCACAACCGTGGCTGGTGCAATACCAGCAACCACAATTCCAACAAGTATACCAAGGTTCTGAGCAGCATATCTTTGCAAACAGTGGACAGTCGTACATTCAAAACGGTCAAAATCAACCACTTTACAATGGTCATGTCCACCAACCGTATCAGTCGTACCAGCATCAACTACATTATGCTGGTATGCAAAGGCCAACTGCTCAGGCAGTCCCATCGTATCCTGGGTATGCTTCACCTAACCTGAATCAACAGTTACCATTCGTGGCAACTTTAGAGTTACCTGATTTACACCAGTTAACAAACGATCCAATTGCTTACGCCCCTTGGTGGCCAGCGATCCCTCATAAACTTCCATCAGATATTCCTAAATTTAATGGAAATACAGGTGAAGATCCATCGAATCACGTGATGACATTTCATCTATGGTGTTCATCAAACACCCTAAACGATGATTCGATAAGGCTTCGCCTTTTTCAGAGGACGTTAACGGGTCCAGCGGCAAAATGGTATATTGAATTGCCTAGAGCTTCGTTCGACAACTTCAGTACCTTAGCCACGAATTTCTTAACCCATTTTCAATTACCGATAAGGTATGAAACGGGAACGGAACTCGTAACCAACTTCAAACAGACAACGGCCACTCACATATCTGATCATATACATGAGTGGCGACGTCGTCGTAGGATGGTAAAAACGTACGTTCCCGATCAGCTATTAGCTGAATGGTTTATCAAGTCCTTACTTCCTTCCATCACGGAAGATGTGGCGAAGGGGGGAGTCGTAACAAAAGAGCAAGTTATCGCTCGTGCGCAATATCTGGACTTGATTTACACTCAGTTCGGCACGCTCTACGACAAAATACCTGACGCCCCTAGACCGGAATTCTCAATTCCTCCTCCTCCTAAATCAAACAATGACTCTCATGTCGGCGATGGCGTGATTGGCACGACAGACACGAAATCGACAAAGGCTACATCTAAAAAGGCCTGTAAGATTTCTAGTCATAATGCAAATGAGGAACTTTTTTCCTCGGAAGTAAATGTTGTGTCGGCCAACAAGGGAAAACAACTGAAGCAACCAGGGGGCAAGAAGAAAAAGAAAGGGAGAAAAAGGAAACCCCCTGCGGGGTGTCATATATGCGATGAGGATCATCGGACGAGAGATTGTCCACATAAAGCTGAAGTTAAGAAACTCTTTAAGAGTCCAAAAACCTCAGCAATATTGACTGATCCATTTCCAAGCCCGGGAACCAAACTGGTTGCTAATCAAAATGCTTCCCGATCCCAAGTGCTTATGTTGTCTATCTCAAAGTAGCAAAATGATGCTTTGGCAAGGAATAAAGATTACGAGAATCCACAGGTGTCGAATAACGAGGCTAATGAACAACCTAGTAGTTCGACAACAACTTTGACCAAAGTTGTGCCACCCATCATTCCTGAACAAATGATAAAGTCGCCAAAGGGAGTAGTGCACAAATCGACATTTAATCCTCGTGCAAAAATATCATAGAATTATAATATAATAGAGGACCTGGCCCAATCGCCGTCCGCTATGTCGACACTTGAGGTACCGCAAAATTGCCTCTCCCAAGAGCAAGCTTTATTATCAGCAATAGGTGGGATTGACCCAATGGATTCCAATCTTGTGGCCTTTAATCATAAAGGATATGACCCTCAGTTACCAGCTCAACTAGCTTTCCTTATTCAAGTGAAAGCCCTCAACAAAACTGTTCATCGAACAATTATTGATGAGGGGGCATCTACATGTATTATGTTGATGAGTTTCTAGAAAAATTTAGGATCTCCAACCTTGTCGCGGTCTGCGACGACGTTAAAAGCATTCGACGGAAGGACATATACCCCATATGGTATCCTAAATAACTTGAAAGTTGAACTAGGAGGAAAAACAGTAGAAATAGATGTTGAAGTCATAGATGGGAATCTTGATTACAAAATCCTACTAGGAAGACCATGGATATATGCCATGGCAGCTGTTGTGTCGACCTATTTAAGAAAGATTGCATTTCCCTCTCAAGGAGGAATTACAATCGTCGATCAGCAAAACTTCCTCCACAATGGTTCTCAAGTTACTGGAAGCATTCCAATGATCCATGGAAGCAATCATTCGCTCCAAAATATCGGAGTAGGTCTTCTAAAAGACCCTGCCTTAATGGGTACTTTTGCCCTACCGCCTCCGAGTAATCTGGCGGAAGTGGCCATAGTGGAATATGAAACCTTCTATATCTAATGGATTTGGACTCCGAGGACGGTTCTTATCTCGTGTCAACCTCGTTAAAAAATGAAACAAGGAGTCATGAGGATAGTTCTTTTACTGTGTCAACCTCATTAAAAAATGAAACAAATCCCCTTTTCAAATCTCAAAGGTAAACCTTCATTCCAACCACCGAGTTGAATGCAATGAAGCTTGGGGGGCATGCACCTCGTTTTGCGTTATTATGCTGGGGGCATGCAAACTTATCATCGAGCAGTGTTACCGCAAGGTTCAAGCTCGTTAAAAAATGAACTATCCCCTGGTAAATAACCACCGTGAATGTAACATTTCAGCCATTAAAGCCTTGGTCGTGTTTGCACCGTCACCTCCACTTTTCCATTGGCCGATCATTCACCTCCATTTGATTGTTTACCCATTTTGAGGAACAGCTGCGAAGAGTGATATCACTAGCCATCCTTGTGACACTGCCGTGATTGGAAAATTCCAAACCTTACCTGGAATCAGCTGCTACCCTTTTTATCACTCGTTCCTCAAAAGACGAGTCTTCTTTAAGCTCTTTTCAACTGACTCATAAAATATGAAAAGATTGCCAAGTTTTGGCCTTCCAGCTCGTTAAAGCGACCGGAAGTGCTATCCCTCCTCTAGATTTTAATCTTTTTGGACCCGAGGGATTATTGCACAAAAAGATCGAGCGCTTGTTTTGTTCGGCTCGTTAAAACTATCGAAAATTCATCCCTTCTGTATTATTTTATACTTTTTCGGACTTAAGGGATTAGATGATGAAAAAGGAATTTCGGAGTTATCTTTACGTACCTTTTCAGACTCTCTAAAAATGAAAAGGACCGAGTTATCTTTTTCGTTAAACTCGTTAAAAACATTAATAGCAACAAACTTGTCTTTAGACGAGAACGAGTTTCACTATCGCTAGGCTCGTTAAAACATAGCGATGGGTTTGCCCGAAGGGCAAATTATAGAACAAGCATATGTTATCCTCCTCAAGCTTGACAAAAATAAAGAGGTACTGGTCAGCAATGACTGGGGAAAAATTGGGAAAAAACTCAAAGAATCTTTATTGGTAGCAAGTCGCTCTTGAACATGACACTTCCACTCCGTGCCTGAGTCGGGTTGGGTTGTTTCATTCACCAGTCGCATCACCATGGTCACGCCATACCATCCACATTTGGGGTAAATGCTACCAATCCATCACATAAGTGTCGCCGACATGTTCAAGAGAAGTCATCCACAAAAGTCACCCGTGTCCCATCCACTACCATACATTATACTTCATTCTTTCATGACCGCCACCCTGAACCATATATCATCAGATCGTTTTCACATCCATCAAAATCATTTGCTCCGTTCCATGTCATTGATGTGGGATTCATTAAGGCCCTCCTTTGACGGATCGCTTCTTGTCGACATCAGCTCATTATCCAAGAAGTTGATCTAGGAACACCCCATTCAGTACTTTGAAGCTTTCATGCCTCAATGGCAAGTTTCTCACTTCCGGCGACAGGTATACATCAATGACCTTCGACTGAAAGATTTTGCGTGGTGTTCGACGCCAAGTCCTTTATTCACACCACGTGAATTGTACTGCAGTACCTTGAGGGTCATCATCCTTATCGGTGATTCCTCTCGCGCTTGTTAACAGTTTACATCATTGACTGGTAATCAAGCGATGTCTTTCCATGTTCGACTTCAAAACATTTTTCACATGGATCAACTTGTACTTCGAGTGAAGATCGGACGAGATTGAAGACCCTGGATCTAGTTTCATCCATCCGGGCTGCGATATATATTCAGGAAAAATAAATACATTGACATGTACAGCATTGCAGCACAGATAATCATCCTACCAAAAGGATGATGACTTCATCAAAATCATCAGTCTACCATCAGACGATTGTCTGTCCTGTGTACATAAAAATGAATTTATAAAGCTGAGCATGGGAATGCACGCCTCAGCTAGATCATGAAAACAGTATGAAAATAATGTATTGTATTGTATCTTATTACAGGTCTCCTCCCAACATTGAAAGAACTTCGGATCCTCCTAATAAAGCAATTCACCCGATAAACGGCCTCATACTTTAGGGGGCAACTGTTATAGACATTTTTGTGCCTTACAGCTCTAAGCATGACATGTCCATAAACCAAGGGATCCAAAGTCCCTAAAAGTGTTGTTCCTACTCCTAAAGGAACAAGGTCAACAAATTACAGCTTCTCCCAGAAGTTCTCCACCAGAAACTACTCAAAACTGGTCAAAACTGGATCAGTGCACCTAAATGCACTACCAGGGTGCTATGCAGTGCACCTTGTACACACGGGAAGTGCGTTTCAGTGCACCTAAATACACTGCGAGGGTGCAATGGATGGGAAAAGACAAGTGGCGGAGACAGTTTGCGAGGTGGATGATCATGGAATCTTCCAGAAACTTCTCATGGGACACTTGCCTCTCAAAATCACCCAAGGATGAGTAAGAGATCAATGAGATCTCCAAGTGGCATCAAGAACTATCAGAGAGAAGACACTAATAAAAAACCCAGAGCTGACTCACACCTCTGAAAATATCTATATATAGATCTCTCATCCCAGAGATCCAGAGGTTGGAGGCTAGAATTTTGTACTTTGCAGAGAATTGCTGTTGGTTTGAGATTAAGATTAGTACATTGGGTGATTTATGCTTTGTTGGAGGTGAGGAAGGGATTCCTTTGCTGGGAGGTAGATGCTGGATCGGGACTCACTTGGTTGTATCTCCTCTTGGACTTTCTTATCATATCAATAAAACTATTTGAGTTTCTCCTGCATGCTGTGTATCAATGATGTTTTGTTATATTTGCATGTTTAGCTTAATCTGATCCTAAGCTTTTTATGAATGTAAATCTATATCTTCGTGTAGTTTCTCTCTTCTGTGATCTTGCAGGAATTTGGTGAAGCTGGGTTGGTAAGGGAGAAGGGAGCTGGGAGCTATTGAAGAGAGGAGCGATTGGATCAACAAACTAGCGCAAGACACAGGTTAGTTTATCCTTCCTCTTCGTTTACATTTCATAAAGAAGAATACTCAAGTAGTTTTCCTTGTTTGTTGCTAAGGCACTGTCACACCTTAGAGTGGGATAGGGGCGTTCTGAATAGATACTTTTCCCAACAACAAATATGCAAGTAGAATGACCACGCAAAAGATTTTGCGTGCATGGTTATGGTGGCTGACAGTGCATAAAGACTCTAAGGCATTTTGTAGAGCACGCAATGCTTGTCAAAGAATGGGAAGCCTTTGCAAAGAGATGAACTGCCCTTAAACCCTCAAGTTTCGTTAAAAATATTTGATAAATGGGCAATTGACTTTGTAGGTCTGATACAACCACCACGAAGGAAGACAGATGCGTGATACATTATTACTGCGATAGATTACTTAGCCAGATGGATAGAATAACAACTAGTGAAGGATTGTACTGCTGCTATGGCTACAAAGTTCCTGTTTGAATATGTCTTAACATGGTTTAGGTGCCCTAGAGTATTGATGAGTGATAGGAGTATGCATCTCTTAAACGAAACAATCAGCACGATGCTTGAAGAGTTCCAAGTATACCATCAGAAGAGTATGCCCTATCATCCCCAAGCCAATGGTACAGTGGAAGCGTTCAATAAGATTTTGGAGAATGCATTGACAAAGGCTTGTAATGCCAAGAGGAACGACTAGGATGTACGCATCTCGATGGTTCGATGGGCATACAAGATGACATGCAAGAAGTTGACAGGCCAAACCTCGTTTAGGTTGGTTTATGGGATCGAGGTGGTGATGCCTATGGAATATATTTTGCCAAGCTTGCGCATTGTGGCTTTGACAGAGATGACGGATTGTGAGACCTTGGAGGAATGACTTGTGCAGTTGATGGAGTTGGAAGAAGACTGATTTCTTGTAGGATTTCACCAAAAAGTGAAAAAGGAATGTGAGAAGGCTTGGCATGATAGGAATATTAAGCTGCGCACATTTAAGGTGAATGATTTGGTTATGCTCTATGATAGTAAGTTCACAAAGTTTCCGGGTAAATTTCAAATGCACTGGTTGGGACCCTATGTATTCAAGGAAATCATAGATAGTGGCGCGGTTCAACTTGCAAAGATGAATGGCGAATTGTACCTTGGAAAGGAGAATGGAATTCAGTTGAAGTTGTATATAGGGGATCATGCCACTACGTAATGACTAATGGTAGCAGGACAGTCTTAGTGCTCCAAGTTGCAGAAAGGGAGAGAGAGACTATAAAATAAAGTGTCTGCAGAAAAGGAAAATGCAGTAAGGACACCGTGCGATGGATGTAAGAGGTGCGACAGACGAAGATGGGAAAAATGAAGCTGTGATGGATGAGCTACGCCATGAGGGGTGGTGCCGCACAGCTGGGTCCAAAAGTAGCCGTTGAAGTCACTGTTTTTGATTGGATAGAAAAAATCCCGTTAGGAGGAGAGTGTAGGCGAAATTTATGACAAAAATATTTGGAGATCTGCCGCCAAAGACACATTTATGATCAAAAAATGGAGGAAATGTTCAAATTTGAATTCAAAAGTGGCTATAAATATGGCATGATGTTTTTCCAAAAAAAAATTTACTTTTTGAGAGATTGGTATAAGCCCTCTTATTCCCACTATATGAATTGATAGGTTTGGGAGGATTTAGTTTCCAATATGGCATTTCTGAGACTACCAGAGTGGAATCAGAAGATTATCCTGAAACATATGGCTGATCTTTTAAGTTCTGAAGTAGCTGTCTCGGAAGCAGAGGCCCTTGAAGTGGTTTTAATGGAAGCTACACCATTTGTGCCTATGGCAGCAAGGTTTCCTAGGCCAAAGAAATTGGCTACTAAGGAGAAGAAAAAGAAACATGTATCGGTGAGGCAGTCACTGAGGAAGAACTTGAAGATTCTGTATAATTTTCTTTACAAATCAGCTAGCTCACTGATATCATGTAGAAATTTCACCTACAGATCAAACTGATATATGCAATGTACTAAAGCATAATACTACATCTACATCTACCATAAACTTTGCAGAAGCTTAATTGAACATGAGCAACATCAAACATGAACATATATAACTGAGAATGAGAAGTAATCAACCATAACACAAAATATATAACCTGGGGAAAGCACTAGCCTAAAACCACATCTCTGTATTATCAATCAAGAGGAAATCCTCAACAACATACAAAAAGAATAAGCTCAAAATCTATCCTGCTCTCTCTATACTCTAATGGTGTAGCTCATGGACTACCTAGGCTAGTATATATAGGTTGCACAAGTCCTCCAAGCTCCTATTTCCTTGCATAGTTTTGATTGGGGTCCAATTACATAACATGTGTAAATTGGCCCAAATCATACCTGTTGTCACCTCAGATCCAACCACGCAGTACTAGAAGGAATAATATTCCTTCCTCATGCAAGGAATATTCATTAGGAATATCATAGAAACTGATAGTACACTGTCCCTAATATGATCTCAACTGGGTATCTGTCTGAACTGACATGCATCAGTTATCCATGAGTGAATACTCAGTTATCTGAAAATACCAGTTGTCACATGCATGAAAGCATCAACAAACTGAATCTAATTAATTTAACAACTTGTTAAATTGATCTAACTAGACTTGACTAAGTTAAACTAGGTCAACCGATCCTCTCAATATAGAACTCATCCTTAATTCCTCAATTAGTGGAGAAAAATCAAGGACACATTCCCTAATCAGTGGAGAAATTATTGCATGTTATCACAAAGACTTCAAGTTTGATTTTCCTTAACTAATTAACTCATACTGAATTAATTAATTAATATTCAAACTGCTGGTAAGACCAAATTCGAATTTTACTTCCTATTTTAGACCAGGGACTGCCTAAAAATAGGAATCCAACCAGAACTGCTAAAAATAGAACTTCTATTTTTAGCACTTACATTTTTCATTCCCTGTTGCCCAATCCAATGCTGATACCCAAATTGCCAATTTCTTATTACCAATTTTCAACAGATTTGATAGAAAGAGAAGAAGGACAAGGCAAAGCAGTTGGAGGAATTAGTGGATTTGGAAGTAGAAGAGCTCCACGATGGAGTTGAGGAATTGGATTCTGAGGAGGGCGAGCCTATCATGAGGCACCCGATGTATATCCCTCCAAGGAAAGGGAAGGAAAAGGTAACCAAGGACCCAGATTTGGGAATATTCATGGTCTCTATGCCCTTGTTACCGGAAGAAGTAGTTTTTGAAGGTGCACTCTTAGCATGCATCCAGGTGTTAAATATGGAAAATCGGGATCTCGCCGACCACGCGAAATTCCTTCATTTGGCCACTAATAAATACATGACCAAGATTTATAATGAAGAAAATGGGATCATAAGGCTGGAATTGATGAAATGGGTAAAATCTATCAAGCAGGCCAGGCTGCTAAATATGTTTTGCGTACAACACTTCCACAAATCAATTATCAATACTGTCTGTGTGTGCTAGTTTCTCGCGTTGGCGCATGACGATTTTTTTGTGGTTAGGCAAACCCATCCTCATAACAAATATGTTGATCCATTGCATTACAAAGTTTCCCTATAAAGGAGAGGACCCGACCAAGGAGTTTGGGGGCAAGAGTAAAGAGAAGGAGATCGCAGATAAAATGAAAGTTGAGTTTGGGCTAATCAAGAAGTTATGCAGATATTCTATCCACTCAATTACAAACCAAGCAGTGTAGTTTTCCACTCAAATTTTAGCGAGAAGATCATGAGGAAATTTCGTGTCGATGAGGTTCTGACACCATTTCATTGGCTGCACAGTGTGAGAAGGGGGTGCAGTAGAAATGGGCACAATACCTTTGTAAGGAGTTTTTAGCAAAATTCCCCGAAGTGCATGAGGAGAGAAAGGAATTTCACTTTGAATGGCTCTTGTTGCTGATTATATTAGTAGTATGGCGACTGTTTGAGGATAGTCAGTTCCCTCCACAGGAAAAAGATTCACTGGAGGTAGTGAAGTTCACTTTGCTGTGGGCAATGAAGGATTCAGAGAGGATGATGGAATCAAAGGTATTTTAGATATTGGTCGAAATGGACCTCCGCACAATGATAATTTAGTAGCCAAGATTTTCTCCAACCTTGTTCGAGTAGTTGAGGGCCTTCATGGAGTTTAAGGCCGACTTTCATAATGTCTCTATTCGGGCACGACAAGATCCTAAGAAGATCTGGCACAAGTTGCCATACCTAGTTTTGGAGACATATATGTAGGATATTGTGGGGAGTTGGCCAGTGGAGTGGAAACAACCCATGTATGTTGATGCAGGTACTAATAAGGGTGAATAAATTTCTTCCACACAAAAAACAAGTGCACAGAAATAGAAAGAAGCAGCATAGACAGTGATGCGGGAATTGGCCAAGAAGAGGAAGAAAGAAGCTACTGCTATGGAATCTGTTGATCAAGAGTGTACTGAGAAATAGGGCACAAGAAAATAGGACACAATGGAAGTCGAAGCATTGACTTCAAAACATACTGAGGAACAGGAACTGTCTGATCAGGGTGAAGATGGAGGGGACAATGAAAACACTCCCTTCAAATTAAAGAAGTGGACCAAGGAGACAACCTCAGGACCCAAGAAAAAGAAAAAATTAGATAAGTAGGCACATGTGGATCCAATTGTCCTCACTGAGAGGGACTTGGATGAGATCAAAGATAAGGTCCACGATACAACAATGCAACTGTGGGAATAGTTCAAGCAACAATATGTACAGACACTGGGGAGTGTCCAAAAGAATCTATGTGAGTTGCGGATCCAGATAGACAAAATTTAACTGAGCATTGGAGAAGTGAGCGTGGTTCAAGCAAGCCTGTAGCAGATAATCATGAGCGCCATGGAACCAGAATGAACTTTGGACCTCAGAGTCATTTCCTTGCTGGAAGGAACATTATGCAAGGATTCCGAGGAGGACAATTCCCAACATGGAAAGCTCAAAGGAGTGGGTATGAATTTAGCTGCTCTGCCACTTCAGACCCTCCATGCACTGCATCAGGGGGTCTCGCATGAGCTTCAGATTAGAGAATAGTGTGCGCTATTAGTAATAAGCGAAGTGAAAATGAACAATGAGTAGATCTTCACCGAGAGGGTTCAGGTTCTTAAGGAAAAAGAAGATCTCAAAGTGTGAAGTCAGAGCCTAGAAGCAAAAATTACAGAAGCGTGTAACTCAGGATGTGGTTGCATCAGCAAAGGTTCAAAAATTGGCCGTTGCATTGTGATAATCCAAAGAAGAGGTTGGCTGAGTTACTTTCGATTTCCAGAAGAAGATATCGAAACTACAGTTGAAGAAGCAATCACTTACTTCGCCAAAGATCAGGGAGAAGCGTAACAGAGCCATTAGGGAACATATGACTACCTTGGATAAGGCAGTCACAAACTACAATTCTGTCTTTTAACATGCAATGGAGCTATGGACCACTTTGCAGGAGGACTCCAATTTTTAGATATTGGGTACAGAGATTAGAGAGGCACAACAGAACTTTGACGAGATCAGGGTGACTACATGCACTTTGGTGCCAATCCAATGGTTCATGCTCTTACAGGAAATGAAGGTGCTTTAGGCAAAGGTTGAGGAGCTGCAACACAAAGAGAAATTTTTGAAGGCTTGTCTATAGCCATGGATAGAGGAAGCAAGCCAGATTACTCTGGCCATCCAAGAGAAGCTCAAAAATTTCCACTAGACACAAAGGACTAGGCGCCTTGCGATGAAAGGGCCAACTACAGAGAAGCTGGTCGAAGAAGCACAGTAGGCCGCTATATAGATCATAACAGACCTTGAAGTCTTGAATATGGAGTTGAACAAACTCCACCGAAAAGTGGAGAAGCCAGCTAAGTGACTCGAGGGTGAGTCACCATATTTGTTTTGGGGCCTGTTGGGATAAGGTCCCTGGGGTCAATTTTGTTGGAAATAATAGGGGGGGGGTGAATCAGTATTATCAGATCAATAACTTAATTTTCAAAACTGATTTGTATACTCTACTTCAGCTCAGTGAACTAGCGTGTATCCACAACTATACTTAATGAAACCAGTGTATATGCAGAGATCTTTTGATTTACCCAAATTATCATGTATTGAACTTTAATCAGTATATTAGGAATTCATTAGATAGTGCAGTAAAAGTAGAATAAAGCATCACACATAAGCAACACACATGAACAACAAGATATAAGGTGGAAACCCAATGTGGATGAAAACCACTTGCTGATGTCGTCTCTATCTTCTTTTAATAATAAGAAATTTTTGTTTACAATTTTTGTACTGGTGCAGTCTTATACCAGTAAACAGGCTTCTACCTGCAGAAGGCTACAACTTTCTCTCATTCTCCAGCTTCTACTAGAAGGGAGCTACAACCCCTTAGCTCTTGTACTAGCTGATATGTTTACTAGTACGTAGGTGTCGACCTATAGAAGGCTACAACCTTCTCTTTTCTTCCAGGGTCCACATTTCATAAATTTTCAGACTGGATCCATCAACAACTTCATTCGATCATCAAATATGTCTGCATCAACCAATCTCCTTTTGAACCAACCATAACTGAATCGATCAATCACTTTGAAAACCCATCAATTTGATCATTCAGAATGTTGTCACTAGAATACAGTAACCAGAACCCAAGCCAGAACCCAGAACACTGCAACGGCAAATAGAAGCGACTAAAAAATATTTTAAAAGGTATACGCTACTTCCATGTGTCGAACCTGCATGCATACACACTTTCCTCAAAGCGAACCAACATACAGATCTGCAAATTGAATTTATGATGTATATTACACTATGATATGCAGAACCAATGTGTATACGCTTCTTTTCTAAAGTGAACCTGTGTACAGATTTGTAAATGATGATGTAAACATTACAACTATTCTAGACTTCAGTCATACCCAGATCATCATATTTATAGACTACAACATGCGCTAGTTATTTAGATATATGATCAAACCACATAAAGATAATTCACTTCAAGCCTTAAAATCCTGATACATCATTAGTTCTTATCTTTCATCAAACGCTAAGGTTCATCCTTAGTTCAGATCAAGCACATCACCATAAGCCAATAACTTGCATATTAGATCTCACACTTCATTAGATATTCGATAATTGCACACCCTGGCCTAATGATATTCTCCTCCTTTTATAGTTTTAGGCCTTTCTCAATACCATGGACCAAAACCTCTTAGGACCAATACCTTGGACCCAATACCTAGGGTAAATACCTTGGGCCAGATACCTTGGACCAATACCATCGATCAAAATACCATGGACCAAATACTTCGGACCAAAAATTTAGTTTTCCATGGTATACGTGATTTTCCTTCCATGAAAGTGCATGTGTAAATATATGCGACTTGTATACAGTGAACCTGCGTGTATACGCAGCTTGGTCAATGGTGAA
Source organism: Pinus tabuliformis (assembly GCA_031772625.1). Taxonomy (NCBI): domain Eukaryota; kingdom Viridiplantae; phylum Streptophyta; class Pinopsida; order Pinales; family Pinaceae; genus Pinus; species Pinus tabuliformis. The sequence goes on along the minus strand of CM062817.1, from coordinate 983,069,495 downwards.
CTTACATATACCTCTCTTTCTTCATTCTGTGAAGACTGATATGTAATTCTTTGTTGTTTACCTGCTTATACTGTGATATTTCATTTGAGTGAGTTGCCTTCTAAACTGATTCCTTGAAGCTGCCCTGCATTTCATCACATATGTAAATACTATTGTCATGCATTCTGTCACATCTGATATCTCTTCATCTAGTTACCATATACAAGTGACTTGTTCTGCTACAAGTGGGTTGCCATCAAGTACAACAGATAAATCATAATGCCAACAATCTCCCCCTTTGACATCAAGTCACTCTCCTCCTTTGACATCAAGGGCAAAGGGCCATTCTCCCCCTAAGTGCATGCTGAATTCTCAGATATGCCGAAGTGTGCTGATTGAGCTCCCATGATTGAGTTCATGCTCCCCTTGAGCATAAGCAAGGTCTGCAAAAATATGTTCTAAAAGAAGAACATGACTCTATACATACATCATAAATGACCTTCCTATCATCAATGACTCATACATACATACATCTCCCAACCAAGTGGGGATATACCAAGTTTGACCCATCCACCCAACCAAGTGGGGATATACCAATTGTTTATACATGTCAAAACAAGAAACATTACATCATCCATCCAATGCATAGTGGGGTTAAAAATTAGGTATTTTCATGAACTTTACATTAAAAGATATGCATGACATATATAACAGAGACCAAATATCTTAAACAAGACCTTGATAGTCATTAGAAACTATCATATGATCAGCACCATCAACAACATTTGTCAATCAACATCCAGACCAACAACCTGTATATGTCTATCATTAGTTCCCAAACTAACATCATCCATGTTCTCCCCCTGAACCTGTTCCACCTGTTCACTGTTAGATATGATCATTGCATATGTCAATAAGAGATATCAAAGCATCATCATCAATCAGATATATATCAAGTTATCAACAACTTTATGAGGACCAATATTTTTCCATATGTTATCAACAGATTGAAACCATTATCAAATAGAGCAGATAATTGATAGAACCATAGCAGACCACTTTTTCTTGAGTCTGGCCCACTTCTTTCCTTCAAACCAACATATACGTGATTGTGCCCATAGAAACTTGCGTATTTATGCGACTACGCTTTATGAAACTCACGTATAACCACCTTTATTTGAAAAAAATAGGATTTAACAATAGGATGATGCATCAACTACTCCCAGATTTTGTCTGAGATATTCAAATGTCTCTCTAGGCAGTGGTTTACTGAATATATCAACAACCTATTCTTTGGAGGGAACATACTCCAGTTTGACCTTTTGTTCAAGCACTTGTTCACATAGAAAATGATATTTGATGGGTATGTGCTTGGTCTTGGAGTGCATGACTGTATTCTTTGAAATACTGATGGAACTTGTGTTATCATAGAATGGAGATGGGTGGAGTACATGTGATCTGAATGTCTTCCAATGTTGGCATCACCCAAAGTAGTTGTGTGCAACAAGATGCAACAGCCACACATTCTGCTTCAGCTGTAGATAATGCAATTGAACTTCGTTTCTTGTTGAACTAAGACACTAACCTGGAACCCATATAGAATGCACCATCACTAGTGATTTTTCTGTCATCAACACTTCCTGCCCAATTTCCATCTGTATATGCATGAAGTATAAGATCTGTATCTCTAGGATACCGTAAACCAAAGTTCTGTGTTCCTTGAAGATATTTGAAAATCCTTTTGACTGCCTGAAGGTGTGTTTCCTTAGGATTTGCTTAGAATCTTCCAGCTATTCCCTCTAAATGCATGATGTCTGGTCAGGTACCTTTTAGATAAAGCAGATTGCCAATCATGGATATGTAAGTTGGTTGATGTATTGCTGCTGATTCATCATTTGAGCTAAGACTGCATCCTGTTACCATTGGGGTACATACTGGTTTAGAATCTTCCATGCCGTACCTTTTTAGGATCTGTTTGAGATATTTTGTTTGTGAGAGAAAAATACCATATTTATTTTGTTGAACTTGTAGACCAAGAAAGTAGGTAAGCTCGCAAGCAAGGACATTTCAAATTCTTGCTGCATTACTAAAGCAAAATTCTGACTCATGGATTCTTCATTGCTACCAAAAATGATATCATCAACATAAACAATAATTATTATCAATTTACCAGTGTCAATATTTATATATAGATTGCTATCTCCTGACCCCTTTGAAAAACCCTATTGGTGGAGATATTTGTCAAGATAGTAATACCAGGCCCTTGGTGCCTGTTTTAGACCGTAGAGGGCCTTTCTGAGTTTGCATACAAGTTTTGCATCATTTCCAAGAATGAATCCTTTTGGTTGTTCAATATATACTTCTTCTTCTAAGTCTCCATTAAGAAAGGCAGATTTTACATCCATTTGGTATACTTTGAAATTATGAAAACTAGAAAGAGCAAGAAACATTCTTATGGCTTCAAGTCTAGCAACAAGTGCAAAATTTTCTCCAAAATATATACCTTCTTGTTAAGCATATCCGTTGCAAACGAGTCTGGCCTTGTTTCTAATAACTTCTCCATTTTCGTTTCGCTTGTTTTTGAATATCCATTTGGTTTGTATGATATTCTTATCACGAGGTCTAGGAACTAATTCCCAAGTATTATTTTTTTCAATTTGCTCAAGTTCTTCATTCATGGCCTTGACCCAATTTGCATGCTTCATTTACATTGAGGTTCAGTGGAAGATAGTAATGCTAGATAGCTTGAGGCTTCGACAATGGTTCTTTTTGTCGGCACACCTGCCCCTTTTCCCCTAAAATTTGAGTTTCTGGATGATTTTTCTGAACATACCTGGATGGAGTCTTTTCTTCTATCGTTATCTCTTCTTCTGGTGCTTCATTGGTTGCTTCTTCAGAATTAGTGTGATTTGATGTGGGAAAATGATCCTCATATTCTTCATTGTCATAACCTTCGGTTTTTATGTATTTTGGATTTTTGCATGCTTCATCAACCACAACATCAATACTTTCAATAATTTTCCAAAGTCTTTAATTATAACATTTATATCCTTTACTTCAGGAAGAGTAGCCTAGAAGAATACCTTCATATGCTCTAGGTTCAAACTTACCAAGTTTTTCATCAGTCCTTTTGATGTAATATTTGCTTCCAGAAACTTTGAAGAAGAATAGTGACGGCGGTGAATGCAGCTTCACCCCGGAAGGTTGTAGGAGTTCCAGATTCATCTAGCCTAACATGAGCCATTTTTTGAACAATTTTGTTCATCCTTTCTACCACTCCATTTTAAAGAGGAGTCCATGTGGTGGAGAACTACCTTTTTATTCCATGTTGTTCACAAAAGTCAAAGAATTCATCCAAGGTAAATTCCCCTCCTCGATTAGATTTGAGGCAATTGATTTTGCGATCTGATTCATTTTCAACCAAAGCTTTGAAGGCTTTGAACTTTTCTAATGCTTCATCTTTATGCTTTAGAAGACCTATCCGACACATTCTGGAAAAATCATCAATGAATAATATAAAATATTCTTCTCCACGAGGTGAATTTTTCTTTGATGGACCACATAAATCATTACGAACAAGTTCAAGAGGCTTACTAGCTAACCCTTCCTTTTTGATGAAGTGAGATCTGGTTTGCTTACCAAATTGACATGATTTTCAGGAATGTTGATATCTGGAAGATCACGAACAACATGAATCTGCATGCTTTTCTTATTTGAGAAAAGCTTAGATGTCCCAATCTTTTGTGCCATAGCCAATTTTCATCATTTTTTCTTAGATAGCATTGTTGTTGTCCTCCCTTGAGTATGTATAAGTTGTTTGGAGTTCTTGTACTTTTGATCATGATTTCTCCTGTATCAAGCTCATGAACAACACATCCATTTGATCGAAACACTACTTCATTTCCTTGATCACACATTTGACTCACACTCAACAGGTTATGGTTTAAGGCATCAACATACATAACATTCCCAGCTTTAACTTTTTCTTTCAAGAAAACAGAGCCTTTACCCTTTATGAAAACAGGAGCTTCATTTCCAAATGAGACACTCTTTTCCTTTTCTAAGGCATTATATGAGTGTAGTTTTTCTTTGTCACCTGTCATGTGTTTTGAGCATCCACTGTCAATGTACCACTAGTTTTATTATCCTTCTGCATACAAGGCTATACCACATACTTTTGTTCGTGGTTATTTCTTTCTCCATATTTTTGGATTTAATGGAGTTTAATCCTTTTGAGATATTTTCTGAAATTTACTCCTGCATTCAAATTCTTCATGGCCAAAGTTGTTACAGATTGAGCATTCTATTTCATTTTCAAGAAGAGAAAAGTTATTATAGGAACTTTTCTTGATCCCTATCACATTCCTTTGATTTCATGCCTCTGTAGTCATGATGGTTTTGTAAGCAACACATTGAGAAGCTTTGTGTCCAAAATTATGACATGATAAACATTGACCATTAAAGAAGTTCCTGCGATTATAGAATCTACTAAAATGGTGATTGTAGTTTCTATTGATATTTGTCTTTGAAGCAAATTGAGTACGATTTACCTGAGGTTGATTGTGGCTTTTGTTCATCCTTAAAGTAAATTGAGCCTGATTTACCTGGTGATCTGCTTTATGCCTTCACTGACGATTGTCAAACTATTCACTGCTCTTTGCTGCATCAAGATAGCTTTTAGTGGAGGTTGACGACTTCTGTGATTGAGATGCTTCTTCAGTATATCCAAGACCTATCTTTATCAGAGGAGAACACTGCACTTTGATAATTTCATTTAAGGTTTATGATCCTTTAGAAAATCTAATATTGAGAGCTTTTGTTTTCTTATGATCCTTTCTTAGACCCACAATTTCACATTCTAGTTTTTCATTGTGTTTTTCTCTTTCAACAAGTTGGTATGTCAAGGTATCTATAATCATATTCTTTTCTTCTAAACAGATTTTGAGTTTAGAGATTTCTTCATAAAGGTCATCTTCATCTAAAGCATCCAAAAAGTCATCATCTTCATAATCCATGAGAAGTCTATAGTCATTACTATTTTCATCTTCATCACTATTTGATAAACAATCGCTATCTTCATGAGTATAGTAGCTCTTTTCATTTACACTTTGTTTTCTATTCCATTTCATAGATTCCTTCCCTTTATCATATTTATCTTTATGAGGACATTTGGCAGCATAATGACCGACTCTACCATAGGCAAAAAATTTGAAAGGTAGTTTACCTCTGAATATTCCGGAACCCCGTTGAAGCTTCTTGACAAAGTTTACTTCCTCTTCTTCTTTTGAAATATGTCCTGATTCATTAAGTTCTTCTTTTCCTTTTGTTGAAGCTTTAAATGTGGCTTCTCTCATATCTAATGGACCTCCTTTTATCGTCTCAAAGGAAATTAAGATTCCATGAAGCTGTGTCATAGTAATAGTCTGTAGATCCTGCTTTTCTTCTATGGCAGATACTTTTGATTCAAATTTAGCAGATAAGGATCTTAAAATTTTTTCAACTAAGGTAACTTCCTTTATCTCTTCACCCAGATTCTTCATGCAATTAAAAACCTCAACTATACGTAAGAAGTAACTAGCTATACTTTCATCATTGTGCATCTTGAGAGTTTCATATTGAATTTTGAGAGCTTGCAGTTTAGCACGTTTTACCTAAGAGTCTCCTTCATAGCTTAGAACGATTTTGTCCCATATTTCTTTGGCTGATTTGAGCTGCGTAACTTTGACAAACTCTGATTGTGACAGACTTCCAATAATATATTGACAACCTTGAAGTTGGTTTCCTATTGCTTTTTACCTGCCATATCTGTACAAATTGCTGATGGAAATGTATATCCTCCTTCCACGATTTCCCAGACATCTGTTCCAAGAGATTGAAGATAGGATGTGGTTCTTACCTTCCAATAAACAATTTTTTTCCCATCAAAGATTGGTGGTCTAATGGATCACCCACTTTCTTTATTACTCATGATGATGGATCTTCCTTCAACTGATCAAGCTTCTTCTGAAGGACCCGATCTGATACCAATTGTTGGAAATAACACTAACAGGGGGGGTGAATCAGTATTATCAGATCAATAACTTAATTTTCAAAACTAATTTGTATACGCTACTTCAGCTCAGTGAACTAGCATGTATACACAATTATACTTAATGAAACCAGCGTATATGCAGAGATATTTTGATTTACCCAAATTATCATGTATTAAACTTTAATCAATATACCAAGAATTCATTAGATAGTGCAATAAAATTATAATAAAGCGTCACACATAAGAAACACACATGAAAACCAAGATATAAGGTGGAAACCAAATGTGGGTGAAAACCACCTACTGCTGTCGTCTCTGTCTTCTTTTAATAATAAGAAAATTCTGTTTACAATTTTTGTACTGGTGCAGTCTTATACCAGTACGCAAGCTTCTACATGTAGAAGGCTACAACCTTCTCTCGTTCCCCAGCTTCTACCGGAAGGGATCTACAATCCCCTAGCTCTTGTACTAGCTGATATGGTTACTAGTACGTATGTGTTGGCCTAGAAAAGGCTACAACCTTCTCTTTTATTCCAGGGACAACGTTTCATAAATTTTCAGACTAGATCCATCAATAACTTCATTCAATCATCAAATATATCTGCATCAACCAATCTCCTTTTGAACCAACCACAACTGAATCAATCAATCACTTTGACAACCCATTAATCTAATCATTCAGAATGTTGTCACCAGAATACAGTAACTAGAATCCAAGCCAAAACCTAGAACACTGCAACAACAAACAGAAGCAACTAAAACATAATTTAAAAGGTATATGCTACTTCCATGTGTCGAAAATGCGTGCATATGTGCTTTCCTCAAAGCGAATCGACGTACAAGTCTGCAAATCAAATTTATGATGTATACGCTGCTTTGATATGTAGAACCAGCGTGTATATGATTCTTTTCTAAAGTGAACCTGCGTACAGATCTGTAAATGATGATTTAAACACTACAACTATTCCAGATTTCGGTCATACCTAGATCATCATATTTATAGACTACAACATGCGCTAGTTATTCAGATATATGATCAAACCACATAAAGATAATTCAATTCAAGCCTTAAGATCCTGATACATCATTAATTCTTATCTTTCACCAAACGCTAAGGTTCATCCTTAGTTTAGATGAAGCACATAACCATAAGCCAATAACCTACATATTAGATCTCTCACGTCATCAGATATTCAATACTTGCACACCCTCGCCTAATGATCTTTTCCTCATTTTATAGTTTTAGGCCTTTCTCAATACCATGGACCAAAACCACTTAGGACCAATACCTGAGGTCAACACCTTGGACCATATACCTTGGACCAATACCATGGATCAAAATATCATGGACCAAATACTTCGGACCAAAAATTTAGTTTTCCAAGGTATATGCGCTTTTCCTTCCGTGAAAGTGCGTGTGTACGTATACACAACTTGTATACAGTGAACCTACGTGTATATGCAGCTTAGTCAATGGTGAACCTGTGTATACCTCTCTTTCTTCATCTTGTGAAGACTGATCTGTAATTCTTTGCTATTTACCTACTTATACTATGATCTTTCATCTGAGTGAGTTTCCTTTTGAACTGATTCCTTGAAGTTACCCTGCATTTCATCACATCTGTAAATACTACTATCATGCATTCTGCCACATCTGATATCTCTTCATCTAGTTACCATATACAAGTGAGTTGTTTTGCTACAAGTGGGTTGCCATCAAGTACAACACATACATCATAATGCCAACAAATTTTTGACAGTTTTGTAATTTTTTTTTGTAAAAGAATGTAAAGTCTCTATGAAATAAGGAAGCGGAATGCAAAGCCAAGTAATATTCAAAGGGGCATTAGTCCCTTGTATGGGTAGGTGATAGGTTGGTTTTGAGACTCACCCATTGGCCGTGGGCCATAATATCGTAATGAAAAAGCTATATATAGTTGAGTCTTAGTGAGTTTAAGTGACAAACTTGGAATAGAGAATCATTGTAAGGGAAAGGTGCTAAGGCAGGAAACATCTATTTCCACTACTTAGGTGAATGGGGAAGGCTCCTGTAGCTGAGTGTGTGGAGAGTTTAGTAAGTCCGCAACTGAGTGCGCGGGCCCCCTCAGCTAAGTGCGCATAGCAGAAAGAGTTTGTAACTGAATGCCGAATCTAATAAAGATTGTTTTGGATCGAATCTATTGCTTATATGCCTTGTTATTATTTCTGTTTAAGTTTATGCATCTTTTCTCAATGATCTGATTTATATGAATTAAAGTGTATTTTTTTGTGCAAAACTGTGGGATATATAATATTTATGCATGATAAAGGTAATTAACTACCTGCACAAAGTATTAGATAAATCTATAGGAGTCAACTGATCAGAAAGTGTATATATGCGCAAAGGAAGATCTATGGTCTAAAGGCTGCAAAATACCTAGTTTATTGCGCGAAAGTAGTAAATATGTCTCTTTTATGCCTATTAAGTACAATCGAATACATTGACAAAGGTCTGAAGGTCATTTCAATAGAGATTGGAGTAGTTGACAGTCAGAAGGAATAGATCTGCGCGAAGGCAGATCTAAGCTAAAGAACCTTAGGAGGACCATCAGATAGGCCTCTAGATGCAAAAACTTGATTCTAGCATCCCCCAATACTGCTTCAGGTGAGACTAAAACCTGTCCTACACGTGTTGTTGTTTAAAGGGCCAACAATTAGTGTTTTATTGGTTGGCAGAAATAACTCTGAACCTGGGTCAGTCCCGCTTAAGACAACATATTGTATTTTTGATTCACACATCATTTAATTTAAAGATATGCAAACCCAAATAGAGAAGAGGGAAATGAATTACCCAAGAATTGTTCATAATCACAATTTCCCTATTCAAAGCTTTGCTACATTGTCTTTTGAGCCAAAGGGAACATATTTCATGCAAAGTATTGTTAAACAAAAACATGAAAGAAAAGACACCATAAAATAAGAGATCACGATCATAAGAAAAACCAAATATAGAACTGAGCTAAAAGGAAACATGCAGAACATAAAATAAGAAAACAAAAACAAATGAGAGACTAGATGGAGAGAAAGTTTAGGATGAGTGCAAAATTAAAATAGAATTAAACTAGACCTACTCCTAACCTAACCATCTAGAAGGTCAGGGTTAAGTGTAATGAAATTTCTAATGTAAGAACCATGACTACTCCTAACCTATAAACACAAATATATAAGCGATTAAAACTTATATAAAATTATGCGCAAAAGAAAAGATACAAACTTGCATAAGTTGCACAAAAGATATAAGGTCTTGCATACAAATAGAAAGATGTGTCAAAGAAACTAACCTTAACCAACCTACAACCTTACCTTTTCGGTTAAAACCACAATCAAACAAATCTTGGAAACTTCTTTTGGGTATACCTTCATTTGTGTTGTCTTGCTTAGAAAACATCATGAAAAATCAAAGATTGTTGTTAGCATAAGGGTTTGATAAGTAAGTTGGTTGCAAACAATTATAGATTGGATCATAAAATTTAGAAAAATCCCCTTGAAAACCCTTAAACCCATGAGAAGAAAAATTTCCAATTAATGCCAATAAATTAGGATGAAAATCTCGCAAGGAAAATTGAATCTGATCATATTTAGAAGACTTATCAAGATAATGAGGACTTGACATTACGATCAACGAGGGCCAAAGTTCCTCAACTTTTTCGCAAGTACTTGAATAATGATATGATATACTATAAACATGAACTGATGTGAAACAACTATCATAAGATACACCAGGTGGAAAACGGTCAATTGACCGACAGTCATGGAAACACAAATTATGATTAGATGGAACAATTAAGTCATAATACTCTCAGTTAGTGGATAATAGAGATATATTAGTTTGAAAATATTTTCCAATGATTTGAACAATAGAATCATCTTCCCCACATGTTGAATGTGACAAACCATTTCCTTGTACCTGGATCCAAAGTAAAATAACATCACAGTTATTAAAATAATTAAAAACTAATCCCAGTATAGAAAATACATGAAACGAGTCAGGATACAATGGGTGAAAAGAAGGAATTTGATTCACCAAATAACTCAATAATTCACTAAAAATCAAGAGGAAATCTGGCGCCAAAATAAAAATGATTAGCATTATAACATTCACAATTGGGAGTTGACTATTTTTAAAAGTATTTGATAGGTATGAGTCTTTCGGTCAATGATAACCTTTAAAAGGATCAACTTCATAGCTCTATACATCCATGAAAGATATACACTCCAAACCCGAGTTTGACACAAGATAATTGCATGAAGTGTCTCAAGAAAGATTTTGCACCCATTGAAACCATGTAAAGAATGGATTTTTTTGAGAAATACAGATCTGACTCAGTTTGGGGACTTATTAGGATTGCGAGAACCTGGCATGCCCATAAATGGAAGTTGAAGTGCCTTGAATACTTGACAAGTTCTAGTACTTTGAAAATTTAGATAGCTACATTTTGAAAAAGAGTTAGATCGTAAATTTCATGTGGACAGTGTTAGGGTCCTAGAATTTATAGGATCTCAAGGTAATTGAGTATTGTATCTCGGGGATCTTATATTGTAAATACTTGTCAATTTTCCAATGGTGTCCAAAGAAAAGAAAAAATAGAATAAAAAATGAAAAGAGGGTGTAAATATGAAAAAAGATAAAAAATAAAAATATTGAAAAATAAGAAAAGATTGAACCCCACCAAAAGAAAGAAAAATAAAAAAGGAATAATAATGAAAGTGTTGCAAGTCTAAATGTCACTATTCATAAATAGTTTTGCTTCATCACTGAAAAATAAAGATTGTGTGCAGCTTGTTCAAAATGCCACAATTACTAGGTATTTTTTTAATAATATAGTGTAACGATGGTTAAACATGTTTAAATTTCTGTAAATTAGGTTAGAGAATAAAGATTTGCCCAATAGTTTAATCTAGGTAAATCAGTAGTTAGGTAGAAAATGACCTTGATTCAATTGTTTAATCCGAATCAATAGGAGAAATAAGAGATAGAGTTTAGATAGTTTTTTATTATGTATAAAAGAAAATAAGTTGGGTTTTCTAGTCTAAGTGCACCCTATAGAAAAAATAAAATGTTAGTTTAGTTATGGGTAGGTAAATTAGAATGTTTGAAAAATATATCCCTATGTCATTTTTATCCTAAGTTTTAATGAGAAGGTAAAAAGGCAGAATGGGCACAATAGAATAAAGTGTTTTCATATTTTTTATTATTAACCTTTATCCTAAGTTCGACAGGAAAAAGCATAAAGCATATATGGACAAATATGTTTGTCATATTCGGTTAGAGTACAATGTTGTCAGGGAAGTGGGATTCACTCTCCCTTTCAATCTACGATCCTCATCTGCCTTCGGTCCCCGCTCTCCATCTTGCCTTTACCACTGGGGCGGGGGTCTGAAAAGCTATTTCTCTTGCCTGGCCCCATCCCCTACATGGCGACCTCTCCTTATTTCGAACCCCCACATTGCAATCCCTCTTACTGTTTTCTACCCCCTTTGAAACCACTGTCCCCTCGCCCGCCTTACCGCGTCCCCACCATGACTCCTCCACCACTCTACTCTCACCATGTTGCCTATCCGTAAGCGACCTAAATACATTCTTGACAAAAGAACTATTCCACATTAATTCATAATTCCTGGGTAACCATTTAGGCTTAATGGTCCTGCGCCATTCTCAATGGGACTCTCACCGAACCATTTAAAAGTTATTGAAACCATCACTCTCCTCCCTTTTCACTGTTTATTTTATGTTATTGAGTCCAATGACTATTCTCAGAACATTTTCACGACCAGACCAAGACAAAAAATTGACAGTCCTCTATTTCTTTCACCTAACAGTTCGTTACTCAAACAGTTTTATTGGTAAGCCTCCTGTCAATTTCATGTTTTGTTACTTTCATTGTTATAGTCATGCCTCCAAAGATCAAAGCTTGGGATAAACCTGTTAATTCTTTTATTCCCCCCTCCATAGATTTTGATCACATCCCTTTAGCTGAGAGGGATTATAGGATTAGTGAAACCCAATGTGACTGTTTTTTTGAACTATATTGCTGGTTAGAAGACAAACATGCAGATAAAATTGATAAAATTGGGCTTTGGGAGTCAAATCTGTAGAATTTCCTGCAAATTCTCTACAAATCTACCTCTGAGATCTATGTAGAAAAGCTAACTGTAGATTAACTCGATAATGAAATATACCAAAGAAAAATACTATAATCTACTTCTACTATCAAACTTGCAGAAGCTTAAAGATCAAGTTGAATCACAGCTGAACACATATAACCATAAGAAGAATAATAAATGCACATGAAACACAAAAAATACGCAGGGGAAAACCTCAGCTAAAAACCCCACTATCTGTATTATCATACAAGGTGGAAATACATTAGAATTATACAAAGCCTTAGCTCTCATAGCTAGCCAGCTCTCAGTACAATCCTCCTAGATTATCACAGGCAATCAAAGCTTCTCATAAGCCTTCTCCTCTTCCCTCCAAGATCTTATTTCCTTACGCAGTTTCTCTAGGGTGATCCTCTTGTTACCAAGTGGAAGACTGATCACTCACATTGATCCTACACCTTGTCAGAACTGCGCAATCCTCAAGGAACCTTTCCTTCACTGCATGCATTGGTTTCCTTTATAGGAAAACACATGCAATTGATAGTACACCGTCCTTGACATTTAACTCAACTGGGTCTTTCTTAGAACAGACATGCATGAGTTTCTAATGAGGGAATCTTCAGTTATCTAGAGTATATTGGTTGAGTGCATGCATGCATCAACTGACTGATAACTCACAATTAGTTCCTCAAACAATTTGGAACTAATTTAACTGGACTTAACTCAGTAAACTGAGCTAACTAATTACAACTCAAATATAACTCAATCTTATCTCCTTAATTTAAGGGATAACTGTTGCATGACTTCAGAAAGGCTTCTAACTTGAATTTCTCCAACTAATTAATCCATAACGAATTAATTAATTATTTCCAAGCAACTGGTGATACTAAATTCAATTTTAATTCACAATGTTAATTCAAGGAAAAATTAAAATTCGAATATTATGGCTTCTATTTTTATCATTTCTTGTTGCTATTTTCAACACTTCCTCTCAACAAGAAAGGAATTCAACTAGATCCCGATCCTGAACCTTTGGAATGTTTTGCATGCAACACTTCTCTCTAGTGTTGTTGCTCCAGCAATCTCCAGAAACAAAAAAAAAACATCCAACTTGAATTAGTATGATGCATCTGTCATCAATGTCTCTGACTGCTATTGCCTCTGTCAACTAAAAAAATCTGCACTTCTGCTGACTCATACTTTTTGCACTATTGTCAATCCTTCTCTGCGCTCTTCAATATCTGACTACTCTAGCCTCTGTCACTTTGATCTCTGACTGCATCAATCCCATTGATTCCTCCCGCTACTATGTACTTTGGATTCCCGTAGCAAGGTATGATCCATGAGATAAAATCTCTCAATGGACCCTACCCAATTTCAGCCTTCTTGAGACTATCACTTCACATCCCCCCACCTCACACCTGAAGGTATGGTTGCATGTGATCCCTCTGCCCACTTCTCCAATTGTGGCTCCTCCACAATTGTCTGAGACTTCTTTTGGGACATCATGTTGAGAGGTAATTTACTCTCCCTCTGAACCACCAAGTCTTTAACATTTTCCTTGCTCCTCAAGGCTTTGCATGCATCTTAAACCTCAAGAGCATATAGGTTCTTGACTCGTGAACCGATCTACTTCACTTGTCTCATGGTGATGTGTCTAAGAAAAACCTTTCCCTTACTAAAGACAACATCGTAGCCTTTTTCCTCCAACATCACGACCGATACCAAGTTCTTCTTCACTCCAGACACATACTTCACATCTGTCAAGGTGATAAGAGCTCCATGCACCCTCTAAAAAGCAACCGTGCCCACTCTTAAAACACTATACCTTTCGTCGTCACCCATAGCTATGCGCATCTTGAGGTCTTTCTCATCCAAGTTACTAAATAAACGTTTATCACTGGTCATGTGGAATGAGGCTCCACTGTCAAGATACCAACCACAACCCATCATCGATGGCACCATGCATGCGATGAGGGTAAAGTCCATTTTGAATTGAGAGGCTAACGCCTCACCTTCCGATCCTTTCGAGGATCCCTTATTGGACTTCTTCGATGGGAAATTAGTAGCATAATGTCCCATATCATGAAAATTAAAGCATCTCACTTTAGACTTATCACCCTTCTTCCCTCCATGAGAAGAATTCGATTTAGAATGGGAATCCTTCGCCTTCCCTTTCCTTTCCTTACTCTTTAAGGCCATATTTTTTTCATCATCATCCTTGGATGAAGAACCATCTCAAGTGCTCCTCCTGATCTCCTCCTGCATGAGATCTGACCATAGCTGTTCCCAATCTGACAGTTTCTCCCTTCCATTCACAGAGTCCTGGTAGCTATTCCAGCTCTTTGGAAGGCCAAGGAGAGTGAGGCTCACCACATCATCATTGGCAGTAGTTATTCCCACACTGCTAAGCTCATCTCTACAAGTGGTGAGCCTGTTTAGATATGTGGAAATAGTATCGCCATTCTCCATCTTGATTTCTCGAAGCTTATCCTTGAGCGCCAATTTTCTCTGGTCTCTGCTATTCTGGTAGAGGTCCTTCAATGTATTCCACATTGAATATGGAGTATCCTTCCCATGGAGACTTGATACAATATGGTCTCAAACTCCCTCAAGGATTATATGTCTCGCCCTCGCCACACACTTCTTCCACTCAACCAACTCTTGTGCATTAGCTTAACCTGGCTTTGGGATTCCTTGATTAATGAAATTCTTCAAGCCATTGTCTTCTAATATAGCCTCCATGCGATATTTCCAAGCTATGTAATTCGAGCTACCTTCCAAGGCATACTAGAGTCTCAAGCCATAGAACGCCATTGGCCAACCTTGAACTATGATAAGAATTCAATTTTGCACCTGCAACCCCAAACTTCAAGCTTCAAATTCTCTTCTTTGTATACTGTTCACTGCTCCGATAAACTCAGCTCTGATACCATGTAGAATTTCCTACAAATTCTCTACAAATATACCTCTGAGATCTATGTAGAAAATCTGACTGTAGATTAACTTGATAATGCAATATACCAAAGCAAAATACTATAATCTACTTCTACTATAAAACTTGCGGAAGCTTAAAGATTTAGCTGAATCATAGTTGAACACATATAACCATAAGAAGAAGAATCAATGCACATGAAACACAGAAAATACTCAAGAGAAAGCCTCAGCTAAAAACCCCACTATTTGTATTATCATACAAGGTGGAAATGCATTAGAGTTATACAAAGCCTTAGGTCTCATAACTAGCTAGCTCTCAGTACAATCCTCCTGGATGCTCACAGGAAATCAAAGCTTCTCACAAGCCTTCTCCTCTGCCCTCCAAGATTCTATTTCCTTGCGTCGTTTCTCCTGGGTGATCCTACTATTACCAAGTGGAAGACTGATCACTCACACTGATCCTACACCCCATCAGAATTGTGCAATCCTCAAGGAACCTTTCCTTGACTGCATGCATTGGTTTCCTTTATAGGAAAACACATGCAACCGATAGTACATTGTCCTTGACATTTAGCTCAACTAGGTATTTCTCAGAACAAACATGCATGAGTTTATGATGAGGGAATCTTTAGTTATCTAGAGTATACTGGTTGAGTGCATACATGCATCAACTGACTGATAACTCACAATTAGTTCCTCAAATAGTTTGGAACTAATTTAACTGGACTTAACTGAGTAAACTGAGCTAACTAATTACAACTCAAATATAACTCAATCTTATCCCCTTAATTAAGGGATAATATCCTTAATTTAAGGGATAATAGTTGCATGACTTCAGAAAGACTTCTAACTGGAATTTCTCCAACTAATTAATCCATAATGAATTAATAATTATTTCCAAGTAGCCAGTGAGACTAAATTCGATTTTAATTCACAATGTTAATTCAAGGAAAAATTAAAATTGGAATATTCTGGATTCTATTTTTATCATTTCTTGTTTCTATTCTCAACAAAATCTTCCCCAGTACATCTTCCCCCTGACATTTGAAGACCTTGCATTTACTAGAAAGTGTTAGGCATGTTATTTCCCTGCCCAAAGAGCTATCATGGACCCATCAGGTGACATCCTTTTCACTATAACTACCCAATCCATAGACCAAATCATGCTGGCTCTAACTATGGAAAATAATACTCCTTTCTCCTTAGAAGCCCTCACCTAGCTTTATCAGAAGCTAGATTTCTCCATCAGAGCCAAAATCTTTGAGATCTTCTTGCCTGAGAATGCCTAGTTACCCAAGAAGAATCCTCCATATCCTTCCTCCATCTTCCCTGATCAAGCCAAACAAATTATATCCATGATTTCCTATATTTTATGTTATTATTCTGATCAGTAGGTAGATGAATCCATTTTAGGATTTGTCTCCATAATTTCCATAGACAACAAGCCTTCCATTGTGTTCATTTTCAGTCAATTTTTGTCTGACAACATTAATGAATTGTTGAATTGAGGCTTCTGTGATCCATAACAATTATAAGAAGAATTTTAGCGTAAATCACATCTAGAAAACCTTTGTCGACACGTTTCAAACCAACCAGTGTGGTTCATCGTTAGGACAAGTTGAATGAATAGATCTCGCTTTGCATATTAAACAGATAGGGCAGAACATTCTAGACCAAGTAATAGCTATAATGACAACAACTAGTTGAATTTGATAAGGGTTAAAAACTTAATTAAATAAGTTAATATTCTTATTAAAATACGAAAATGATCATTTTATAATTATAAATATATATTAGAATAAGTAAATTTGAATAAGTAAGTCATAAAATAAAATAATCTAAAATCGTTAGTTATCAAAGTTATTATAAATATTAGTTAGTTATAAAAGTTAAAAATAGAGTAAAATAGTTAATTATATTTTAATCAAAATATAAGTTAAAGGGACATATATTTATAAATATATATTAAAATAAATTAAAATAAATTAATTTTAAATTAATATATATTAAAATAAATAAAGTAAAAATAAATTAATTTTAAGTAAATCATAAAATAAATTAATCTAAAATTGTTAGTTATAAAGTTATTATATATAAATATTAGTTAGTTCTAAAAGTAAAAATAGAGTAAATTATATTTTAATCAAATTATAAGTTAAAGGGACATATATTTATAAATATATATTAAAATAAATAAATTATAAAATAAATAAATTTTAAATTAATAGTTAAAAAGTTTTTAATTATTAGAGAATTCAAGGGTTAGAAAAAATATTATAATTATAAAGGGACACATAATTATAATAAATAGTTAATAATATTATAATTATAGTAATTAAATTTTCTTCCTAATAAATAATTAAAAATATTATAATATATTATAAATTTGAATATAATTCCATTTTATTTTATTCATTTATTATTCTTTGGTTATTAATATATTTAATTCCTTTTTAATTTATTCAATTTAAATCACTAGGGATAAGTAAAGGGGGGATAATAAACGATTAATGAATACTGGTTAAATTTTTATTTATTTATATCTTCTAGGAAAAAATAAATAGAATGAGCGACACATTTTAAAAAACAAGAAGGTCAAGAATAGGACCATTAGTAAAACACTGAGTCAAAGGAGAAACCCTAGGAGGAATGAAAAGATATGGCTCAAATGAGAAGGATTCAGGAAATTTAGGGGAAACCTCGAAAGCTCGAAAAGGTTAAAAAGGGGGGAGGGAAAAGGAAAACAATAATAAGAATAAAGGGTAGGGATCCAATAGCTACTGATCTTTCAGCCGTCATCTCTATCGAGATTGCTAGGACTTCTTTCAATTTCAATAACTTCCTTGAATTTACGGTGATGGAACTGCGCAACCTTGGCAATAACCTTGGCCTCCTCTATACAAACCTAATGCTTGGTCTTTTCCGCATGCTCTACTAACGCTGAAGACTTGGTTCTCCCATGTCTTAGGTCAGCTGCATGTTCGTTGATCCTTTGGTGGATGGAGCGCCCTGATTCCCCAATATAGGGAGTCCCAGAAGAACAAGGGATGAAGTAGACACCCTTCATGTCTTTAGGGTCAATGGGACATTTCACTGATTGGAGGGATTTACAAATGGTGTTGAGGGGCCTAAACGTTGAGGGAATGTCATACTTTTGAAGGATTCGAGCAATCTTGTCTATGGTTCCCTGGACATAAGGAATATGGACACCTAGTAGGCATTCTTTAGGTTCTTTTTTAATTAATGAATTTTTAGAGGCTTTAAGGAAAGCCTTTTGACCTAGGCACCTACTATAGCCATTCTCCACAAAGACATCAAGGAGATGAGATTTCTCCTTATCGAAGCTCCCATTATTAGAAATCCTAAGGGCACAAGTAGCGAGGGTGTTAAGAACACCCAACTTTTGAGCAGGGAAATGATGGGAATTGACATGAAGATATTGCTCAGTATGTGTTTTTTTCCAGAACACTGAGTGAGAGAGTGAACCATCCTTATTCTTAGATATAAGAATATCCAGGAAAGGGAGGCAACTATTGACCTCTTTTTCCATGGTGAACTCAATGGCAGAGGACTGACAGTTGAGGTGATTGAAGAAGAGATCCAACTCCTCTTGGCCATGGGACCAGATGACATTAGTGTCATCTACATACCTTTTCCACAGCTTGGGTAGGAGATGGGTCGAGGCTAAAGTTTTGGCTTTGAAATCTTCCATAAAAAGATACGCAAAAATAAGGGATAGGGGTGAGCCCATGGCAACACCACAGGTATGTTCAAAGAACTCACCCTTGAAACAGAAAAAAGTGGAAGTGAGACAGATCTCAACCATATGCGCAGTATTGGGATCTGTTAAGCAATAGATCACTTCCAAGGACCCCTTTATAGGGATACAAGTATAAAGGGAGACCACATCAAAGCTGACGAGAATGTCCTCAGGGTTAAGTTTTATGTCCTTAAGCTCTTTAATGAAGGATGCAGAGTCTTTCACGAAGGACTCTGTACGGCCAACTAGGGGCTTAAGCTTAAGGGCAAGGAACTTAGCTAGAAGGTAGGTTGGACCACCAATGGTGTTGACGATAGGCCTCAGAGGGGCCCCTTCTTTGTGAATCTTTGGCAACCCATAGATCCTAGGAGTAATGGGACTACTCTCAATGAGTTTATGGCATAGGGAACTCACAGAGCTACTGGACTTGATGGCGAGAGCCACCGCCCTAGAAATTTTCTTTAGAGGGTTCTTGGGCAGTTTTTTATAACTGCCACTATTGTAAAGATGATCTAACATCTTCTTGCGGTAATCATCCCTGTTAAGGATGACCGCAGCCCCTCCTTTGTCAGCCTTCAGAATGACGATATCTTTGTTCTGGTTTAAGGATTTAAGGGCAATGAATTCCTCATTGCTGAGGTTCTTCTGAGGGGGCTTAGCCTTTCTAAGGACGACAACACAATCCTGCCTAATAGTGTCCTTGATATTATCCGGAAGATCTCTAATCCCATGTTCTACGTCGCAAATAATGTCATCCACCGGGATTTTTCTAGGGGCAAGGGAAAAGTTTAAACCTTTGCCTAAAAGTCTAAAAACAGAAGGGGAAAAAGAAAAACTAGATAAGTTAACAACTCTATTATTCCGGGAGGGAGGGGGAAGAATATTCTGGTCCAAATTCATAACCTCATTGTTTTGGTTATAATTGTTATCAATATCAATATCATTGCTAATATTAATGTTGTTGTTAATAGATTCTTTGTCATTGTTATTATTATTAATAATATTACTAATACTATCATGGTTATTAATTTTATCACCTAAATTATTATTATTATTATTATTATTAAAATTACGTGAATTATTATTATTATTAATATTATTAAAATTACCTAAATTATTATTATTATTATTCTTAGAAAATTTATTAACAAAATTATTATTATTATTAATATTATTAAAATTACATAAATTATTATTATTATTATAATAATAGTTATTATTATTAATATAATAATAATAATAATTATTATTATTATTATTATTATTATTATTAATATATAAAGAATCATTATTAATATCATGTGAAAACTTAGTATCTAGTTTAGGCATAATACATGAGGAGTTTTTCAAAAAACCATGATCACGTAAAGGAGAGACCGCACCGTCCCTCAAGTCAGTAGCACCAACGCTGCGGGCAACGGAAAGATTCGAGAGTCTGCGTACATGCTGAACCAGAGAAACTGAGGAAGATGACATCTTAGGAACATAAGCGCAGATGTTCAGGTTAGCTGCCACCGAAACCTGATCAGATGAAAGAAGCAGCTCGGACGAGCTAGATCTCTGGTTGATAGGTTGACCAGGAGAAATCGAGGGAGAAGCTGCGGGAGAACTACTTGAATTATCTGCTGCACACACCGATGAGGGGGCAAGTCTACATCTAAGAAATGAAGGAGAGCAAAATAGATTGCTTGGAGCAGGATTCCTAGAAGGGAGTGCAGGATCAGAGGAGTGCTGCTCAGAGATCCTTTGAATAGTTAGCGGGGGCGAGGAGTTAGAGCTAATGCGGCTCAAGGAAACATCATTCACCGATTCAAACCCTGCAAATTTCCAAGCCAAAATCTGAAACTTCACAACTTGCTTTTGTCCCCTGATCTCCTCCAAACGCATGGATTTTAATGCAGAGCATGCATCTATTCTGGCCCACAGGGAAAGGGAGATCAAGTTCGAAAGCTCTAAGTGCAAACACAAAAGATCCTAAGAGAACCAACAGAGGTCTCTCCTGACCCTATTAATTTCAGATCTCAATAGCGCTAAAATGGCTTTTACGAACACTTCATAGTTAGAAGGAGTGTGGAGGCAATGGTTGATTTGAGCGAAGACCGGGATGACGGCGGAATCTCTACATCTTTTCAGAAAAGCTAGATCTGACTTCAACTTTGAGACCTGCAAGCGTGCCCGTTCAAAATGATGAACCTTAGATGCAATGGCTTTACCGTGCAAGGAATCAATTGTTGAATTGAGGCTTCTGTGATCCATAACAATTATAAGAAGAATTTCTGTGTAAATCACATGTAGAAAATCTTTGTCGACGTGTTTCGAACCAACTAGTGTGGTTCATCGTCAGGACAAGTTGAATGAACAGATCTCGCTTTGCATATTAAATAGATAGGGCAGAACATTCTAGACCAGGTAACGACTATAATGACAATGACTAGATTTGACCGGGAAACGGCTAGTTGACTTTGATAAGGGTTAAAAACTTTATTAAATAAGTTAATATTCTTATTAAAATACGAAAAGGATCATTTTATAATTATAAATATATATTTGAATAAGTAAATCATAAAATAAATTAATCTAAAATTGTTAGTTATCAAAGTTATTATAAATATTAGTTAGTTATAAAAGTTAAAAATAGAGTAAAATTGTTAATGATATTTTAATCAAAATATAAGTTAAAGGGACATATATATATATATATTAAAATAAATTAATTTTAATTAATTTTAAATTAATATGTATTAAAATAAATTAATTTTAAGTAAATCATAAAATAAATTAATCTAAAATTGTTGGTTATAAAGTTATTATATATAAATATTAGTTAGTTCTAAAAGTAAAAATAGAGCAAATTATATTTTAATCAAATTATAAGTTAAAGGGACATATATTTATAAATATATATTAAAATAAATAAATTATAAAATAAATAAATTTTAAATTAATAGTTAAAAAGTTTTTAATTATTAGAGAATTCAAGGGCTAGAAAAAATATTATAATTATAAAGGGACACATAATTATAATAAATAGTTAATAATATTATAATTATAGTAATTAAATTTTCTTCCTAATAAATAATTAAAAATATTATAATATATTATAAATTCGAATGTAATTCCATTTTATTTGATTCATTTATTATTCTTTGGTTATTAATATATTTAATTCCTTTTTAATTTATTCAATTTAAATCACTAGGGATAAGTAAAAGGGGGATAATAAACTATTAATGAATATTGGTTAAATTTTTATTTATTTATAGCTTCCAGGAAAAAATAAATAGAATGAGCGGCACATTTTAAAAAACAAGAAGGTCAAGAACAGGACCATTAGTAAAACACTGAGTCAAAGGAGAAACCCTAGGAGGAATGAAAAGATATGGCTAAAATGAGAAGGATTCGAAAAATTTAGGGGAAACCTCGAAAGCTTGAAAAGGTTAAAAGGGGGGGAGGGAAAAGGAAAGCAAGACTAAGAAGAAAGGGTAGGGATCCAGCAGCTACTGATCTTCCAGCCACCATCTCTATTGAACAATTTATAAAGTTTCCCACAGAACATGTGTTTAATTACACCTCCATTTTTGATCTATATGTTCCTTTACTACCAGGAAGATAAGGTCAGTTTTGCAATGCAGAAGCTTGATGATGCAGGAAACCAAAAACCAATAATCTTTTGGACATCATTGGTTATGAAAAAACAACAGGAGTTTTTATACAAGCCGTTTATTGAAGATTTTGTTCACCCAGCCATGAACATTCTTAACAGTGCAATTCAACCCAAAATCAATGAAGAAATCAAGAGAATTTTGCATCTAATAGATTAGGCCAAGACCGGGGATTTATATTTATACCAAAACTACACCAAGATCAAGGTTTATGGTTGTGAATTGGCACCCTACAAACTCCCTAAATACCTCCCCATGAGGATTTTTTCCCTGGATTATATTAGACAAATGTTGAATTAAGATGATATTCATTTTGTAGTGGCCAAAAAGAAATCACAGTTCTGAATAATGACAAAGGTGGGCCCATTTGTATGTAATACCAAGACAATAGGTGAAGAAGCAGACAAGATACTTAAATAAATGAAGTTCAATCTTAGTTTTACATGGCCTTATGACCCTTGTGGCATTATTTCAAAGCTCAGAGTAGAGAATAAAAGTACTCCTTACATGAATACTTCAAGGCCTTAAATAGAACAATATGCAAATAAATTGGAATGGACAGAAAACACCTTGCAGGAAGTGGAAGAACAACTCTTTTCTACTTCTAGTTTGCAGACTCCCACTCCTTAGGAAAAATCAAGCAAAAGACAGAGGGAGGAAGGATCATCATCGTCAACTAGAAGTGAAGCCAAAGAGTTTAGGATCAGCTACAGGAAGGTGTCTGATCCGGATTTAAGCAGGAACGCAATAGATTACAGAGATAACCATAAATACAGAGATGTGATAACCATAAAAACAGAGATGCAACGGAAATAATACTTCATTTCATTAATGGAGAATATTGAAATATGCTTACAAATAGAAATAACCCAGCTAGGGCGATGGTAGCTTATCTCTGAGAAGAGATGTGTCGGCTACATGCCTCTGAACTGTTTCAAAGTGTCTTTACAATGAGGCTCGAAGGCCTAATTATTATTGAGAAACAATGGAAAACCCTTCACATTCCAAAACCTAACCCTAGAAGATGAAACACCAAATTGTGGGCCCCGTTTTGGGGTGAGTTGGACAGCCAACTTCCGGGGGTCGCGAATTGGTCGTATTATCTCTGTTTGACGTGCATGATAGCCCATTGGAAAGATCTCTCCGAGGACTACGACGAAAAAGACGATTTTTATCAAAAAAATCGCTGATGGTGGATTTCCCAAAAAATGTCGTTTAGGGCCTCAAAACGGCTCTGGAAGTTTAGGACCCGAAAAACTGCTAAAAATAGTAAACTGTGCTATAATTAAGGAAACTGAAAAACTGAAAGAGACAGTTGTGGGGGTCCAAATGGGATAGGTGGGTGGCCACCAATGTCCACCTGGATCAGTGTCAAAATTGACTCTTAGGAAGGATGTGGACAATGAGACATAAGAGAAGGTTGTCATTATAATCACAGATTCACCACTTGCAACCATCAAGTTTACAACATCTCCTACTGGACCTTCATCATCACAAGGTCATAAGGAAATAGAGCTAGAATCCTAGAATGTACAAGGAGAGAAAGAGAAGACAATTTTTGATAGGTACAGGGAGAATAAGCTTAAGAATTATATTCTTAAAAATAGTACCTATAATTAGTTTTTGAAGCAAACCTCCAGTTGACAGAGCAAATTGTTGTCGGTTTTAGACACAGAGCATGGAAAAATGCAGATGGCCTTCCTTGAGGCCCAAACTTCACAGGCAAAACAACAACATACTACAAGAGCACTCTATTTGAGTTCAACATCAAAGACATTCATCCCATTGATCAAATGGAGATGCAAAAGCAAATTGGTGAAATGATATCTTCTACTTTAGACAACACTATTATCTCATTTTGCAAGTTGCAAGTTTCATTTGCAAATGTTCAGTCACAATTGAAAATGGAGAAGGTTTTCTCCTTAGCCAAAGATAATAGGATAAAGTCTTTGGAAGACTTGGTGGTTAAGATAGGATATGATCCCAAAGATGTCAATGCTACAGAGGAGATCATCAAGAAGAAGAATTTGGACATTGGAGCCTTGAGAAAGTGGTGTAAGCTGCCAGCCACAGAGGAGATCATCAAGAAGAATAATTTAGACATTTTAGCATTGAGAAAGTGGCTTAAGCTGCCAACCACAGGGGATCCATTGACTAAGGACATTGAGGAAAATGAAGCATATAAGGCTGACATGATGAAGCTGATCATAGAGTAGAACATACAAATTAGAAAAATGGAGGTAGAGATGGAGAAAATGATAAAGGAGAAAGAAGAGAGTTAGAAGATGGCCATTGTCCCCTTGGATGCCATTCCCATTTCTCAGCTTCCAGCAATAGGAACAACCACTGCAGCCACTTATTCCACTCATATTGAAAGTGTTGAAAATGTGACTAAGACACTGGAGAACATGTCACTCCAGTCAAAAGATATCAAGACTTTGCAGGATCAACTCAAAGATTTAGAAGTACAAATGGACAAAGCTGAAGCTTCTCGGGTTACTGAAATGTAGAAATCACAAAGATTGTTGGAGAAGTTGCAGAAGGTGGAAAGGGACACTTCAATTTGTTAGACCTTGGCCCAAGCCAAGGAAACCATTTGGATGAATATACTAGATTCTATGAATGGGATTTGGCCTTCTTTCCAAATCATCTTTGAGAAGAAGGAGTTGATATAAAAAGCTACAGAAACCATTGTGCAGGGAAGAGAGAAGCTTTGAGAAATGCCCACAAAAGCCTCCAACATTATTAGATTCCTGAATTCTAAGTCAAAATATGAGCTTGAAGAATTAGGAATCAGTGACATAACTGCCACTATTTTAGAAGTGAAGAAAGTTTTGACTAAGAGGAACCTTATTGATCAGTTGGAAGAAAGATGTGAAACATTGGAGCTGCAAGTAAACATGTTTACTAACAGAATTGAAGCATTGATTCAGAAGGACTGCCCAACATTTATGTAATAAATGATAAATTGACTGCTCAGGAAGATTATGTCCTGAACATGAAAGAAGTGGCCAAGAGTAGTATAAAGTTCAGTGGGATTAAGGGTAGTATGATGGCCATGGCAGTTTTAGAAACCATGTAAAATGATTTCTATGTACAGAATGAGGTAAAACACATTTTTACGGTAAAAACAACTTTTGCCAAATACACAGAGGTAGATGAAATTTACCGGAGGGTAATAAAATTGACCATACCAAATGAAAAGAGATGGGAAGAACTGATCGATTTACTAGATTAAAACATAATTTGGGTGTAGTAAGACAACGACCAGCACATCAGCTAGAACGACAGTCAGTACACCAATGCAACATAGTTTCAGGTTGACTCAGCAACTGAATCCATTAAAAGAGAGCCACCTTGCCTTCCAAATGTATACGTGACCTATCTTTTGATAGGAATGAATCATATTGTTTGTAATTAGGCTAATAATACACTGTCAGTTTGACAACGATTTTGTAATTATTTGTATAAATACTTTACTGTTTGAAGTATTAAGGGTTGATTTCTGAATGTCATTTCTTCTGCATATTGTAATTTTCAAAGTGCTGGAGCATCAATAATAAAAGGACCTTTCACAGGATTCATGTCGTGTACTAAATGGTGATGTATTCCTTCTGTTTATTTGTTTAAGCATTGTTTTTCTTTCTCTGTTATTCTCAAAATTTGAATTACTTAACATAAACTGTGATAAATAGGATTTGTTACTTAGATCACACTATTTTGGTTGTTGGTAATTTTAATGTTTTCCACTGAAGTCAAATCAAGGAATTCTTAATTTCTCCTTGATTTCTACTGAACCTTACATTTCTTCTATTTCATCATCGATTTAATTTATGAAAAGATCCTAATAGTGCAACCTAGTTTTCCCTGTGAGGAATCCTCAAAAAATTGATACAAAATCCAGTTTAATTTATAGACTCCATGACCCAATGGAATTATGACAATTAAATAAACCAAACCAATCAAATCAAAACAAACAAGTACATTCATAACTAGCCTAAAATTCACATAAAACAAAGCTAAATTAAATAGAGAGATCCCTCTCTGAAGCTGGCAGGGTTAGATCCCAACTTCCAAAGTGGTTTTGATGTTGTCCTATGTGTTTACTCCCTCAACCTCAAAAATATAGAACCACAACATAGTGGCGACCACATTGGGGACGAAAACTCTTTAGATTGAAGAATCATTATTCCCTGGTATTCAATCAATATTTCTATAAATTGAAACTTATATATCATAATGAAATAAATGATCTGAGCTTGTTATTCTGTATATGTTTTAGTGTGATTGATTTGGATTTTTATTTGTGTGATGAATTTTAATAGACTTGGCTCCTAAAAGAATTTTCATTAGAGCTCACCCTGATCCCAACCCTGCTGAATTTGTAGATAATCTAGAGAAATTGGTGAGAAAGAAAAGTCTTACATAAATTCAGGGTAATAATAATCCTTTTCCTAGATTCAATTCTCTTCCTAAGAATAGTGCTTTGTTAAGGTCTAACTCTTTTTGAGAGAAATTTGAAACTATTTAGGATATAGAGTTTGATTTTCCTTTCCAGCATAGTTCGTTTGGATCAAAATATGAGACTTTTATAGATCAAATTGTCATGATAAATCCCTATTGCAACCATACATACCCCAAACCCAATGTCTTGAAACTGATCCTAAACTTGAATCCCTACAACAATTTGATAAATTACAAGGTCTAGTTTCAGTTTTGGACCAAGCTATTGAAGAAGCTTATATTCAACAATCTGTTGAATTTTCTACTTTAACAGTTGCAGCAGCCTCTTTGTCCACCCAATCTTCCTAGTCTGTTCATCTACAACCTCCCAGTCCTACTCATTCTATAGTATCTACCTTTTCAGCTGTAATATCTCAGACTGTTATTCCCACTATCCCTGTAGTTATCACAACTACATCTACCACAGGTACATCTTCTAGTCAATCTTCCAAACCAGCTATGGTAGGAAGGTATGCACCTTTGGTGTTACCAGGCTAGCTAAATTCTATGCCTATAGATTACCAATCTAAAATTGTGACCTTTGATAACACTGGTTCTCACATTGCTCAGTAGCATGTGGATAGAATGAATGATGTGTTTGACCTTCAAGAAGTAGATGAAGCTGATGTAAAAAGAGATTTTTTTCTCAAAGTTTCAGAGGTGATTTCAAGAAATGGTTTAGGAGTTTACCTGCAGGAATTATAGCCAACCTTGGTGCATTCCATCAAAATTTCTTAGCTAGATGGGAGATCAAGAAAAGTCCACTTCAACTCCTAAATGAATATAAAAGACTGAAAAGAAAGCCAAAAAAAAAGAGTGAAAGTATACTGTGAATGGTTTAACACTGTTTATAATGTCATTCCACAAGACATCAAACCCTCCCCTGGTCTAGTTTTGATTGATTTTCCTGATGGTTTTGATGCTCTCCTATGTGTTTACTCCCTCAACCTCAAAAATACAGAATGACAACAGACAACTACTATTAGTTAAATTAACAGAATCACTACTATCTAGATGGCATCCATCTACATCACTGGTCTAATCAAATTTGACAACCTTAGCAAACAAATTACCCAAGTCATAAGGTTCTTCTGATTGCACATCTATAGATGGAAAAATTGAATCAGTCTCATGATTAAATTGAACAAAATAATTTTCTTCATGCAAGACTAGAATTAATAAGGAATGGAATGGGTATTCAATGACTTGATTACCTCCTTCTTCACCATGAATAACCTCACTACCCTATTTTAATTGAAAATTTAACTCATTAGATGATGAAATTGAACAACATGGAGTATATTCATCACAATTTAATGAATTGCAAATAATAGGGCATAAGGGATAATGAGTCGAAGAGGAAGTTTCCATAATAAAATATTATTTGACTAAATCATATTCTAGATTTGAATCTTTCAAATCAAATTATTCTTCAAAAATAAAAAACTTAGTAAGTTCACTTTGGCATACATCATCACATACATCAACAGAATCAACATGATCAAAATGATGGTTGCCCAAGACTTCACATTGACTAGGAAAGTTGATTTCATTTGATTGACTACTCAGATTAGTGGATTCAAAAACAACCAAGGGTGGAGGGAAATCATATTTATATGGAGGAATTTGAAAAAGAGCAGATATATTGAAATAATATTCACCTTTCTACTCATATATCTATGAAATGTGACTATCTTGCATCTAATCACTGTTTAGAGTAGCAAATTGAAGATATGAAGAGTTTGAAAGAGAATGATTAGGAAAATCAAGGGGAAAGGAGTTATGAGAATGAGATATTGTAGGAGGACACATATCCCTTGAATACATGCTTTCAATATTAGAGTTATGAGTGTCAATATCATATTGAAAAGTTATGAGATGGGTCTTCACCTTTGGTCTCATGAACCATTCCAAAATTTCCTCCGTTGGATTTGGATCATGGAAAGTGGATAACGGTTGAAGAAATAGGTCAAAAATTTGATTTGTAGATTTCCCAATTCCAAAATCATTACCAGGAGGAAGCCAAATTGGTACTGGAAAAGTAGGAGGATAAGGAGAAAAGGAATACTAGGTCCCTCCTATGAAATTAGAGGTGTCTCATGATTTACGAAAGTTGGGGAAGAAGAATCAACGAAGAGTTTAGATTCACATCGATTCAAATAGATTTGAACCAAGCACTGAAATTTTTCCTTGAATAAATCCCAATCCATATATTATTTAGGAAATTCATAACATAGGTGAAGAAATCTATTGGAAAAATCCTCTATTGACTCACCAACTTCATTCTTATTTGATTAATCCATTTATAAACATCTCAATAATCATAGTTATCACAGGCTCGATGAATCTCCTTGTGGAATTGATCAAATGAATGATTAGACGTAGATGGTAAGGTATGACACCATTGGTTAAGTATACCTTTAAGAGTGATGAAGAGAAGGACACAAGAAACATATTCAAAATCGATTTCATAAAATTCACAATGATAAACAAAATTAGATATATGCTGAGCTATGGATATTTCACCCTTATCATCAAACTTTGGTTGAGACACGTTATAAAGAGTTTCATCAGGGATTAAAGTATACATTGACTCTATTAGCAAAACACCCCAAGTGTATGATTTGGGAATGAGCCATTTAAGATAAGAGATTCAAAATAGACTTAACATGAACAACTTGTCATCTATCCCTCCTTCTAGCATGAGAATGTTGACGGTGTCGGACACCACCAACATATAGGGGTCTCCTCGATGTGAAGTCCCAGTTAGACCTCACTCTAATTGGAGTAGGAGCCCCATCAGGAGTATCATCCTGACCACCATAACTTAAGGTTTTCCTTAGCTTCAATTAATAACATAAGAGATTGCACAAATTTCCTTTGAAATCAACAAGCAAGTTCACACTGTGAAACACCAACTGCAATGTGTAAAAGGAGGATTTCACAAAGCGAGAATAAAGAGTGAGTCTCAGGAAGGAAATTAATAAAACTATCTTAATAGAGGCACACGAGAGAAAGGAAATATTCGTTAGTTATCTAGCGAAATAATTCACATAGACACAAGCATCATTAAAGGAAATACAATACACATTAAAAAATTTAATAACAAAAGCCAAAGAAGTAGTTCAATTTATTTAGTAGATATGATTCAACATCACATATACTATGAACATAAAAATAATAGTCTTACAACATTCACGATACATGCATGAAATTGTGTTGGCTCAATGAGCTCCTGAAAATTCAATGAAATATCCAAGTACACAATTACAATGGTGAGGCACTAGTTCCAATAGTGGAACATTAAGTCACTTCTTACTTGTCCAAAAAAATGATATTCTCTCCCATGCCAAGAGAAAGAAGGTAAGGTTAACTCTCCAAAGTATAAGCCTCAAAAATCCATTTTCTTGAGTTATAAGGTTTTTTTTATAACAAACAAAATGACCTTTCATATCCCCTATGACTCTTGAGCTACCCTCATGACTCTTGGGCTCCTAAATGAACTTTGAACTTCTATATGACTCTTTGGTTGACATGTGACTTTTCATATTCCACATATGACTCTTGGACTTCCATAGATTTTCATTTTTCAATTTTCTTAAGAATATATCATTACATTCCACATCATGTGAAAAGACACATTGACACATATGACATTGTGATGACACTTGTACAAACCACAACTTGAAAATGATGGAATGGAAATTTTTGATGATGTGGAAATTCCAAGATGATCCTTTGCTTCTATGTCTTACATTCTTGATGGTAGATCTGACCAGTACTTCATCTTCACCCTCCAAAGGTTGTTATATCATTATTGTAATCTTCTGAGTAATAATTAAATGTCTTCATTTTGTCATGGTTTAGGATCTCTTCATGTCTTCATAATGGTTCTTTTATTTTCTTCTTCTCTACAGGTGATTCTTTGTTTCTTCTCCTTGAAATATTCCTTGAGCATCACGTTGTAATCTTGAGATGGTACAACTCACAATGAATATCACTCATGGAAAGGCAAAATCAGTCTTGAAATCATCTATCCTATCCCTACTTTTCTCATGGAAGACGTTACTTATGACGGGCCTATGAAAGGGATGAAAGAAGAAGGATTGATAAGGATGGTGTAGTTGAGCTCAACAGTGGCTGAGGAGAACACCACTACTCACTAAAAATGATCCATGCACTATTAGGAGGGGCTCTTAAGGGTCCAAGGTAGTGGGAAAGTGCAAGAGATAGTGTGATGAGCTTGCTGACTAAAACCATGCTCTATGCCATGCTCAAGGGAGAAGGAGGAAGTGATAGAACATATGAGCTTGACAGTGAGAAAGGGATTTCCCCATTGTTCACTAGAACTATGCCACATGCTAAGAAGGCAAGGCAGGACAAGTCTTGGCATAGTGAGGAAGTTTAGTGGAAAAGGGTTGATAACTTGCTGACTAAAACTATGCCATGTTCGATAACTAAGACGCGGGATTATGGGAGGGTGCAATTTTATTCAATACTGACTGACTATCTACTAGAACTTCTCCCTATTCCAAGGGAGGCAGGAAGAGTAAGTATTGGACGCAGTGAGGGGTTGTAGTCAATTGTGAATGTAGGACAAGATACTATAACTGTGTCATGCACTGTACTTGAGAGGGAAGCTTTCAAGCTAGCATAATTTGCTTCCACAGTGGCCGAATATCAGATAGAAATGTTCATTGCACCCTATGCTAGTGAAATTTGATTCTACAATGGCTTTTTGTGCATTAAAAATGTGCCTTGTGCTCAGGAGGCCTCATTGGAAGAGAAAATTGTGTAGTTGGCTAAGGGAGGAAACAAAAGGCAAGTCACTTTTCCAAGGAAGAGGCTTAATGCACTGTGAGAGGGAAGAGACATTAAATTGCATAGTTTTCTTTTACAAAGGTAGATGTTGACGATGCTGAAAATTTGTCAACCAAGGGGATCGCCCTGATATGAATTCCCAACGCGACCTCACACCATTTGGTGTAGGAGTCCCATCCAGAATAAAAGCCCAGTTTCCGTATAACAAGAGATATGCATTGGCTCTAGCTGTCAACATGGGAGAGTGACACAATGGTATCTTCTAATAACAAGGTAAATGTTCCTGGTGAGTGTGCAACATAACTTTGTCAAGGTTCTCTTACTGCAAAATGGGGAGAAAAGTGAGCCTATAAGTGAGAGGTAATAGTACCACCAAGGAAGAGACACATGTGAACCAGGAAGGTCTATCCGACATCCAACAAAATAGTCCACAATGGATGTGACAGTCGTTAAAACCAAAGTATAAGGGAAGACCTGTCCACCATATAGTAGAGTAGTCCACAACAGATGTGATGGTCATTATAACCTGTAAGAAAGGAAGGTATGTCTCGTATCCTGTGGAGTAGTCCACAAGGATAAGACAATACTGATAAAAAATACAACACATTCCCAACAAGGTAAGTACTAAAACAACCAAAATATTTCAACTATCTTAGTACATGTGAAACGAACATGAATTACAAATGTCGAAAGGATAGTCTTAGAAACATCCACAAGACATGCATGAAAACGTGTTGGCCTGAACAAGATTCTAGATTAGGAAAAATTTCCAAGACACATATGTACATCATGCATCACTAGCCCCAGTAGTCGGACATTGGAGCCACTCCTCGCTCCTTAAAGAACTGACTGAAAATTCACTATGCTTTGTGGGAGGAACTAAGGTGAAAATTCCTTTTCTCATACAATGATGGGGTATATATAACTAAGGGGTGATTCTTGACCCTTGTGACTCTTCAACTACCCACATGACCATTCGACTTCCTATGACTTTTCAACTGAATGACTCTTCATATTCATGTGTGTCCATTATAATTGCACTTTATATTACATTCAATTTACAATAGACAAGGCCCATAATAGTGATGTGGCCTTTGAAAAATCATGACATGACTTGACTTGAAATTGCTGACATAGATTGGCTTGTTGAGGAGGCAATGACAAGCCACTGTTGCTGCTGAGTGATAAATGTGTTCTTGGATGCGCTTTCTCTTTTCCTCCACATAACTTGATGATGCAGGTCTTCAACGATATTTGGTATTGAGAGGGGTTGCATGCATGTGCTCCCTTTGCTTGTGCTTGATAAGGTTCGTTGTTCTTCCAGCTATAAGTGAGTCTTTTAGCATGCTCGCGCCTCCTTCTCCTTCTTCATCATGTCACCATAATCTAACAATGTACTAATCCTGCAATTCACTCATGATGGGATGACATCAAATCCAAAATCTCCCTAGTCTAAGATGATGCAATGTTATCAATGGACTGAGCCTAGGACAAGGGATAGGCTAGGAAATAAGGCCCAGTAACTGCGCATTATGCAATTTTAGGTGACAGTGAGGGAGACTAGTCACTGAGATTGTGCAAAGCACAAATCAGGCTTGGCTGAGGAACTCTTGAGTGTAGTATTCAATGCTGAGAAAATTTTCATAGATGCCACTGGGAGACAGGATTGTGCAGTTGGGAATGTCAGTGGCTACTATAATATTGGACCCTGGGAGGCAGGTTTGCATAGTTTTATGAGGGAAGGTAGGAATGGGCAGTAGAGGGACTAGTGATAGAAAATTATATATTATATATCTATATAGATGCAATACAATTCCCTCATATATAGCTAGGGGTTGCCTTCTAGGGAAAAAAACCCTAAATTAAACATAACTTCTACGGTTAGATCTCTACCTAAGGAATGGCCCAGATTGACTACGAAATTACAACATTTTACTAGGCAATTTTACATCTATTCTTAGCTTCTCGGGCACTACCCCCAATCCCCCCGCCAGGGGGGGGGCTCCCAAAAGGTCACAGCTGCCCCCCCTTGGACACCCCCTGCAGTGAATATTTTATGGGTGACGTTGCCGCACCATTTCAAACTAGGGTCCAATGTGGCGATACCTTTGAATACAGAAGATAATTAGGCTCCACACCCAACAATCTTCCACTTGGAGACTGATTATAGCAACTCCACCGTTGCTTCATTTGTTAGACAATGACTCCACTTTGGACCTGGCTATTTCTCATCTTCTTCATCATACTTGAAGACCAATTGAAACTGAGAAGATTCTCAGTTTCTCCCTGGTTACAACTTTTATTAACATATCTGCAGGATTCTGGCTAGTGTGTATCTTTTCCAGCTTCAATTGTCCATCTTCCAACACTGCCTATATGAAATGGTACTTGAGTTGTATATGCTTAGTATTGGAAAGAAATGCAGAGTTCTTTGCAAGATTTCTGGCACTCTGGCAGTCACTGTATAATTTGCTTAACTCCTGCTTCTTACCCAATTCATCTGGAAACCTTTGTAACCAAATCATTTCTTTAATAGCCTATATAGCAGCAACATACTCTGCTTCTGTTGTTGAGAGTGCAACAACACTTGGCAGTTTTGAGACCCAACTGACAGCTGTTCCACCTATAGTAAACACATACCCTGTTGTGCTCCTCCTCTTATCTCTATCACCCGCCATATCTGCATCAACATATCCATGTAGAGCAATGTTTGAACCACCAAAGCATAATGCTTCATTTGTGGTACATCTCAAATACCTAAGAATCCACTTCACCACCATCCAATGTTCTTTTCCTGGATTGTTCATGTACCTGCTTACAACTCCCACTGCATGTGCAATATCAGGCCTTGTGCAGACCATTGCATACATTAAGCTTCCAACTGCCGATGCATATGAAACTTTAGACATATGAGCCATTTCTTCGTGAGTCTTGGGACACTCCTCCTTACTTAATTTGAAATGGCTAGCCAAAGGTATATTAACTGGTTTTTCATTCTGCATATTAAACCTTTTCAACACCTTTTCTATGTACTCACTTTGAGACAATGTTAATTTGTGATTCTTCCTGTCTCTAGTTATTCTCATACCAAGGATTTGTTTTGTAGCACCCAAATCCTTCATTGCAAATGAGTTTGCAATTTTCTTTTGAGCACATTTATTTCTTGCATGTTAGACCCCGCAACAAGCATGTCATCTACATACAATAACAATATAATATAGCTGCCATCATTTTGCTTTTTCAGATAAACACAATGATTAGAGTGAGATCTAGTATAACCTTGTTCAGACATAAACTTGTCAAATTTTAGATACTACTACCTTGGAGCCTGTTTTAAGCCATATAAGCTCTTCTTCAACCAACACACTAGTTTCTCCTTCCATTTTACCTCACATCCTTATGGCTGCTGCATATATATCTCTTCCTCCAAATCCCCATGGAGAAAGGTTGTCTTTACATCTAATTGCTCAAGTTGCAAATCTTCAGCTACTACTAGACTTAGAATAATTCTGATTGAAGTCATTTTAACAACAGGAGAAAATATTTCATCAAAATCAATACCTTTCTTCTGTGAAAACCCCTTCACCACAAGTCTAGCTTTGTACCTCTGTTTTACTCCATCTTCTTCCTTCAACTTGTAAACCCATTTATTCTGCAATGCTATTTTTCCTGCAGGCAACCTGACTAAGTCCCAAGTCTGGTTATGTGCTAAGGAGTCCATCTCTTCTTTCATGGCTTGCTCCCACTTCTTCCTGGTTTCTACTTGCACTGCTTCTTCATAACATTCTGGTTTCACCAGAATCAGTCAACAATACATAATATAACGACGGAGAGTATTTTTTAGGGGGTCTACTTATGCTAGTAGATCTTCTAACACCACTTTCAAGTGTTTGAAGTGCTTGTTGCTATTGTGGTTGTTGTTCTGGCTATTGATCATTATGATTTTCAGGCACCATCACTTTTTCTGTGATCTCGTCAAGCACTGTGTATTCTCTGTTTTCTTTTTCCTGTTTCTTTTCCTGTAGCTGATCCTTATACAAAACCTTTTCATTGAATATGAAATCTCTGCTCCTAATGATTTTGTGTTTTTCATAATCATAAAATTGATAACCAAAATCATTAACACCATATCCAATAAAGGTACATTTCTTTGATTTTGCCTCAAGCTTTGTTCTATTTTATTTATTAATGTGGACAAAGGCTTCACAACCAAAAGCCTTTAAAAAAGAGTAGTTTACCTTTTTACCTGTCCATGCCTCCTCTGGAATACCACCATCCAAGGAACTTGAAGGCCCTCTATTTATTAGATAAACAACAGTATCTACAACATCTGCCCAAAATTGTAAAGGCAATCCTGCATGCAATCTCATGCACCTTGCATGCTCCATGATTGTCCTGTTCATCCTTTCTGACACACCATTTTCTTGTGGTGTTCCTGGAACTGTCTTTGCTCTACAAATTCCATTCTTTGAACAATGCCTATCAAACTCTTTGCTACAATATTCACCTCCATTTTCTAATCTGAGACACTTCAACCTTTTTCCTGTCTCATTTTCAACCAAAGCTTTCCATTTCTTGAAAGTAACAAATACATCATATTTATTTCGAATACAATAAGTCCAGGTTTTTCTGGTTGCATCATCAATAAATGTAACATAATAATGAGAGTCACCAAGAGATGATACTTGAGTAGGTCCCCATACATCTGTATGCACAAGCTCTAATTTTTCGATCTTCTTTTCTTTCCCAACTCTAAGGAATATGACTCTCTTCTATTTTCCAAAAACACAATTCTCACAGAATTTTAAATCAACGTGCTTCAAACCTGGCAACGAATTTCTTGAGTGAAGAATTTGCATCCCATTCTCACTCATGTGCCTGAGCCTATGATGCTACAATGTTGTATCTTCTCCTATAGATGTTAAAGCATTAAAAAAATTAGAAATACCATTTCATAAATACAATGTACCAACCTTTCCTCCTTTTGCTATTACCAGGGATCCTTTAGTGACCTTCCAGGTTTTATCTGTGAAAGTAGTTACGCAAACTTCACCTCCCAACTGCCTTGTTGAGATCAAATTTTTCTTCAGATCTGGAACATGCCTTACCTCCTTCAATAGACATTAATTTCCATTCTACTATTTTATGAAAACTGTACCCATTCCAACGTTTTTACAGGGTTTAACATCACCCAATTGAACATGTCCAAAATCTCCTTGAACATGGAATGAGGCCCTTGAATATACCACCCAGGCATCAATAATATTTTCTAAGGAAAGAATCAAATCATCTTGCAACACATCACCTGTTACATTCGCTTCATGATTAGTTTCTTGCTGCGCGTGTCCTTCTTTTCCCTTCTGAGACTTGCAATCTTTCTTTAGGTGTCCTTTCTTCCCACATTTCTAGCACACTATCCCCGATCTGGACATGGATCTACCTTTTATTGACTTACTGTGATATCTTGGGCTCTTTCCTCTTTCCATTTTTCTTCCCCTAGTCTCTGCAGTAAAATCATTACCTGATGTCTCACCGGAGCTTTTCCATCACATTTCCTCACTAAGGATTGCATTGACAACATCATCAAACTTTAAAGTACTAGATCCAGAGACAGAGTTACTAGTGGCCATAACTAAACCATTCCAACTTTCTGGCAATGAGCGCAGAAATAACAGAGCCCTAACTTCATAATCAAAATTTACCCCTACAGAACTTAACTGACTTGTAACTGTATTAAAATCATTTAAATGATCAGCAATAGATCCACCTTCTGACATATTCATATTAAATAAATGCTTCATAAGGAATACCTTATTTGAGACTGGGGGTTTTTCATATAGTTTGGCCAATGCCGACATTAAACCATCTGTTGTCGTTTCCTTTGAAATATTAAATGCTACCGATGCTGCTAGGCACAACCGTATTGTTCCAAGTTCTTTTTTATCGAGAATATCCCATTCTATGTCTGTCATACTCGTCGGCTTCTTTGTCTTTCTGCTCAATGGTAGGTGCAGATCTCTTTAATACAGATAATCTTCCATCTGCATCTTCCACAGGTGGTAGTTTTGGCCGTTGAATTTTTCGACCCTAAACCTACCATCTTCCGCCATTTCTCCCACTCGAACGAGGAACCTTTCTCTCCTGTGAGTTTATCAACCAAATAGACCTTCGGCTTTGATACCAGTTGTTGGAAAATTATATATTATAGATCTACATAGACACAATAAAATTCCCTCATATATAGTGAGGGGTTGCCTTCTAGGGCAAAAAACCCTAAATTAAACATAACTTCTATCGTCAGATCTCTGCCTAATGAACGACCGAGATTGACTACAAAATTACAACATTTTACAAGGCAATTTTACATCTATTCTTAGCTTTGGGGGCACTTCCCCTGATCCCCCCCACCAAGGGGGGCCTCCTAAAAGGTTGTAGTCGCCCCCCCTTGACCCCCCCTGTAGCAAATATTTTACAGGCGGTGTTGCTACCCCATTTTGAATTGGGGTCCAATGTGGCGATACCTTTGAATACAGAGGATAATCAGGCTCCACACCCAACAACTAGAGAGGACAAATCTATGAAGTTTCTGAGATCATTGAGTCTTGGCTGAGGGAGGACGCTGGAGGACACTTCTGCACAATTTTGGGAGGAAAAGCAGGTCAAGATCTCTATGCATTGTTGGGTTGCAACAAGCAGGGAGTAGGCTTGATAAATGATTTTGTGAAATGTGCAGTTTAGGTCAAGCTTGAGGCAAATTCTGCAAAATTATGGGAAGGAACAGAGGTTCATCAACTCTAGGATTGCGGAGTGAAATTCCCTGGGGGATAGTCTCTGAACACTATGAAGTTCCAAGCATCAAATTGTTAGCATTGTCAAGGGCTATGAATGCGCAGTGTGGAGGTTAATCAGGGTATGATGAAAGAGAGTTGTTTGGTCAGAAGGATTTTAAGGAAAATGGCTAAGTGTGGGAGGCAAATGAACTCGTGAGGAACTTGACATTGTGATCAAAAACTTAGTGTAATTTGATGACATGACAACCACCTGAACAACAAGAAAAAACATTACCCTTTGCGAAACTAACATAATGATATGAACATGATAAGAGGTCCCTCATGCTACAATAAGAGGTGTATTTTGAAAGATGTGTTTCATTTTCCATACCTACTAGGCTACCCTCCAAAGGGTTATGCATCATATGGAGTCTTCATGTGGTCTCAATCTTTTATCATACCATGGGTTCCTTGGTCTCCTTCTCTTTCTCCTAATCTCCTTGAGATTCATCTAGCATGTCATCCATTTTTGTGGCCACTGTGAGACACAATTGCACAGTTTAAGAAGGTAGTGACTACTGTAGGATATGGCCCTGGGAGGACACTTATGTGCAATTTCAAGATTCAAGGCAGATTGGGTAGCTGAGATGCCTTAGGGACAAAATTGCGCAGGTTTTGGAGACAGTAGGTTCCGGGTGAGGGAAGGACACTGGAGGAAATCACTACATAGTTTTGGATGCCAAGGGAGGCTGGGCCTTTTGTGCATTGCACAATTTCAGTAGGAAAGGGAAAAATATTGAGAGTTGCAGATGCAAAGTGCATAGTTTAGGAAAGATGAATGAGGCTAGGTTGCTAGGGAAAATCAAGAACTTGGTTAAGTGTGGTATCGATGGAACCAATGTGAACAGTGATAGAACTTGGCTATGATCACACACTAGA
The DNA here is from genome assembly GCA_031772625.1 of Pinus tabuliformis. Lineage (NCBI taxonomy): Eukaryota > Viridiplantae > Streptophyta > Pinopsida > Pinales > Pinaceae > Pinus > Pinus tabuliformis. The sequence goes on along the minus strand of CM062817.1, from coordinate 983,029,952 downwards.
ACACTTAGTGACACAAGATATACCATCCAAAACAAAACTTCCCTTTGCAAGGTTTCCCCTTGTGGAAAAACAAACTTCCCTTTGCATGGCAAGCAATAATCCCAATTCCCAAAGATGACACATACTATATAAAGGTAACAACGTGAATGAATCTTAATATCGTAGAGGGGAGCTTGAGATCATCAGCTTACCAATAAGTGACTAAGGAATGATTGATCATAGGATCCACAGTAGGCTCCAAAATCTGGGTGCAGGCCAAAATTTTGGAGGGTGTTGTAGTTGATACAACACTTGGCGACATACTGGTTGATTACCAACTTCTCTGTCTTGGCTCATTTTAGTGTAGGGCCTTGGTCCTTCAAGGAGTATTAATTCATTGTATAGATTACTTTGGCTTCCCCACTTACCCCATGGGAAAACAAGGTACCCTTTTTACCTTCTCAGTTGAATAAAACATAATATTCAGCCAAATCATCGTGTTTCTAATTAGGAAGGGTAGTTTAGCTTGCGATTTTAAGATTTTCAGAGTATGGTTTTTCATCTCTGGTGTTTCTCCACTTCTAGTCGGCCTAGATAGTACCCCAATGGAGTCACATAGGAACACAAACATTGCTCCACTACCAACGAGCCTAGATAGTACCCCGATGGAGTTGCATGCTTCACCTCTCCATGGCGAAAGCCTCTATCTTCTTTCACCTTCATTTATTTTGAAAGAGAACTATGCATCGACAATTATTTATTTTGGGGCAGAAGAGGGATCCCGACTTATTAAGAGCAGGAGAGGTTGTTCCTTTAGAAAAGCATATAAATAACTCTGATTCAGGTTTTCTCGTTTAGATTTTCCCCTTCTCCATTTCTACTAGTTGGATAAGATTGAAAATAAAAGCATAAAACTGAGTATAGGCATGAGGTTCCCAGACTGGACACAAGTTCATGGTTGGACCAAAATTCTCCCTACGGATGGATCGTATTTTCTATCAGAACTTCATATACCAAAAGATACAACCAACTACAAGGCTCTTTGAACTTCAACCACATACACACTTGGAAACCATACAGGTTTGGGCACAACACTTATGCACGTAATGAAAAAAAAGTAAAAACTTAACAAGAAAGAGAATAGAGAAGAAAGAAAGAAAACACAGAACCAGGAAACAAAATCAAAAGGAAAGAGACCAAAATGACTAAGAAGGCATGATGTAGAGTAAGAAAACCAGAAAAAACTACGAGAAACAAGTGCAGAATGAGTGCACGAAAGGGAAATATAATGATGCATCTAATCCTACTCCTAACCTAACAACTAGAAGGTAAAGGTCACGTAAAATGAAATCTCCAGTGAAGCCACCGTGATTTTTCCCGACCTGCATCCAAAAAGATCTCAATGATTAAAACAGATAAAAATTTATGTGCAACATAAGATATAAAAACTTGAAAAACTTGCACAAGAAAAGGAAGGTCTTGCCTGTGGAAAGAAAGGTGTGTCACAACCACTACTTTCATCCAATTTACATTCTTACCTTTTTGATGAATACCGTTTTTCAACAAACTATAGAAGCCTCTTGCGAATGTGTCCCCATCTACACCAAAATTCTTAGCGAGTGTGAGGAAGGATTGAAACTTGTTATCTGCAATAGAGTTTGCCAGGTAAGATTGTTCCATCCATTCAACGATTGGATTGTAAAATTCATGATGGCCACCTTGAAAGCTTCGTAATATTTTAAAGTATGAACTTTTGATTCGAGATACATGATCATGATGGGAATCTTGTAAGGGAGAATAGATCTAATCATTCTCAGCAATCATGCCAAGATAGTGAGGACCTTCCATAACCATCAACAAAGCCTGAAGTTCCTCACCTACTTGACAAAAGTCTAAAGAGAGAGAAGTTAAAAAATGAATATTAGAGAGTGTGAAGCAACTATCATTGGATGTGCTGATGGGAAAATGATAAGCTGAATGAAAGTCACCCAAGATAGATAATTGGTTAGATGGGATGATTGAAACATCATATTCCTAGTTTGCAATGAATAAAGAAAAATCCATTTCAACAATATTGCGAATACTCTAAACAATTGAACCAAGTTCGCTATGAGCCAGATATGAAAGACCACCTTCCTACAAATGGTGACCAATTGTACAAGCATCATAGCCATCAAATGATTTCAAAAAGGATTATTGCACTGCAAATGCATGAAAACAGTTGAGGCATGGGGAGTGGAGAAGAACTTGATTTGTGTGACAACTTGTGCATTCATTATCACACAGGGAGAATTCTGCTGTGATGAGAGGACAATTTGCAATGCAATATTCACAAGAAGACCGAGGAGCTAACTATTAAGGGGGAATTTATATAACTATGATTCTTGTAGGAAAAGATAGTCCTTGAGATGATCAACTTCACAATTCCATGATTTCATGAGAGATGGACACTTCTAACCTGAGTTTGATGTGAGAGATTTGCATGAAGACAGATGAAATGCAACAGATTCATGAGTTCGATCACAGGTAAAATCTTGAAAATTTGAGAGCTTACACCCAGAATACCAAACATTTTTTACACGAGAATTCACATTGAGTGAAACGATGCAGATGGACGAATTGTGTGAGAGAAACCATATCTGATTTAGTTAGGGGGGCTTACTAGAGTCGCAAGTGTTAGGTAAAATTGACTCTAGGTTTGAGTCAAGGTTGTCATAGTTAAATAGTATTGGTTTTGGGCACATGGTATAGTGTACCCATGGTATTATGGTGTGTGGTATTGCATGTAATGGAGCCTATAAAAGGCTGGGAATACTTCATTGTAAGAGAGGCCCAAAGGTGAGTGGTGAAGGCTCACTTGGCTGGATTGGCCAGGGTTTTGGCCAATGCTAATGAGATCTCATAGTGTTGGTTTTTTCCCCGGATTTGGGGTTTTCCTGGATAAATATTATATGTATAATATTTATTTGTATTTTTGCTAGTTATTTTATTATTCCTATATGTAAATCTCAGTGTTACACAAAATATTGTCACCATGACTATTTGCAGTCAGTGTGAGTCTATCACCACTCATACTATCCTCCTTTGCAAGTCTCAAACCTCAGCTCTTCATGTCAAGCTTTAAAAATGAGAAAAAGTCCTTGAAAATCAATGAAGCTCTAGTTCCACACTTTCTCTTACCATTACCTGCGGTCCCACACCCCTTGGTCATGTTACCTGCGGACCTGCTCGCTCTGTCTCTAAAGGAGTGGGTGCAAACCCTTGTGAAAGTAAAAAAGGCACAAGTTTATTCTTAAAAACTCACTTTGGGTTAATTCTGGATGCTTCTAGAAGGAACCTTGACGTGGATGGGTTGCTCCTAGGTGGTTCATGCATCCCATAACTAAAGGAGCTAATCCCTTGATGAGAGGATCTTATCCCTTTGAAGGAGGTATCTATCTCTTTGAAGGTGGACCTAGTAACTTCCCTTCATTGCACTTTAAATTAAGGCATTGGGCTGCTTACTAGGGAGGTTAGAAGCTGAACATTTTTGAGGGTAAATGCTGTTGGAATTGAGACTTCCTAGTTAAGCTTAAGAGGAGAGATTACATACCTTTTGGCTTCTTTGGGAAGAGAGTGAAACTTGTCAAAGTAGAGGAGATTCTTGTTGGACCCTGAGAGGAGCTTGTACAACATCAAGGCACCAAGGTTGTAAAGTTCTTCTTTGATGAAAGTTAATACAATCAGATTCATTTTTCTCAATAAATTGTCTTATAGATTTATTTCATGAATTCCTTGATCATCATGATAAATGTGGTTTATTATATTGGCTTTTCAGATGCTATTTGATATGTGTGCTTGTTTGTGTTTGCACATTCTTTAAAAAGGAGCTCATTTGGATCAATGGAGCGTGGCTTCCACAAACTAGCACTGGACCCGAGGTAGGCCTAAAACATCTACTAGCCTTTATTTATAAATCGTATATTTAGAGAAAGATACAATTTGTTTGGTTTGCTTGTCACTAGATATCCATAGATACTAGGGAGGTCGGTCTTGCCCGCAAGAACGACTTATCCGGTCGACAAAATGGCGACTCCGCTGGGGAATTGAATTTTTGGTTTTTTGCCTTTGCTTTTACTTTGACTTGAGAAACGTTTTCTCTGTTTTTCGTTTTTGCTTGCTATGTGGGATTGGGTAGGTTATGTAGATCTTGAATTTTTTTTTTTTTCACGCTTTTGGAAGAGGACCGCACCCTCTGCTTGTAACACAATGCGGACATCCCCACACTTTTGCTTTACACACAGAGCGGTACCGCACCTGGGTATACTAGGGGCTTGCGGACCCTGTCAAAATTTTGAAAAACTTAAAATTTTCTCATTCAGTCAACTTAGAATTTGTTTATGTGTTTTTAGCCTCTGCCTAGATCTGCACGTGACTTGTCAGAAACTTTTCGTAGGTTAATTCCATTGGCATTTAGGTTTTAGGTGAAATTTCTAGGAGCTTTGTGTGCTGGGCTTGATTTTCGTTTGGTCTTTGTAGTAACTCAGAGCTTAGAAGCATTAGAAACCTCAGATCACCTTGGTTTTTTCTGGTCTTCTTATTAGTCTGACCGTTTTGTAAAATCTGCCTTTGTTGAGGAATCCATCTTGTTTTTCTCTTTGCGAAACTTCGAAAGAACTTGTGTTGAAAGTTTTGGATTTAATTTTTAAAAAGAAAACAAAAGCTGGTTGTTTTTTGATTAATTTGTGATTCTAGACAAATTAGTCCTTAGTTTGCTCATAACTAAGTAAAACATCCTTGAAAACAAATCTTGTAAGATTTTACTTCAATTAGTTTTTTAGAATTTATAGATCTCAAGATTAGATTTTTCAATAGTTTTGAGCGTTTTATAAAATTAAAAAAAAAAAAAAAAATCTCTTTTGAAAAAGTTTGTTTTTGTAGTATTTGAGTGTTTGAAAAGAAAGGGAAATTTTCGTGAGCATAACTAGTTGTCTCGTTTTTGAGTCCATTAGAAAAGACAAAAAGTTCTTCTTTTTATTTGTTTGTTAAGGAAAGATTTGTTTTTACAAGCATTTGCATTCTCAACTCTTTCTTTAGCAAGAAATTCATTGAAGAAAAAGGATTGTTTTTCATCTTAAGTGCATTTTTAGTGATTTGGAGTTGAGTCTTCACACCATAAAGTTTCATCTCCGCACCTTTTGACTTAAGAAAAAACCAATAAAAATAACGCTTAAAGTAAAATCTATCTAGCAATCTTTTTATTTCTAGGGCTCTTTATCACCAACAGAGCTTAGGCTAGTATCTTGGAGTAGGGAGTAATTAACTCTCCAAGATAGTAAAACAAACAAGTAGCTGTATCTTGCGGTAGGAGATAAATTCCAATTGTTACATCTATGCTCTGGGAAGCTCCTCTTATAGGAGTCAAGCACGAGATCATGTTCGAACCAGTGGGGTGATCAATCCTTCCTCATTGGGAACGATACAAGATATACACGTATTAAAAACGTTAAACCTCAGATTAACCATTTTCGAGGAGCCTAGGGTCACTTGTTGGTAAACCTTGGATTATGTCAAGGAGCCTTCAAGGGGATTGAGCTTGCTACTCTGCCCTTGCATATGTATCGGATCACAAGCTGTTCCCCCAGGTATATTTGTTTCCGTTGGTAACCATAGTGACCATATTCTATAGGATTCTTTCCTAAGGTGACGGTGGAGGGAAGATCCCATTGTACCTAGAGCGGATGTTGGCTAGACTCACTTGGATTTTCTGGGGGGTTCTCTTCACTCGAGACGGTTTAGTGGAGAAAATTGTGCCAGTCTATTCATTAAGCAGGTTGTCGGGGTAACTGTTCCAATCGCCATTTTTGTATTGAATTCTGTGACATTGGATTTCATCACCAACTAGTGTTTTCGGTACAGAAAGTTACTATTTATGTGTGGTTTGACCTCCTAGATTCTTTAGGCGTGTGATTCAAAATTGTTTGGTTCTTTAGAGACTTTAGGTGGTTTTCATTGAGATTTTTCCTTTTTTCTGTGTGAAGTAGTTAAAATATTTAATCGTGGCTAAATTACTGAGGAAGTCTCGTAGACTTCGAGGCCAACCTCCTGAGTTTTCACCGAGGCAGCTTGAAGGGCTACGAGCCCTTGTAACTCCTAGTTACAGTAGAGTTGGGTCACCTGAAGAAGGAGAGTCTTCTTTAGTTGTACATCCTGATTATCAAGTCCAAGCACCAAATTATATTATTGAACCTGTTTCTTTTTCCAAAGTTACTGGTAGTTTTTATTCTACTAGTGAATTAACCGAGGAACCTGAGATATCTGAACCTGAAACTGAACTTGCTGCTACTCCAACATCAGGATTTTCCTCTCCAACTTCTAGTGGTCCTAGTTAACCTAGGGTAGAAAGAGTTATTACCCAAAATCTGCCTTCTGGACTTATTGCTATTGAAGAACTTGTTACTCCAGAAGAAGGTATACCTATCCCTGAAAATCAACCAGCTATAGAACTTAGGGAGTGTGAATCGATATTTTACAGTCCACCTAGGAGGGACGCTTGGTATCTTTCATTGACCAATTTTTTGGAAAACCTGGGACTAAGTTTTTCACCACCTCGCATTTCTTTTCATCCAACACCTAGGGGTTATTATCCTCCTTTGAATATGTCGAGACAGTCGTCCATGTTTTCTGAATCTCCAGAAACCTTTTTATATGGCGGTCCTTCTGTTTCCTCTGGGTATCAGTCACTTACTGGTACATTTTCGGGAGCATCTTCTCAACCTATTGAACAAGGGTTATTAATTGGTAATAACAGAACTAAGCTGTTGAGTGTAGAAGATATTCTTATGATGTCATGTACTATTCCAAATCCGCAACCTCAAGGTGGCCAGTTACCACCTGGGGGGCAGCCTCAAGGTCCTCAATTATCACCTGGGGGGCAACCTCAAGGTACCCAATTATCGCCTGGGGGGAAACCTCAAGGACAGTACATACCTATGGGACAATACATTCCTCAAGGTCAACCCTAGACTCAGTATGTACCTCAAGGTCAACGCCAGTATCAATATGTGCCTCAAGGTCAACCCCAGTATCAGTACGTGCCTCAAGGTTATCAACCTCAAGGTCAGTACCCAACCCAAGGTTTCCAACCACCTTCCGTTCAGTCATTTGTCCAAGGAGCTGGAAATGTATCTGGGTTTGCCACAACCCAAAATATAGTGCACGCTGGCTATTTCTGGCTGTCTTTGTTTAAATATTGTATTAACGCGGTCCAAAAATGCCACAACTGCCAAATTTTTGATCAAAAGATGTGCGCCCCACCTGCTCCTCTCCACCCTATAATTGCCTTCGGTCATTTCGCGAAATGGGGTATCAATTTTATTACATGTAACCCTCACTCGGCTAGGGGGCATGCGTATATCATCCTTGCGGTAGATTATTTTACCAAGTGGGCCGAGGTGATGCCTACATTTGAGGCAGACGACAAAACTACTGCGATTTTCGTTTTCAATCATATAATTGCTAGGTTTGGTGTTCCACAAGCGATTATCACTGATCATGGGCATCATTTTCGAAATATTATGATGACTGAACTAACAGACCAACTTGGCCTTCGTCACGATAGTTCAACTCCATATTATCCACAGGCTAATGGTCTGGTTGAAGTCATCAACAAAGTTCTAGTCATCATAATCCGACGAATCATTGGGATTCATAGGTCGAATTGGCATAACATGTTATTTTCAGCACTTTGGGCGTATCGAACCTCAGTAAAAACATCAACCGGTTTCACTCCTTTCCAAGTAGTTTACGGTTTGGAAGCTGTGTTACCCATTGAATGCGAAATCCCGTCATTGCAAATGGCCATAGAATTACTTCTAGCCACTTTCGAAGAGGAAAAATGTTTGTTGTACTTGGCTTAGCTAGATGAGAATCGACGTGATGTTGCACTAGCAATCGAAGCTCATGCCAAAAGTACTAAAGCTCAGTATGATTGAAATGTTACACCTCGTAATTTTTCAGAACGAGACCTAGTCTTATTATACAATCAAGAAAATGATAAATTAGGCACTAGAAAATTCGTACCCATGTGGCATGGTCCTTATGTTGTTAAGCGAAAGCTGGCAAAAGGGGCCTATGAACTGGTAGACTTTGATGGAGTCTCTTTAGGTAAACCCAGAAATGGTCTTTACCTGAAGAGATATTATGCTTAAATCTGGGTGTGGAGATTTTAGTTAAGTTAGTTTGCTTTCTAGCTGGTGTGTTTTAGATTAAGAAAGTGTGCTTAGTTTAGAGAGTGTTTTCGTCATTATTCCTGCTTATCTTGATTTTACTCTGGATATTGCAGATGTCGATGTCTCTCGAAATATACATTGGTTTTGCTGATGGTGCTTGTCGTAATACATGGAAAATTTCTTTCGCAGCTTGGGTTATCTATTCGCCCTCTGATGAGTTGGTATCTATGCATGGGGTAAGCCTTGGTCAAACAACGGACAACATTGTAGAGTATAGTGCAGTGATTGAGTTATTATCTGAATCCATCTCATTTGGGATTCGGAGTTTGATTGTGAGATTAGATTCTAAACTCATTGTATTGCAACTTAATAGAGTGTATGCCATTAGAAATCCAGTATTATTGAGATTATTTTTGAGAGTTCGTCTCTTGGAACGTGAATTTCACTATATTGAATATTAGCATATTCCAAGATATTTAAATACATTAGCAGATCCAATTACTTCTCGAATGTTAAGTAGACATTTGCAATAATCAAACAAGTAAATTTAAAAACATTCCATAACATGTTTTACAAGATAAGCCGGTAATAGTGATATAGCATAGCATAGAAGTGTGTCAAATATACATCGTCTTCGATCATAGGTTGAAAAACACCTTATGATTGGCAAAAATGATAGTACAAAAAAGAAAAAATGTCATATGAGTCTACAAGAGGCAATCATCCTATCACTGGTGATGATCACGATAAGAAACCACTGTACGAGCCACCCTACAAAGGAACCTCCTAAAAGGTCTTGGGACCCCAATCACATAGCGTTGTAGCCTAAGAGGAATGTCATCTATGCTGGTCTTTGGAATGTCTGCTGTCAAACGCTCTAGATGATTTTCAAATTCGGCCAGGGTCTCTGTAGATTCGTCCCGTGGGGCTGGTGATGCTGCAGCTGGCTGTTTCCTCTCATAGGGCCGGAGAGTGGCTGGTTGCCATGGTCCTACATCTACATTTGAAACTTTTTACTATCAATTTTGGGACGATTTAAAATAAAAAAAATTAAATTAGAAAATGTTGAAAATGATTTTACCTGAGTCATCCCATTGCTCTCCTGGTGGAAGAGCCATGTCTGGGTCACCACGATAATCCATCCCAGCATAAGGAAAATCTTGAATAGCAAATAGTTGGTTCTCCAACCAATGAAAATACTCAGGTGGAAATCGAACAACTTCTGAACCCTCCTCAGGATGACGGGCCATAACTACAACCCAACGCATCAGTTTGGTCTCTCGGGGAAGTCCAGCTCCAACGAAAAGATGCTGTGGGACCAACATTGGGACCCTCTCTAGACCAAAGCTCACAACTGAGAAACCATATCCAAAAATTTTCAGTTGTCCATTCTTTGGTCTAGTTAGTTGGCCTTTTACATTAGCCAACACAGCTTCACAACAGTTGAAGATGGTGCCCCGAAAGCAGTCTACTGCCATCCACATTTGGGATCCAGTAGCCACATGTAGTGCTGCGCTTCCACAGAGCCTGGTGACAGTAAATGCAATCACTTTGAGTTTAGGACGAGAGATGGTTTTGATATCAATCCCTTTGTCTCTGGTTTGGTCGTTACAAAACTCTATCTGGAGGCTATCGATAGACTGACCACCTAGCCTAGCCCCGAATAGAGTCAAATGTTCACCTCTCTTAGGCAAACTAGTCAAAAAGTAAATGTCTTCTGGCTCCATTTCAAGCTGGTGGCCACCAATAAAGAAACACTGGTCCTATACATTCCACCTGTCTACCAGCCACTGCAAAAAGTCCACCTGGGCCCTCATGCCAGGTATGGCAGAGAATTTGAATAAACCGCATGCCTTCAATGCATCAATCAAAGGTTGATGATTAATCATGGCAAGGTCCACATCATCGTTCTCTCGTTCCCACCAGTCAAGCATGATGCATACCTTACATTCAATAAAAAGGTGGATTAAAACATTTAAATCAAAGTTTGTGGGGCGGAATTTGAAAATTTTAAGTTTGAAAAACTATACTGCGGGGACCGCACCCTCTATGTTAGAGACAGTGTGTAGGTTTGCGCCCAGGATATACAGCATGTGCGGGCCCCTGACTTTTTTTTGCTTGCGAAAAAGTCGGGGTCCACAGGTTTCCTATGGTGCGCCTGCGGACCCTCGTGTGCGGTCTTTTAACCTAAATATTTCCTAAAAATCAAAATAAAACCCTAAAACAAATTTCAAATGGATGAAATACAAGAGTAAGATGATGTGGATTACCTGGAGGTGACGTGTTCGATTCCAATAGACGGATTTTCCGCAATCTTCACGGGAAGTTTCTTACCAAAAGCTCTCTTTTCTCACTCTGAAGTTAAACGGTAAAAATGAATTTACAAAAGCCCTTTTTATAAGCTTTTTTGAATAAACAAATTTTTAATTTGTTTATTTTTCACTTTAAAGAGGTAAATTTTGAAGCATTTTTATTTATTTTAAACAGGTATGAGTAATGTTTGAGTTTTTGTGCAGGATAACGGATTTTTCATGCAAAATTGATCATTTTTTACAAAAAACATTAGTCACCTTTAAGCTCTTTTCTGACTCCTAAAATATGAAAATATTGTCGAGTTTTTCTTTTTAAGCTCGTTAAAATGGAACTAAAAAGATGGTCCACTTACAGCCCTTTTCTGACCGTAGAAACATGAAAATATTGCTGGATTTTTGTCGTTTCAAATTCGATATTGGTTATAAAACGACGCGTCATTGGTCACTTTTTTACTTTTTCGGATTAGAGGCACTAATTATGAAAAGTACTCCTTGATCGTAATGGTCAAGCGGTTCTCTCAAGTATTATTTTAACTTTTTCGGGCTTGGGAGACACAAATTTATGAAAAAGGAAAACCATGGAGTTTTCTTAAGTTTTTTCAGACTCCCTAAAATTGAAAAACGCCGAGTTTCTCCTATACTAGATTCGTTAAAATCTAACAGTAAAGGACCTGTTCAATTACAAACAAGAACGGACTACTCCTTCTTAGGGTCTGAATTTAAACTAAGTTTGACTCATCCGAAGGATGAGCTTATAATCAAGCAAATGTTATCCTCCTCAAGCTTGTCAAAAATAAAGAGGTAATTGCCAGAAATGGTGGGGGTAAAGAGAGAAAAATGAACCTGTTTGTCATACTTTGTGTCTCAGAAAAACATTTAACCACTCTTGAACACGACACTTTTTATTCACTGGGGTTAGGAAATCCTTTGCCTAACAGTTAATCAAACCATATTGAAAGTCTTCAGCCGGTTTCTGGGTATTAGCTTTGGGTCTATTGTCACCAAACCATCTACAGTGTCGTTATATGTTCAGGAGGTCAGTGCAAATAAACCATTCATCTGAAAAATATCTGTCATCCATCTTGACCATCCCTGAGTCAGCCCTTGCAACTATATTTCTTCGAACTTGTTCTATGATTTCATGTTGTGGGCTTGCCTATGAAGGATCACTTTCTATTGACTTTAGCTCATTATCTAGAAATATGATCTAGAAATTGTCAGTACCTTGGGATCTGCATGCCTCAATGGCAGGTTTCTCGCCTTCGATGATAGGTTGCATCATTGACCTTCGATCAAAGGATTCCGTGACATGTTCGACATCAACACATCTATTCACATTTCATGGATTGTACTAAGTACTTTGAGAGCAATTGACATTAATGGTGGTTTCTCTCACACTTGTTAACAGTTTACATCATTGACTGGTAATCAAGTGGTTTCTACCATGTTCGACTTCGACAAATTCATTCACATGGATAGAATCGTACTATTTCGAGAAGTAGAAATCAAGACCCAGGATCTAGTTTCCACCATCCAGGCTGCGAGGAATTTTGTATTCATTATACAGTGGACTATTCATAAACAGATGGTTGCACCCATACTGTGTCTACATGTGTCTATACTTGTGATGTATTGCAAGATCATTCCTATATCAGAGCAGTTTAGTTAGTTTTCTAGTCAGTTTGATCTGAGTATGGGAATGCCTACCTCAACGATGATATGATCTCATATATATATTTTGTATTGAATGTTTTTATAGGTTCCAACCAAGCTCTCCACAAGATGATCCTCGAAATGATAAAGTATTTCACTCTTCTTAGATGATAAATGAAATCCTCATCTACTACAGACTTCGCACTTTAGGGGGCAATTTGTTACACAAAATATTGTCACCATGACTATTTGCAGTCAGTGTGAGTCTATCACCACTCATACTGTCCTCCTTTGCAAGTCTCAAACCTCAGCTCTTCATGTCAACCTTTAAAAATGAGATAAAGTCCTTGAAAATCAATAAAGCTCTAGTTCCGCACTTTCTCTTACCATTACCTATGGTCCCGCACCCCTTGGTCATGTTACCTACGGACCTGCCCGCTCTGTCTCTAAAGGAGTGGGTGCGAACCCCTGTGAAAGTCAAAAAGGCGCAAGTTTGCTCTTAAAAACTCACTTTGGGTTAATTTTGGACGCTTCTAGAAGGAATCTTGATGTGGATGGGTCGCTCCTAGGTGGTTCATGCATCCCATAACTAAAGGATCTAGTCCCTTGATGAGAGGAGCTTATCCCCTTTGAAGGTGGGCTCTATCCCTTTGAAGGTGGACCTAGTAACTTCCCTCCATTGCACTATAAATTAAGGCATTGGGCTGGTTACTAGGGAGGTTAGAAGCTGATCATTTTTGAGGGTTGTTACAGGGAAAAGTGTCTATGCAGAACTGCTAATCCCACTAAGGTGTGGTAGCTACCTTAGAAACAAACAAAGTAAAACTACTTTCATTTTCCTTTATGAAAGATAGATGAGAGAAGAATGAAGTAGACAAACCTCTGTCTTGCGCTTGGTTCCTTGCTCGATTCCTCTCTCTTCTGATAGTCCTTTGCTACTTGCTTCCTTGTATACCCAGCTTTACAGAGTACCTGTAGAATCAAAGCAGCATAACACTATATGAGAACATGGATCTATTATCATAAACAATCTAGGATCAGATGTAAATTGACCATACAAATGCACAAAACATAGATTACACAAGAGTATGGAGGAAAACTTGAATAGATTTATTGATAATCAAGAAAGAGCCAAGAGAGTTACAACCAGTTGTTCTGACCTAACATCATCCTCTTAGCAAGTATGCCCTTCTTCACCTCATGCAAAGCTTAGATCACCCAACACTATGATGTTGCCTCAAGAAACCAACAACAATTCCTTACAAGATGAAAAATTCTAGCCTCTGGATCTCTAGGATGAGGGATCCATATATAGATATCTGTAAGGGAGATGAGTTAGCTTGTGATTTGATTAGTGTCTTCCCTCTGATAGTTCTTGCTTCCACTTGGCGATTGATGATCTCTTACTCATCCTTGGTCGAATTCAGAGAGGCAAGTGTCATAGGAGAAGTTTATGGAAGATTCCATGCCTCTCCACCTCATGGATTGACATTGCCATTTGTCTCTTCTCGCCCATCGCACCCCATAGAAGGGCTTTTTGAAATGCAACGCACCCACAGAGTGTACTTAGGTGAGATGCAACGCACTTTGCCCATGGAGCAGGTGAAATGATCCTGTTTTGACCAGTTCCGAGTGGTTTTTTATGGAGAACTTCTGGGAGAAGCTGTAATCAGTTGACCTTGTTCCTTTAGGTGTTGGAACAACACTTTTAGGGACTTAGGAGCCCTTGGTTTATGGACATTTTATGCTTGGGGTTGCAGTGCCTAAAAATGTCTATAACAGTTGCCCCCTAAAGCATGAGGTCGTTAATCTTTTTGATGTCGGGTGAAATGCTTTATCATGAGGGTCCGAAGTTCTTTCAAGCTGGGAGGAGACCTGTAATAAGATACAATACAATACATTATCTTCATAATATTTTCATGATCTAGTTGAGGCGGGCATTCCCATGCTCAGCTTTATAAATTCATTTTCATGTACATAGGACAGACAATCGTATGAGTGTAGACAGATGATTCTGGTAGAGTCATCATCCCTTTGATTGGATGATTATCTGTGTAGCAATGATGTACATTTGATGTCTTTATTTTCCTGAATATATATCACAGCCCGGATGGATGAAACTAGATCCGAGGTCTTCAATCTCGTTCGATCTTCACTCAAAGTACAAGTTCATCGATGTGAGAGATGTTCTGGAGTCGAACATGGAAAGACATTGCCTGATTACCAGCCAATGATGTAAGCTGTTAACAGGCGTGAGAGGAATCACCGATATTGATAATGGCCCTCAAGGTACTGCAGTATAATTCACGTGGTTTGAATAAAGGACTTGGCATCGAACACCACGCAAAATCTTTCGGTTGAAGGCCATTGATGTAAACCTGTCGTCGGAAGTGAGAAACTTGCCATTGAGGCATGCAAGCTTCAAAGTACTAAAAGTGGTGTTCCTAGATCGACTTCTTGGATAATGAGCTGATGTCAACAAGAAGTGATCCGTCATAGGAGGGCCTTAATGAATCCCACATCAATGACACAGAACGGAGCAAATGATTTTAATGGAGGTGAAAATGATCTAGTGATATAAGGTTCAGGGTGGCGGTCATGAAAGAATGGAGCGTAAATGTATTGCAGCGAGTGAGACACAGGTGAATTCTCTGAGTGACTTCTCTTGAACATAACGGCGACACTGACACGATGGATTGGTAGCATTAACCCCGAATGTGGATGGTGTGATGGGACCATGGTGATGTGACCAGTGAATGAAACAACCCAACCCGACTTGGATGCGGAGTGAAAGTGTCATGTTCAAGAGCGACTTGCTACCAACAAAGTTTCTTCAAGTTTTCTTCCCAATTTTTCCCCAGTCATTGCTGACCAATACCTCTTTATTTTTGTCAAGATTGAGGAGGATAACATATGCTTGTTCTATAATTTTCCCTTTGGGAAAACCCATCGCTATGTTTTAACGAGCCTAGCGATAGTGAAACTCGTTCTTGTCTGCTATGGACAAGTTTGTCGCTATTAGGTTTTAACGAGTTTAACGACAAAGATAACTCAGTCCTTTTCAATTTTAGAGAGTCTGAAAAAGGACGTAAAGGAAAATCCAAAAATCCTTTTTGGTCATGTAATCCCTTAAGTCCGAAAATGTATAAAACAATACAGAAGGGATGAATTTTCGATACTTTTAACGAGTCGAACAAAACAAGCGCTCGATATTTTTGTGTAATAATCCCTCAGGTCCAAAAATATTAAAATCTAAAGGAGGGATAGCACTTCCGGTCCCTTTAACGAGCTGGAGAGGCCAATGGCTCAGCAATCTTTTCATATTTTATGAGTCAGTTGAAAAGAGCTTAAAGGAAACTCGTCTTTGAGGAACGAGTGATAAAATTGGGTAGCAGCTGATTCCAGGTAAGGTTTGGATTTTTCCAATCATGGCAGTGTTACAAGGATGGCTAGCGGGATCACTCTTCGCAGCTGTTCCTCCAAAGGGGTAAACATTCAAATGGAGGTGAATGATTGGCCAATACAGAGTGGTGGTGATGATGGGAACACGACCAAGGCTTTAAAGGCCAAAGTACTACATTCACGATGATTATTTACCGGGAATTGGTTCATTTTTTATTGAGATTAAACGCTGGGGGAAACACTTGCTCATTGCTTATGTTTAGTTTTTAACGAGCATGAAGTCCGCGTTAAAACTGCTCGATGCGGGTTTATTTTTTAACGAGCTTGAACCCTGCGGTAACACTGCTCATGATAAGTTTGCATGCCCCCAACATAATAGCACAAATCGAGGTGCATGCCCCCCAAGCTTCATTGCATTCAACTCGGTGGTTGGAATGAAGGTTTACCTTTGATATTTGGAAAGGGGATTTGTTTCATTTTTTTAATGAGGTTGACACTTTAAAAGAACTATCCTCATGACTCCTTGTTTCATTTTTTAACGAGGTCGACACGAGATAAGAACCATCCTCGAAATCCACCGTATTCACAGTATTTGATAGAAAATCAAAAACTGATGGATGATTAAGGTTGCTGGAATAATCTTCGTGGTAATCCGGAAGATGGGAGCGATGGTGGTAATCTTCCCATGGTGCCTCTCCTATCATCATTGTTTGAATGATTCCTTCATCTGTAGAATGTACATGCGACCAAGGATCTGAACAGGTGCCATATTCCTTAGACCTATCTATCCAAACACTCGATGAGTGTTGATTTGGGTTTGCCCCCCAAGCCAAGAAAATTGATTGCTACAATATTTCTAAAATGGTGATGATCCATGCTGACAAAATGTTTAGGAATCTTCTAAATCCGATAGATATAGAAGATTTAATATTGTAGGTTTCCACTGTGGCCACTTCCGCCAAATTACTCGAAGGCGGTAGGGAAAAAGTACCCATTAAGGCAGGGTCTTTTAGGAGACCTACTCCGATATTTTGAAGCAAATGATTGCTTCCATGGGTCATTGGAATGCTTCCCGTAACTTGTGAACTGTTGGGGAGAAATGTTTGTTGGTCGACGATTGTAATTCCTCTTTGAAAGGGAAATGCAATCTTCCTGAAGTAGGTCGACACAACTGCGGCCATGGAATATATCCAGGGCCTTCCCAATAGGATGTTGTAATCGAGGTTTCTGTCGATTACTTCAACATCCATTTCTACTGTTTTGCCTCCTAGTTCAACTTGCAAGTTACTTAGAATACCATATGGGGTATATGTTCGTCCATCGAATGCTTTTAATGTCGTCGAAGATCGCGACAAGGTTGGAGATCCTAAAGTTTTCCAGCAACTCATCGACATAATACATGTAGATTCCCCCTCATCAATGATCGTTCGGTGAACGGTTGTGTTGAGGGATTTCACTTGAACGAGGAAAGAAAGTTGAGCTGGCAACTGAGGATCGTATCCTTTATGATTAAAGGATACAAGATTGGAATCCTTTGGGTCTATCCCACCAATAGCTGATAATAAAGCCTGCTTTTGGGATGGGCAATTTTGTAGTACCTCAAGTGTCGATATAGCGGATGGAGATTGGGCCAGATCTTCCACTATATTATAATGCTGTGCTGATCTAGCACAAGGATTAAATGTTGACTTGTGTACTACTTCCTTTGGCGGTTTTATTGTCAGTTCGGGAATGATGGGTGGCGCAACTTCTGTTGAAGTTGTTGTCGAACTACTAGGTTGATCTTTATCCTTGTTGTTCGACAGCTGTGGATTCCCGTAATCTTTGTTCCTTGTCGATATCAAAACATCATTTTGCTGTTTGGAAACCGACAACATCAGCACTTGAGACGGGGAAGTATTTCCACTGTCAACCAGATTTGTTCCTAGATTTGGAAACGGATCAGTTAATACTGCCGAGGTTTTTGAATTCTTGAAGAATTTTTTAAGCTCAGCTCTGTGTGGACAATATGCTATCCAATGATCCTCATCGCACATAAAGCATGGACGATTTGGTTTCCTATTTCCAGAAGGGTTTGTAGAAGATTTTTCAGGTGATGATTCCTCCTGTTTCTTCTTCTTCCCTTTGGTTTTCTTCTTGCCTCCTAGTTGCTTGGTTTCTTTGCCTTTATCTGTCGAGACGACATTTACTTCCGAGGCAAGAAGTTCTTCTTTTTCATTTTGACTGGAAATCTTACGGGTCTTTTTAGATGTAGCCTTTGTCGATTTCGTTTCTGTTGCGCTAATCACGCCATCATCGGCATGAGAGTCAATGTTTGATTTAGGAGGAGGAGGGACCGAGAATTCCGGTCTAGGAGCGTCAGGTATTTTATCGTAGAGCGTGCCAGACTGAGTGTAAATCAAGTCTAAATATTGTGCACAAGTGATAACCTGCTCTTCGGTGACGACTCCCCCTTTTGCCACATCTTCCGTGATGGAAGGCAATAATGACTTAATAAACCATTCAGCTAAAAGCTGATCAGGAACATAAATTTTTACCATTCTACGACGACGTCGCCACTCATGTATATGATCGGATATGTGAGTGGACGTTGTTTTCTTGAAATTGGTAAGACGTTTCGTTCCCGTTTCGTACCTTATCGGTAACTAAAAATGGGTTAAAAAGGTTGTGGCTAGGGTACTGAAGTTGTCAAACGAAGCTCTAGGCAATTCGATATACCATTTTGCTGCCGGACCAGTTAACGTCCTCTGAAAAAGGCGAAGCCTAATTGAATCATCATTTAGGGTGTTTGATGAACACCACAGATGAAAGGTCATCACATGATTCGACGAATCTTCACCCAGATTTCCATTAAATTTAGGAATATCTGATGGAAGTTTATGCGGAATCATTGGCCACCAAGGGGCGTAAGCGATTGGATCGTTTGTTAACCGATTTAAATCAGGTAACTCTAAAGTTGCCACGAAGGGTAATTGTTGATTCAGGTTAGGTGAAGCATACTCAAGATAAGATGGAATCGCCTGAGTAGTTGGTCTTTGCATACCAGCATAATGCATTTGATGCTGGTAAGTTTGGTAAGGTTGGTGGGCATAACCATTGTAGAATGGTTGATTTTGACCGTTTTGAATATACGGCTGCCCACTATTTGCAAAGATTTGTTGCTCAGATCCTTGGTATACTTGTTGGAATTGCGGTTGTTGGTATTGCACCAGCCATGGTTGTGAAGTCATGTGCTATTGCCTGATACTAACTGTTTGATGAAGACGAGGGGTAATTGTACCCGTTTTAACCTGTGTCATTCCACCAGTCGGCGATTGTGGTTGAGTTGCAGGGTCAAGAGGCTGTTGCATTACAACCTGAGAAACTTGAGGTTGGCATAAAACAGGCAGCACTTGTACTTGCGACACCGTCACAATAGCTGGCGTAGTTGGTATATTTGGCATAGGTAAACATTGTTGCATCGAATATACAACTCTTGGTTTTTGAGGTAGTATCGGTACCCAACCGCTAGATGTAATTCCAACATAACTTGAATTTTTTTGTGAATTCCCGTATGGCTGTCCTCCCGGAGGGGAGAATGAAAGGGTATACTGCCCCCATACGGCGGTAATCCGGTACTTAAAGGAATGGTTTGCCCTTGAGGACAGGACTGCCCAAATTGACATCCCAAAGGACCAATTTGTTGAGACTCAACATAAGAGTTTCCGGATACTATTCCGGATGAACAAACAAGAATGGACCATACTGTCGAAATAGCCCCTGAATGGGCTCCTTTTAGCGATTGAGAACTAGTTGAGACATATGGTATACCGGCGAACATTGTTGGAGCGATAGTAGGAATTTCTGTCGTCGCTGTGTCGGACGACACAGTCCTAGATGTTGACGGTTGTTCAAACATTTCTAGTCTATCGAAAAGATTACCTAGCGATTCTACAGGAGCTTTCGCTGGCGGTAGACTAATTTCTGATGAAGAAGGATACAGAGTGATCTCGACTCCAAATTGCGATGGAGTACTAGATGGAGGATCCTCCTCAATCTCTTCTATAACAATCATACCAGGTGGAAGAGGTAGACCGTCAGGTCCGTAAAATATTTCTGGTGCCGAAGAAGGTATGGAATCTGTAGTGACCGATGTTTTGGGAACAACACTCTCCGAACCGGTTGTAGATGGAACTAGTTCAGTAATACAAGTGTTTACCCTCAGACTAGGATCAGTACTACTGTCCTTTGGTGGCTACTGAACTTCTTCTGTAAAGGTAGGGATACCAGAAATGTTTGGAGTGAGCAGAGTCTCTGATGTTGTTGGAACACTTGTTCTAACTTTACCAGGAGATTTGGAACCAGTTAAACGAGTTCGCTTTGTCCGTAATAGTTTCGATTCCGAAGACAAAGACAATTGACTCGTAAGCCTCCGCAAACGACGAGGTTTCAATTGACTTTCTTCCACGATTGCGGATTACTCGATCAACTAAAAATCAAGGGGAAGTATGTTTCCGAATTAGATGAATTTTAGACGCTTTGACACAACTTCTTTTTTCAATTTTAAAGAGTCGAGAAAAAACAAAATATGACTCTAGTCGCCTTCTATCTTTAATGAGCCTGAAGTGACAAGTGCTCAGATGGACCTTTTCCGTTAAGGAGTCTGAAAAGGAACGAAAGGGACTGCTCTAGAAATCTAGGCAGAGGGATTACCAAACCAATCGCAAAACTACAGAATTCCTTTTACGGTACGGCAGTCAATCTTCCCGAATGCTGTGTTCATTGCATTGCGATCGATAGGGCGGTAGACACGGCTTCCTATGGATAAAGGATTAAGCCTATTGTGGTCTCCCAAAATATACTCGACGATATGTGGGAGCACAAGTCCGTACTGGCACTTATCGTCTCAAAGTGGAGGAATCACCCAATCAACAGTTACCGGGCTTTATGACGCCGGAATACGTCTCTAGCCTAGACTTCTAGATGTTGTGCATTAGGTTCCAAAGCATTGTTAGATTCATTAAATTTATTTTATAGTTGATCTTGCTTAAGAAATTTGCCTTTCAGGTTCACCGCGTGATGTAGATGTACAATTCCTAAAATGCAATCTAAGATGATAAACAGTCTTTTATCTTCTTTGTGTAATGAAAATCCTAGCTACTAAGGAAAGAAAGACAGAATTCTTTCAACAAAGAGCAAAGAGAACACACTATATGCACTGTCCTAAATCAAACCAATCAAACAGTCTAAATGCAAATGCACATGCATGTATTTGTTTTCAGCCTTCTTAATATGTGAATGATAAAAAGAAAGCTAATGCACAAATCTGAATTACTTTTCAAGCGACAATTACTAACAAGTTTCTTTTCAAAATCAAAATGAAGACAATGACAACACTTTGCGATTTGGAAATGAAGACTTGTTTTCGACACTAGAAAAACTACTAATTCAGATCAAATACAACAGTAATAGGGTAATCGACTATCAAGAGCAATCAGACTCTCTTCTATGACTGAAAACGACACTTGTGACACTTTCAAATCAAGAAACGACAGTACAATTACGTTACTTTTTTGCAAAGGAGAACTGAAAATGACTCAAAAAATACACAAAAACATTTACAGTTCTTTGCACAATGGAGGTGGAATATCAGCAAGGAAAGGGGTTTCAAACAGAGGTGTACTGACTACAGGTAGCAAAATTCTTGAATAGATCTGAAAAGAGTGAACAGAAACCAAAATTCAGGAACAATGCCTAGTCTGATCAGTGCACCTGTAACACAGTGAATTTGAAATGCAGCGCACCTACTACACTCGGGAAGTGCGCTGAATTTCAGATTCACAGAACAGAGAGTGCGCTGGGCCAGGGACGAGACTTTGCTTGGGTTCCGGGTCACAGTTTGCAGTTCAGTTCAGGGATTTTGGCCGAGAAAGTGGTAATCAGTAAATCAACAACAGGGGTAGATCTAAGGAGGTTACTAGAGCCACCACAAGGGCAATTAGAGAGTTTGTAAATCAGTTGTTTAATTCATAAACAAAACCAAGAGATTGACTGAAGCAGCATTTATCTATGAAAATGCAATTCGAAAGCTACCTGGCTCAACTTCAGGCTCCGTCTATAAGTTTATAAAGTAAAAAAATGTAGATAAACAAACAACCTAGTCGGTCCCCAGCGAAGTTGCCATTTTGTTACAGGGAATAGTGTTTATGCAGAATTGCTAATCCCACTAAGGTGTGGTAGCTACCTTAGAAACAAACAAAGTAAAACTACTTACATTTTCCTTTATGAAAGATAGATGAGAGAAGAATGAAGGAGACCAACCTCTGTCTTGCACTTGGTTCCTTGCTCGATTCCTCTCTCTTCTGATAGTCCTTTGCTACTTGCTTCCTTGTATACCCAACTTTACAGAGTACCTGTAGAATCAAAGCAGCATAACTCTATACGAAAACATGGATCTATTATCATAAACAATCTAGGATCAGATGTAAATTGACCATACAAATGCACAAAACATAGATTACACAAGAGTATGGAGGAAAACTTGAATAGATTTATTGATAATCAAGAAAGAGCCAAGAGAGTTACAACCCGTTGTTCTGACCCAGCATCATCCTCTCAGCAAGTAAGCCCTTCTTCACCTCATGTAAAGCTTAGATCACCCAACACTATGATGTTGTCTCAAGAAACCAACAACAATTCCTTACAAGATGCAAAATTCCAGCCTTTGGATCTTTGGGATGAGGGATCCATATATAGATATCCATAAGGGAGATGAGTCAGCTTGTGATTTGATTAGTTTCTTCCCTCTGATAGTTCTTGCTTCCACTTGGAGATTGATGATATCTTACTCATCCTTGGTCGAATTCAGAGAGGCAAGTGTCACAGGAGAAGTTTCTGGAAGATTCCATGCCTCTCCACCTCGCGGATAGACACTGCCATTTGTCTCTTCTCACCCATCGCACCCCATAGAAGGGAGTTTTGAAATGCAACGCACCCACAGAGTGTTCTTAGGTGAGATGCAACGCACTTTGCCCATGGAGCAGGTGAAATGATCCTGTTTTGACCAGTTCTGAGTGGTTTTTTATGGAGAACTTCTAGGAGAAGCTGTAATCAGTTGACCTTGTTCCTTTAGGGGTTGGAACAAAAATTTTAGGGACTTAGGAGCCCTTGGTTTATGGACATTTTATGCTTGGGGTTGCAGTGCCCAAAAATGTCTATAACAAGGGTAAATGCTGTTGGAATTGAGACTTCCTAGTTAAGCTTAAGAGGAGAGATTACATACCTTTTGGCTTCTTTGGGAAGAGAGTGAAACTTGTCAAAGTAGAGGAGATTCTTGCTAGATCCTGGGAGGAGCTTGTAAAACATCAAGGCACCAAGGTTGTAAAGTTCTTCTTTGATTAAAGTTAATACAATCAGATTCATTTTTCTCAATAAATTGTCTTATATGATTTATTTCACGAATTCCTTGATCATCATGATAAATGTGGTTTATTATATTGGCTTTTCAGATGCTATTTGATATGTGTGCCTCTTTGTGTTTGCAGATTCTTTAAAAAGGAGCTCATTTGGATCAACAGAGCGTGGCTTCCACAAACTCCCGAGGTAGGCCTAAAACATCTACTAGCCTTTATTTATAAATCGTATATTTAGAGAAAGATAGATTTTATTTGGTTTGCTTGTCGCTAGATATCCTTAGATACTAGGGAGGTCGGTCTTGTCTGCAAGAACGAATTATCTGGCCGACACTCAGTAATAATTTATCTCTCTGTCGTAAATTTCTTAAAAACTGGTATCAGAGCTAAGTTGGCTTCAGAAGGAAATTTTTTGTTGCCAAAGGTTTGTATTGGCCTAGTAGATAGAGAGATAATTAAGTTTTTCTTGCAGATATGGATCAAAGGACATAGATTGTGAACCAAAGTTTCATACTATTAGGTCATGAGAGATTCAAGGGATGAGGAGGATATGTGAACATGGGTTAATTAACTGATGAACCATGTACCTGAAAATAACACCTAGATAACTGGCGGTTACAACAGCTAGTGACCCATGTAATTCAGTGAATGGGTTCTTTTTATATGGACATTGGAAATAAGGGTTTGTATTAGCATAGTAGATAGAGAGATAATTAAGTTTTGCTTACAGATCTGGATCGAAAGCCAAAGATTTTGAAGCAATGCTACACACTATTGGGTCATGAGAGATTCAGTGGATGAGGAGGATATGTGCACGTGGATTAATTAATTGATGAACCATGTACTTGAAGAAAACACCTAGATAACTGGTGGTTACAGCAGCTGGTGACCCATGTAATTCGGTAAATGAATTCTATTTATATGGACATTGATGTCATATGTACAAAGACAACAACAAGGGGTAAACAATTTTTTTATTATAATGGAGTGAAATTTTTAATTTGCGTGTAAATGGGCATACTTCTATAAGACTTGGTAAGGCATTTGTACCCCTGGGTAATTACCGGTAAAGTCTAGGTTAGACCTAGGTAATAGGGGGATGTTGGGTTAACAAATCCTCGATATAAACTTTGAAGGGGGTAAGGGTTAGAGTGAGCAGGATTGTCTCACTTAGCAGGTTTTGGCTGGATTTAGTCAAGGAACCCCAAGTCAAGTTTAAGGGGGCTATTATTAGGTAAAATTGACTTTGGGTTTGAGTCAAGCTTGACCTGGTTAAATAGTAATGGTTTTGGGCACATGGTATAGTGCACCCATGGTATTATGATCTGTGGTATTGCATGTAATGGAGCCTATAAAAGGTTGGGAATACTTCATTTTAAGAGAGGCCCAAAGGTGAGTGGTGAAGGCTCACTTGGCCGGATTGACCTGGGTTTTGTCCAATGCTAATGAGATCTCATTGGGTTGGGTTTTTCCCCAGAATTGGGGTTTTCCTAGATAAATATTATGTGTATAATATTTATGTGTATTGTTTCTTGTTATTTTATTATTCCTCTTTGTAGATCTCAGTAAATCTCAGTAATAATTTATCTCTTTGTCTTAAATTTCTTAACAGTGAGATCTTGACATAACCATTAATGGAAGTTGATGTGCGTCGACTCCCTGGCAGGTCTCATAATTTTCCGTAATTGTAGAATTACATTTTTAATATTGAACCAGATCGTGCATGGTTTGAGGGTGGTTGCTGTTGATAATTTCAAAACTTCTCTTTGGATGAAAACCATCTCTTTCACAGGTTTCACCATATTTTTCTACTTCAAGAATAATCAGATTACTCAGTTGAAGAGGCTCTTCTGATAATACATTCAGAGATAAATGCATTAGAGAGATTTCATGAGCAAGCTGACTTTAAGAGTTGTTTTCATGCAAAATAAGAGATGATGAGGGGTGGGAAGAGTTCTATACAATTTACCTATTTTCAATTTTATCATGGACAACCTCACTTCCTTGTGTTAATCAAGGAGATAGTTCATCAGATGAAGAAGAAAGAGAACATGGAGTATCTCCGTTGAATGTAGATGTGTTGCAAATGGTAAGACACAAGGGAGCGTGAGGTGAAGGATAAGTTTCGATATGAACTTCTTCTTTGATTGAAGCAGATTCTAGATCTAAATTAGAATCTTCATGAGAAACTGGAATATCGCATGATGTTCTCGGGCATTCATCCCAACATATGGAAATAGAGTTATCATCATTAGGATGACTACCACCCAAGGTTGGGGGTTGATTGAAATAATTGATTGCACTGGATTTTCCACCGATATTAGAAGATTGAGAATTGTTCAATAATAAAAATCTCATTGTTTTGATGTAGAAAATTTTGAAACAGAGAGGAAAAATTTAAAGTGTCCTCACCTTTTTGCTCCTTTACCTGCATAATGTGACTTCTTTATAAATTATCGCAATTTGAACCAACAATTTGGGAAACAGGAGGATGTGAAAAAATGGCTGGTGAAACAGATTGACTAAGTTGGTCATGGTACCAAGAGTTAGGATGTGAAGAAGATAGAGGAAAAGAGAAATATGGATCAGCCTTGAGGTTAGAGCTGTGAATAGTGACATCCTCTTATAGATTGGAGGAGTGAGTCTTTGTTGTAGGCTTCTTAAGATATTCTAGAATTTCCTCCAATGAAGTGGGAGAATAATGAGAAGATGGATTGAAGATTTGATTCACATATTTCTTAGTTTCATGATCGCCATAAGGAGGCACCCACATTAGGACCAGAAAAGGAGGAGGGCAAGGAGCAAACAATGTCGTAGGCTCCTCCTCTACAATCTAAGGTGCCTCATGATCCATAAGACTTGGGGAAGAAAAAACATCAAGAGGTTCAGGTTCACTGTATGAAGAGAGAAGAACCAAGCACTCAAACTCTTGTTTCAAGAAATCCTAGTTCAAATCTTCTTCGGAAATTTCACAACAAAGGTAAAGGAATCAATCAAAAAAAATCTCAACTGATTTATTAGGTTCCATTGTTAAGAGATTGATCCTTCCGCAAACATCTCGATAGTTATAATTACTGAAGGCTTGATGGATCTCCCTAAGGAAAGGACGAAGGGAATGGATAGAAGTAGTTGACAAGGTATGACACCACCAATTAGCACAACCTTCAAGGGTGAGGAAGAAAATAATTCAAAGATACTCTTCATTATCCATTTCATAAGGTTCAAAAATTTGAAGAAAATCAGAAATGTGCTTGGTTATGGACATTCCGTCCTCACCATCAAACTTTAATTGGGACAAGTGATTGCGAAGCTCATCGGGGGGTGAAAATTTATCAAAGGAAAGTTTGGACGAACACCTCGAGAGTATGATTTGTGTATGAGACATTTTAAATAAGAGATTCAAACCAGATGCAACGGGCTCAAGTTGTCCTTTGGCCCTCCTTCTAGCACCATTTTGTTGATGGTGATGGAAATCCGTCAACAAAGGGGATCTCCCTGATATGAACTCCCAAATAGACCTCACACTATTTGGTGTAGGAGTCCCATCTAGAATAAAGGCCCAATTTCCATATACTTAGAGATATTCCTAGGCTCTAGTTGTCAGCACGGGAGAGTTACGCAATGGTATCTTTGTTTTGGGAAGTTTTAGTGTCTACGGATAAACGCTTAAACCCATAGACTAGTAGCTATGTCTAGAACAACGGTGCAAAGAATTCTCTACTTTTTTTATAACCAATAGATTAAATAAGACAGTAAAGAGGCCTACCTGAAGCTTTCACTTACTCCTTATCTCCCTTGACCAATTCTGTCGCTCCTTTCTGTACTTAATCCGCTTGAAAAGTACCTGCACACACATAGAAGATATAAACCGATCAAAGCATATGATAATTATCTATTGATTAAACATAGAATGGAAACAAGTACATAATACACATATGAAAGCATCAATGAAAAATACAAACATATGAAAAAACCTTTGAACACTTTATTAGTAAAAGTAAGAGTTACAATCAAATTTTCTTGATTTAGTTCCACTCCTCCAGTTCGATCCCATCCTCTCGTCATAACAAGAAAGACATTTTGACATCATTATAATACTTGAAACCAACTCAAGTCTCATACTAACAACATCTCCCTATAATTCAATGATTTCCAGCTTCTGATTACTTAGATGAGTGGTATTTTTATAGGTGAATGAAGGAAGTTATGCCATAAATGGTGATAATGAATGCCCTCCCAAAATTAGGATTTAGTTCCATGGAGGAAGGGATAAAGGGATTGTGTTACTTAACTCCCTCCATCATCCAATTTTGAGACCAAAGGAGTGGATAACATTGGGAAACTTCTAGAGGCATCCTATGGATAAGAATATTCCAAACCCTAATGAAGATTTCTCTCAAACTCGCCCAACACACCCTGGTAGCGTACTAGGCTGCACTGGAATGCACCCTAGTAGTGTAGTGGGCTGCACTATAGTGCATCTTGGTAGTGTATCTACCTGCACTGATCCACTTAGAGAAATTTTTTGGATGATTTTAGTCATAGAACTTCTTGGGAAGCTAGGAATTATGATGGTTGAATTCTTTAGGGCATGTAACAACTGAATTAGGGTTTGATGGGCCCTAAAGCACTGATCTATAAGATGGGAGTGATGTGCCCAAATGGATTTGTAATAGTTGCCCCCTAAAGCATGAAGTTGAAAATATATTTTTCGAGTGAAACCCTTTACCATGTGGAGAGGAGGTTTCGAAGTGGAAGGTGACCTGTATCAATTACAGTACATATATCATGATAATTTTATTTTTTCTCATGAATTGCTGAGGGAAGGCATACCCATGCTTAGCATATAAACTTTCATTACATGTACATAAATAAGATAGTTGTCTACAGATATAGACTCATGTTTCTATAGATATAGACCCATTATTAGATGACCATGAATGTAAGGCCATTGTACATTTGATTTAGTACTCCTAAAAATATCGCATCCCAGATGGATGAAACTAGATCTGGGGTCTTCAATCGCGTTCAATATTTTGCTCAAATACAAGTCTAACCATGTGAATAAATGATCTGAAGTTGAACATGGGAAGACATCATTTGATTACCTGCCAATGATGTAAGCCATTAATAGACGCGAGAGGAATCACCAATAATGATGATGACCCTCAAGGTACTACAATACATTTCGCATGGTGTGAATAAATGATTTGATTTTGAACACCATACAAAGTCTTTCGGTCGAAGGCTAGTAATGTCAACCTATCATCAGAAGCGAGAAACCTACCATTGATGTATGCAATCCTCAAGGTACTGAAGGGGTGTTTCTAAGTCAACTTATTGGATAATGTGCTGATGTCGACAAGAAGCAAATCGTCGCAGGAGGGCCTCGATGTTTCCCACATCAACGACACGAAACAAGGTAAATGATTTTGGAGATGAAAATCAACTGATGATAGAAGGTTCAAGAATGGCAATCATGAAAATGAAGGTTTACGGTATTGTAAAGGATGAAGTTTGAACTGAATGACTTCTCTTGAACATGTTGGTGACACTAAGATGAATTGGTAGCATTGACCCAAAACAAAGTATGGATGGCATGATAGACCAATGGTGTGATAACCATCAAGCTGAATGACCCAACACACATAGTCATGGTGATGAGGTGAAAGTGTCATGTTCAAGAGTGACTTACTACCATAAAGTGTTTTCCCCTTTTTCCAATTTTCTCCAGTCATTCCTGACCAATACCTCTTTATTTTTATCAAGCTTTAGGATGATACAATATGCTTATTGTATAATTTCACCCTTTGGGCGAATCCATCACTATTTGATGCTTTAATGAGTCTAGTGAGGGTGAAAATTGATCTTGTCTAGATGGAAAAGTTTGTCTCTATTTGATGTTTTTAATGAGTTTAACGACAAAGATAACTCGGTTCTTTTCATGTTTAGAGAGTTTGAAAAGGGAATAATAGGAAACTCCAAAAGTTATTTTTTGTAGATTTGTATCTCAAGTCTAAAAAAGGATAAAACAATATGAGAGAGAACCTATTGACCATGTTTGATCGACATATTCCTTTTTCATAGTTAATCTATCTTAGACCGAAAAAGGGTTAAACTTATACTGAGTAGATATGAATTCCAATCTGTTAACGAGCTACAAATGACAAGCGCTCAACAATATTTTCATGTTTAGAGATTCTGAAAAGAGCTTAAAGAAGAATCCATTTTGAGGAACGAGTGGTGTCTAGGGTAGCAACTGGTTCCAGTGTGTTATCACTCAGAATTTTCTCAAGGTTAAAGAAAGAAATTTCTGAGGTAACCACAAACCAATCTTTTAGACTCGGGTTCTAGCCAACCTAAGTCCAGAGAGGGATCTCTCTTTATGATTTAGCTTTGTTTTATGGTATATTAGGCTAGTTATGAAAGCTTGGGGGGTTTTGATTTTGTTTGGTGGTGGAATTCAAGTGCAGATGGATAGAACAAGGTATTTCAGGCCATTGGGCTATGGGGTCAACTGAAGATGGTTTAACTGGATCAGGTTGATTCAACAAAGGAGGGCTTCACAGGGCAAGATAGCTAAACAAAAGACAAATGATAGCTTAAAGGGTGAAATGGTCTTGAAAAGGAGGAAGGGAAATTAAGAATCCTTCAACAAAGTTAAAGATTAGGGAAAGAGGGTGATCATTAAAAAAACGCAATTAAGAATTCTTTGTTAAATGGCCACAATGATAAACTAAAAAGTAGGGAGCAATTAAGAATTCCCTACCTATGATAGCTTGGAAGAAAACATTAAGAATATAAACGATTTTAAAGACAGAATGCAGTAAAGCGCTTTTTGAAATACACTTTTTTGTTTATCATTCAAATATGGAACACATATGAATATTTAAACAAGAAAATTGTAAAAACATAAAATATAGAATACTTATCTGTTTCTCGTTTAACACAGGAATCCTGTAAGAGTCCTTTGCTTTATTACTTTGTTCAGTCAGCCATACAATAGTTGTTCAATAGCACTTCTATTCCAAAATAAAGAGTCTATATAAATGTCTAAGAATCCACACAAAATACTTCAAATGAAGAAGTATTTATACTAATTGTAACTGAAATATCTTGAAAAATAATCATGATTAGTTTCACAAATATCTCCAATTATTTACATTAATAGAACTTAAATAAAGGACATTCAAAACTAATGAATATATTTGGCACTATTTCTATGGATTTATGGTAACAAAGAAGAGAAATTCAACTTTGGTAGCAACTCTTAGTTGATGATGAGGCATCCTAGTCACTAACTGCATCCTTCCTTTGTGCATTCTGCCCTAGAAATTCTGCAAACTTAGGGTCTAATGATACGCTTGTATATCTCAATTCGTGATGGATATTTAAAAAGTGAGAGAGGTTTTTCATATAGGAATGTTTTTGAGATAAACCTCTCTCAGTTTCCCAAAATTCAGCTCCAGATGTTGACAATATTCTCTGTAAAAAGATGTCAAAAACAACACTTCACACAAATTGAAAAATAGGTTATGAATACATGCACTTATCTCATTTTTGGTAATACATGTGTAAAACTTGAGAGAGGGTTTTGTAGGCTAGCCTATTCGTAACAAAAACCTCCTCCCATTTCGAAAAATACTTCTTGGATTGGCCAAAATAGTTTCTGTAAAACTATGACTTAAACAAGAAATCTCTTAAGAATGTACCATTTCTGCTCTGATTTCATCTTTTAACCTTAAATTCCTTTCAACATTTTTTCACTTTTACTTTGGATAAACTTCATTGTAGCTGGCACAAGTGTTTTCATCTTTGTTTAATCCTTAATGTCTTCATGTTTACTTTTACTGTTTATGTTTACCTTTTACTTTTACCACTCTGTCTTTCATCTGTCTTCACTTTGACGTGAATTTGTATGCTCTATAACTGTCTTCCCTACTGTTTATCTTCATGCTAGCTGATTTAATTGACTTGGTCTTCAATCTGATACTCTTTAACCCTAATACACTTTGACTGTTCTTTACTGTGTCCTTTTACCTTCCATCTCTATTTGAATAGATTTGATAACAATCTTGGAGTAAACAGGTCTTATGACTAGTATTAAGACTGTTTATCCAACGCTGCGGTATTTTTATTACCTGTTATGGAGCGAATGGTAATGGTGTACTGGTTGAATTGGAAGCACACCATGGACTGGAGCAACGCCGGACAACAAATTTCAAGGTGGTTGATGGTTTTGGGTACGAGTTGGTCATTTTCTACGCATTGGTTGCATGCATGAGTTTTTCAGAATAGGGACAAAAAATGGATTAACTTTGTTTTTATGAAAAGTAAAAGTTTTTGGCGAGTTTCATGACATGGATGGGTTACATTAGTGGGGGTGACTTGACATTTTTTCATTAGCGGGAGGCCGTAAGTGGGTTTCATTGCATCACTTATGGAGGGTAAATGGTATTTTGGGGGAGTTGCATGATTCCATACGTTGCTCGACACATAGCATTGACACTGTTCACAAAACCGCTCACATCACGTGCTAAAGGTCGACCAAAAGGCCCACGTGATATGAGTGAGGGCCGTTGGATCTAAAGGGTCCGATCGGACGGTAGTCGGGGCAATGACATGACTGATGTATAACAGGGGCGAGCTTGATATTAATTAAAAGACTTAATCATATCGGGGGTGATTTGATTGGTCGCTGAGTTATTAATTAGTCCTAATGACTTAATTAATTCTCATTAGCATGGCTGGGAGGTCGGGTTCTTAATTAACTACAGATTAGCTAATTAATCTCGTTTATTATTTGATTTACGATTATATTTAACCATCGAGGCGGGATATGTAAAAATTTGGGGTTTTGTATAATATAATAATACGGGCGTGGGTAATGTTGTTTTATTCAGGAATTACATAATAAGTGGTTAATATGACTATGGAATATGAAGTATGCTAAGTAAATGTTTTCAAAAACATTTCATCATATAACATTTCTTAGGCTAATAATATATGAGGGTTTCGTGTACATAGAATGTTTTTAATTTTCCTAAGTAAAATAGAATTTTACTTAGGAAAAGCTTTATAAAGGGAATGAATGACTTTATGAAGGGGTGAATATTAATGAAAGGGTTTTAAGTACTTTAGGTATTTCAAATTATTGGGCTGAGGGTCTGGTCCCTCCAAAAGTCAAAGAAATTCTTTGAGCCCCTCTAACTTTGGCAATTACCTTTAGCACTTAGGGAATAAGTCAAAATTTTAGGGGAAATGAGTAGGGAGGTTAATTATTTTTTACTTTGAGTGTTGATGTGCCTTCCATGTGATACATGCCTTGTCCAAGTGATGAAAGAAAAATACTTAAGCATTAAACTCAACCATTCATCACACATTTATTCTACAACCATCATCTACTTACCCTACCTACTTAACCTAGAATTTTTACTTCTTTATTATGGTGCACTTAGACTGCCAAACCCTTTTCAAATTTTCTTTTCTTTTACATATAGCAGTCTATCTAAGTCTACACTTCTTACATCCAAGGGTTCATATTAAACTGTTGAGAGCTCTCCTTTTTCACTCTACCTATCTATTGATTTGCCAAGATTAAACTGTTTGGTCAGATCTTTATTCTCCATTTCTAAAACATGAAATTGAAAACATGGAATAACCAAGATTGTTTGGTTAGCATGGATTGTAGCATAGGTTACAACTTGCACAAAATATTTATTATACATAAAAGTAAATAGTCGTGGAATTTAGACTTGCACACTTTCATGGTATTTTATTTTTGTTGGGGTTCATTTTCTTTCCTTTTTTGACCTTTTATTTATTTTTTTTACCCTTTTATTCTTTTTCTAGGGCATACCCTCTTTACATTTTTTGATTTTTTGATTTTTTACAAATATGGAAAACATTTCCAATAATCAAAGTTATGTACATATTTTAGAGCTAAACCTAGTCAATCATGATATATGACACCTATTAATATAGGAATCTAACAATGGCTTCACTTGGGGATGGCATTTCCTTGTGAAATGTCAAGAACACCGTCAACTAATATCCTGATCCATTGGGCTGATACCACACATGTGTATGCTCTGTTGTATAATCTTTTAACTGAAAATCTTGAATTGAAATTGTAGCCTTTTCTGCAAACTAGAATCTGATCTAACATATACTTGCTAATTGAAACTGAATTTATTCGAACCAAAATCCTACCTACTTACTCTAATCAGCTATTTGGTTACTAGTTAGGTAAAATGAAACAACCAATGAAACCACTCAAGCATCATATACATTGGTGACTTTGTTGCTTGTGCTTGTTGGTGGTTAAAATTGAGATCTTAAAATCAAATATAGCTTTGTTAACCTTTGAGAAGATAAGGAAATTCCTGATCTCCATTTTTAAATCTAGAAATTATACAAAAGGATCTTGTAAAATATATACACTATTCTTGAACTGATTCAAACAACTTTACATCTGTTGTGTATGGCCTGCATGCCATGAAACTGAAATAATACCTTCATCTTTATCACCTTGCAGACTTTCAGATGAGATTTGTGATGATATTTCTACTGATTGTAATGTCTATCTGGTGAAACTATTATCATCTTGATTTTGACTCTCATAGTCTTTTAATGGAGAAAAATTTTGATTGCATTCATCATTCAACATATCAGCTATTGGATCATAAAGAACTTGGAAGGATTGCTGCAAATTATTACATATAGGTTCAAATGGAACTTCATAGATTTCTATAAGCTGGTCCTCCTTTTCTTTAAAAATTTTATAAGACATTTCCTTTAAAAATTGAAATGGTTCAAAACAAAGAGGTAGGGAATCATCTTGGATCATTTGATCATATGTTTCGGCTTCCAAGTCTTTTTCTGCAACCTGAAATTCAATGGCATTTTGGGGCTGCAAATCTAGATATGAGAAGCCTTGAACAAAGATTTTATTGCCCTCCAGATAGTTAATATCAAGACTTGTTGACATTTGATTTCTAATTGCATGATAGTTATCTCTAATAAACTAGAATGAAGCAAAACAAAATGGTATAGTTCCTTCACTGATTTCAAAATTTTTTGCACTTTCCTCCTCATTCTCATAGCTGAAATGAACAAGTTGATCACTATTTTCAAGCTGCTAAACCTGAACTTCCTTATTCCTCCAATTAGCTTTTGATTTATTTGCAAGGTTAATTTGGATTTGAGAGACATAATCATTATTATATTGATCAAGCTTAGGCACATCATCATAAGAATTAATGTCACCAAATGTACATATTAGATCAGCAAATTGCCTCTCCACATATGGTTCTATAACTCTATCTTCAGATTTATGGTAGTTGGAATTAATAGGAATTTGCTCATGGTTTTCGACCTCTTCATTTCGTGAAAAAAATGTGTCATGGTGATTTTGAACAAAAAACTCAACTTTCATGGTGATCGTTTGCATCATTTCCTCTATTTTCTTTATCAAAATGTCGAGTTTTTCCTCTTTCTCCACTTTCAACTTTTCTCTTCTAATTTGCAGATTAACTTCTACATCTACTGCCATGTTCTGCATCTGTTCCATTGTTGAGGGGTTTCTTTCTCTTAGATGAAATTCTATCTTTGAATCAAATGCTCTTGGGTAATGCAAAAGAGCTAAACTAGGGGGAGGTCTTATATTTAATGGTATTGAATAATAGGCTTGATTAAATTTGTCTGAAAATTGTTGTATTGTTTCATCTAGCTATCTTTTTAACTGATTATATTCTTCTATGATCACAATAAGATTTAGTTTAATTATCCATCTATCAAGGAAGAGTTTGAGAAATAGCTCGAGATTTGAGATGCTTGCGCTAGGCAGGGTTTTGAATCAACTCTTGACTTTGTCTTGCAAAGAAAGAGCAAAAGGCCTAATACTGACATCCTCTTCATCTACTTCAAATAAGTTAAGATAATCTTCAAAAGCTTAAATATGTTTTTGGGCAGTGATACCATTCTCTCCATCAACCCTAGGGAGGTGCTTAGGATAATCCTTAGGGAAAGCATGGAGTGTAGGAGGTAAAATGAGTGGTTTATATCTATCAGGAACTTTATGAGGTACTGGAATATGTACAGGGATTGTATGACCAGTCTTAATTTTTTTATTCTCCTCAATTTGAAAATGATCTTCATAAGAATTAGAAGAATGTTGCTCAAATGTGTAAGGAGATTTTATATCTACATTTTTCAAAGGGAAATAATAAAAAATTAATCTAAAGTCATCTCTAAAACACAATATACATTAAAAAAATTTATCAATGAGAAAGAACATAATGTCTTGGATAACAATCCAAGTTAAAAGCCTGATCTTTTCACATAGTTCTTTCAAGTTCATTTCTCCAATGAAGTCTTGATTGTGAAATTGATTTGGAGACACCAGGTGGATGATTTTAACCTTTGTGTGTATGATCACTGTCCACCATCATAGATCAGATCTAAACCTATAAAACGATTCTAAAAAAAATGTTAGTTCTCTCTAGTGGAGTCGCCACTATGTTATCACTCAGAATTTTCTCAAGGTTAAAGAAAGAAATTTTTGAGGTAACCACAAACCAATCTTTTAGAATCGGGTTCTAGCCAACCTAAGTCTATAGAGGGCTCTCTCTTTATGATTTAGATTTGTTTTATGGGATATTAGGCTAGTTATGAAAGCTTGGGGGGTTTTGATTTTGTTTGGTGGTGGAATTCAAGAGCAGATGGATAGAACAAGGTATTTCAGGCCATTGGGCTATGGGGTCAACTGAAGATGGATTAACTGGATTAGGTTGATTCAACAAAGGAGGGCTTCACAGGGCAAGATAGCTAAACAAAAGACAAATGATAGCTTAAAGGGGTGAAATGGTCTTGAAAAGGAGGAAGGGAAATTAATAATCCTTCAACAAAGTTCAAGATTAGGGAAAATGGGTGATCATTAACAAAAAGCAATTAAGAATTCTTTGTTAAATGGCCACAATGATAAACTAAAAATCAGAGAGCAATTAAGAATTCCCTACCTATGATAGCTTGGAAGAAAACATTAAGAATATAAACAATTTTAAAGATAGAATGCAGTAAAGCACTTTCTGAAATATACTTTTTTGTTTATCATTCACATATGGAACACATATGAATATTTAAACAAGAAAACTGTAAAAACATAAGATATAGAATACTTTTGTTTCTTGTTTGACACAAGAATCCTGTAAAATTCCTTTGCTTTATTACTTTGTCCAGCCAACCATACAATAGTTGTTCAATAGCACTTCTATTCCAAAATAAAGAGTCTACAGAAGTGTCTAAGAATCCACATAAAATACTTCAAATGAAGAAATATTTATACTAATTGTAAACTGAAATATCTTGAAAAAATATCAAGATTAGTTTCACAAATATCTCCAACTGTTACATTAATAGAACTTAAATAAAGGAAATTAAAAACTAATGAATCTATTTGGCACTATTTCTATGGATTGATGGTGACAAACAAGAGAAATTTGAATTTGGTAGCAACTCTTAGTTGATGATGAGGTATCCCAGTCACTAATTGCATCCTTCCTTTGTGCATTTTGCCCTAGAAATTCTGCAAACATAGGGTCCAATGATACGCTTTTATATCTCAATATGTGATGGATATGTAAAAATTGAAAGAGGTTTTCTTAGATAGTAATTTTTTTGAGATAAACCTCTCTCAGTTTCCCAAAATTCAGCTCCAGCTGTTGACAATATGCTCTGCAAAAAGATGTCAAAAACAGGACTTTGCATAAACTGAAAAATAGGTTGTGAAGACATGCACTTATCTCCATTTTGGTAATACCTGTGTCAAACGTGAGAGAGGTTTTTGTAGTTTAGACTGTTAGTAACAAAAACCTCCTCCAGTTTCGAAAAATATTTCTTGTATTGGCCACAATCGTTTCTAAAACACTATGACTTAAACAGGAAATTTCTTAAGAATGTACCATTTCTACTCTGATTTCATCTTTTAACCTTAAATTCCTTTCAACTGTTTTTCACTTTTACTTTGGATAAAATTCATTGTAGCTGGTGAAATAGTTTTCATATTTGTTTAATTCTTAATGTCTTCATGTTTACTTTTATTGTTTACTGTTTACTTTTTACTTTTACCACTCTGTTTTTCATCTATATTCACTTTGACATGAATTTGTATGCTCTGTAATTATCTTCCCTATTGTTTATCTTCATGCTAGCTGATTTAATTAACTTGGTATTTAATCTGATACTCTTTAAACCTGATACACTTTGACTGTTCTTTACTGTGTCATTTTACCTTCCATCTCTATTTGAATAGATTTGATAACAATCTCGGAGTAAACAGGTCTTATGACTAGTATTAAGACTGTTTATCCAAGGCTGCGGTCTTTTGATTACCTGTTATGGAGCGACTGGTAATGGTGTACTGGTTGACTTGGAAGCACACTGTGGACTGGAGTGGTGTCGGGCAACAACTTTTAGGGTGGTTGATGGTTTTAGGTATGAGTTGGTCATTTTCTACGTACTGGTTACATGCATGAGTTTTTCAGAATAAGGACGAAAAATGGATTAAATTTGTTTTTATGCAAAGTCAAAGTTTTTGGTGGGTTTCGTGAGACAGACAGGTTACATTAGCAGGGGTGACTTGACATTTTGTCATTAGCGAAAGGCGGTAAGTGGGTTTCATCGCACCGCTTATGGAGGGTAAGTGGTATTTGGGGGGAGTCGCGTGATTCCATAAGTTGCTTGGCACGTAGCATCAACACTGTTCACAAAACCACTCACATCATGCGCTAAAGTTCGACCAAAAGGCCCACGCGATATGAGTGAAGGCGATCGGATCTAAAGGGTCCGATCGGATGGTAGTCGGGGCAATTACATGACTGATGTATAATAGGGGCGAACCCAATATTAATTAAAAGAGTTAATCATATCAGGGGCGATTTGATTGGTCCCTGAGTTATTAATTAGTTCTGATGACTTAATTAATTCTCATTAGCATGGCGGGGAGTTTGGGTTCTTAATTAACTACATATTAGCTAATTAATCCTGTTTATTATTTGATTTACGCTTATATTTAACCATCGGGGCAGGATCTGTAAAAATTTGGGGTTTTGTATAATATAATAAGATGGGCGTGGGTAATGTTGTTTTATTTGGGAATTACATAATAATAATATTAGTGGTTAATATGACTATGGAATATGAAGTGCGCTAAGTAAATTTTTCCAAAAAAATTTCATCATATAACATTAATTAGGCTAATAGTATATGAGGGTTTCAGGTAGATAGAATGTTTTTAATTTTCCTAAGTAAAATAGGATTTTACTTAGGAAAAGCTTTATAAAGGGAATGAATGACTTTATGAAGGGGTGAATATTAATAAAGGGGTTTTAAGTACTTTAGGTATTTCAAATTATTGGGCTGAGGGTCCGGTCCCTCCAAAAGTCAGAGAAATGCTCTGAGCCCCTCTAATTATGGCAATTACCTTTAACACTTAGGGAATTAGTGAAAGTTTTAGGGGAAATGAGTAGGGAGGTTAATTATTATTGACTTTGAGTGTTCATGTTCCTTCCGTGTGATACATGCCTTGTCCAAGTGATGAAAGAAGAATATTTAAGCATTAAACTCAACCATTCATCACACATTTATTCTGCAACCATCATCTACTTACCCTACCTACTTAACCTAGGATTTTTATTTCTTTATTAGGGTTCACTTAGACTGGCAAACCCTTTTCAACTTTTCTTTTATTTTACATATAGAAATCTATCTAAGTCTACACTTATTACATCCAAGGGCTCAGATTAAACTATTGAGCTCTTTTTTTCACTCTACCTATCTACTAATCTGCCAAGATTAAACTGTTTAGTCAGATCTTCATTCTCTATTTCTAAAACATGAAATTGAAAACATGGAATAAACAAGATTGAATTGTTTGGTTAGCATGGATTGTGTCATAGGTTACAAGTTGCACAAAATCTTTATTATACATAAAAGTAAATAGTAGTGGCATTTAGACTTGCACACTTTCATGGTATTTTATTTTTGTTGGAGTTCATTTTCTTTCCTTTTTTGACCTTTTCTTTATTCTTTTTACCCTTTTATTCTTTTTCTAGGGCATACCCTCTTTACATTTTTTAATTTTTTGATTTTTTACAAATATGGAAAACATTTACAACAAGCAAAGGTATGTACATATTTCAGAGCTAAACCCAGTCAATCATGATATATGACACCTATTTGTATAGGAACCTAACACGGTGATGTTGGAACTTCTCAAATGATGTTGATTTATGTGAAGAGGCTGGCTAATAAGACCACTCATTGCAATTGTTCCTTAAAAAGGGTAAAACAACCAAGTGAAAGTGTATGATTGGCCAAACGGATAGTGGCGATGGGATGAAAACAACCAAGGCTCATCTGACTAAAGACGCTGATAGAATGGAAATCATAAGGGTTAAAATGGAAATGAGTTCAGTTTTACACAAGCTTGAACTATAGGGAACTATGTTTGGGTTCGATTTCATGTTTACACAAGCTTGAAACAAAAAACTATGCTTGGATTCAGTTTCATTTTTATACAAGCTCGAAATGAAAAACTATGCTTGGATTCAGTTTCATTTTTACACAAGCTCGAAATGAAAAACTATGCTTGAGATTGGTTTACATGCCCCCATCATGATAAAAGGGAGAGTCCCTTGTAACCAGATGGAAATCATTGTGGTGAAGCAATACGGTTATCCAACACCTTTTTGGCTTCGTCCGGATAGGGACAAAGGTGAATGGAGTGATTCCTTTCACATAACCTACAGGGAAACTTAACTTTACCATTAGGTGCATGCCCCCAAAGCTTCATTACATTCACCTGAGTAGACTACTCGTGGATATCAGGTGCATGGAATGAAGGTTCGTTTATGAGATCAAGTCAATGACTCGACTGGGATTTTACGAGATCTAATCAAAGACTTGAATTGGAACTTTGCTCCAGGGGACCTTGTTTCATTTTTTAATGATCTCGAAACAAGACAAGGAACTCTGCTCAGATTCCTTGTTTCATTTTTTAACGAGGTTAACACAAGACTAGGAACTATCCTCATACTTCTTATTTCATTTTTTAACGAGGTTGACACAAGACAATGAACTATCCTCATACCCTTGGTTTCAATTTTTAACGAGCTTGACACAAGACAAGGAACTATCCTCATGGAACTGTTTCATTTTTTAATGAGGTTGACACAGTAAAAGAACTATCCTCATACCCTTGGTTTCATTTTTTAACAAGGTTGACACAAGACCAGGAACTATCCTCATACCCTTAGTTTCATTTTTTAACGAGGTTGACACAAGACAAGGAACTATCCTCATACTCTTTGTTTCATTTTTTAACGAGGTTGACACAAGACAAATAACTATCCTCAAGGGAGTTGTTTAATTTTTTAACGAGGTTGACACAGTAAAAGAACTATCCTCATATTCTTTCGATCACAACTCATAAGTGGTCATGAAGGAGAGATCTGATTCCAATACCCCCAATACATGATGTACAACATCATTGAATTGATTGTCAGTTGATGTAGCTATGGAACGGGTTGCCACATAATTGACCAGTGGCGGGGATGATACCATTGGTACAAAAGGACCATTTAGGGAAGATGGTTGACTAGAAGCCATATTTGGACAGGGAAATAAAAATTGGTTAATGGTGACAATTCTGCCTTCATGAGGGAAACAAATCACTCGAAAGAGTGTTTAAACAATGCCTCCCATGTCATAAACATAGTTGAACCCAAGAAGTAAATTGTAATCTAAAGGGCCTGGGACTACTATCACATTCAGATAAATGATTTTTCCTGCCAAAGTAATGGGTAATAGAGGTAGGATCCCCAATGGTCGACTAGTTCCTCTGTTAAGAGCCAACAGATTCTAGGTAACTGGCACAAGTGGCAATAAACCGAGCACTTGCCAAGCAGTTGAGGAACGGATACTCACAGACACACCTTCATCTATAATAGTGCCATATACAATCATATTACAAACCTGTACTATGATCTGGAAAGGCGCATAAGGAGGAAGACAAAATCCTGCTAGTCGGTTCCAATCAAAGGAAGTGACTGGACTACTTGGATGGGGTACCATGGAAATGGGATAATTAACCCCTTGAGTTACTAGAGAGGGTGGATTTTCCTCCTGTCTTGATGGAAAAGGAGGACTGCCCCCAAGCTCATTTGAATCTGAAGAAACAAAAGAACTTGAGTGGTATCATATTCATTCTCTTCGGCAAAGGTATGATTTACTGAAGCTGAAATCAGGTCAACTGTTACCTCGACCTGTTGATTTGAGTTGGGTATAGACTCATAGGATTCACTTTTAGAGAGAGTGGGTTTGACCGACGATTGATTTTGGTCAGTCAATTCATCAACTAGTGAAGGATTTAGGGAGAGTTTCCTATAACCAGATGGAAATCGTTGCGGTGAAGTAGGACGGTTATCCAACACTTTTTTGGCTTCATCTAGATAGGGACAAAGGTGAATGGGGTGATTCCCTTCACATAACGTACAGGGAAACTTGATTTTTCCCTTCTTTCCATGAACTTTACTACCACTAGTTGATGGTGTGTCACCAACATGATCTCGAGAAGTTAATGATACAGGATGATGTGAATGGGAAGACCATTCTTCTAAGATATGAAGAATATCAGGAAAATTTCGAAGAAGATGGTATGCCACATAAAGTTTGCATGGATATCGAACTTTGTGAGGCTTGATGGACAGTTTCTCATGAGATGTCGCATTCAAAGCAATGGTTGCTTGGTTGCCCCTCTGCTGAATTTTCTTCTTCTTCTTCTTCCCTTTTTTCTTCTTCTTAGCCACCTAGTTACTAGTACCAATACTTTCGCTAAGCGAAGAGGAAGAAGGGGAGGAAGAAACAATAGAGGAAGGAGGCAAAGGGTCAACTTTAGGGTCAACTGGACGTTGATTTTGTCCAGTTGGAGGTGTACTTGATTGCGGAGAAATCACGACATTTTGAACCAAGGAGGTTGAAAAAAACCACATTGGCAAGCCAATGATAAATCCTGGAAGGGACAATGTAGCCATATAAGGAGCACCAATATTTCTGACAGGAGGAAAAGGACTAGGATTCCCATCAAAAGGAATTCCTTGATTGGTGGATTCTAGATTTGTCACTATATGTTTCAACCTAAGATCAACTAAGGAATGAGTGTGGAGGATGTTATCCATGGTAAATTAATTTTATTTTAATCAAAGTAACATAACAAAACAAAAGAGGGATAATCTAGGCAAAAGTTTTACCAAGCAACTGTGAACTGCAGAGTACCTCCCAACAAACCGAGAAGTATGGGAAGGAAATCTCCTCAAATGCTGTGTTCAATGTATCACAGTGTACAACGCGGGCAACTCGGTTACCTAAGGATGGATATAAACCTAGTGTTGTCCTCCCATATATAACCAAAAGCATGTGGAGGCCCAATCCGTATAAGCGTCGTCTAATGCAAAACCACACAGTGAGAGCATTCCCATATACTTTAAACATGGTAACACCGCCCTATATACCCGAAGGTACGTGGACGAGCTACGATATAATCACATACGTGGAATGGGGTATCACACTCAGGATGTATTCTAGACAAGTTAGTGACAACTTTGTTTTATGACACCAAAACACATCTGTAGCCTAGAACTCTAAATGTTTTTCGTTAGGTGACAATGCTCCATTAGGTAAATTCAGATAAATTTTAAGTTGATATTATTTAGAATTTTCCTTTCAAGGTTCACCACATGATGTATGTTTGCAATTCCTAAAATGAAACTAATATGATAAGCATTCTTTCCATTCAATTTAACAATGAAAATCCTTAGCTAGTAGGGATAGAGCATTCAGATTTTTGACAAAGAGCAAAGAGCACATCTAATGCAATTTCCCTAGCTATTCCTTTCAAGCATTCACAAACTACAATATGAACGATGCAAAATGCATGTATTTATTTTCGATTTCCCTTAATGTGAATGAACAAAAAGGAAAACTAATGCACAATCGATCAATAAACTCTTTTCATAAAAATGACGATTTTGCGACAATTTCTTTTCAAGGAAGGGAAGACTTTACGACAATTTCGTTTTCAAAGAAATAAGGAATTACAACACTTTCAATGAAAAGACTAATCTTATG
Organism: Pinus tabuliformis; assembly: GCA_031772625.1. NCBI lineage: Eukaryota > Viridiplantae > Streptophyta > Pinopsida > Pinales > Pinaceae > Pinus > Pinus tabuliformis. The sequence continues at coordinate 982,986,821 of CM062817.1, read as the reverse complement.
CATACATCAGTCAATTGATCTTTCATGAATGAAGACTTTACGAAAATTCAATTTTTGAACTAAAAGATGATTTTACAACACCTTCTTTCGACAAAGATCAATCAACCAAAAACTAACTTTCGACCATAGATTGAAAATGACAAAGTAAATACATAAGAAACATTTATCTATCCTAGTCTAAGTAGGGTTGGCTAAGGAGATGAAAACCTATTTTCTGAGACATGACATCCATTTACAATCAGCAAACAAGAAATCAGAAGAATTTTGGCAAAAAAATTAATTCCAAGGGTGGGAATTTGACCCTAGGAAGATCAGCGTAGGCCAAAGAGGGAGTAACTGCACTGCAATGCATTGTCTCTAATTGGAGGGTGCATTATAGTGCACCGTCTCTAAGGCTAGCTTGCGCTGATTCTTGTGAGGCCACTCAAGAGTCATCTAACCTCAAATTTTGACCAAAATTCAATGAAAAATGCTGAATTACAACAAGTAAAGTATGTCAAGGTGTCTAAGGAGGTGGATTAGCTACTAGGAAAGATGATTCCGTCCCCAGTGGAGTCTTCAATTTATTTTGGGAAGTTTTAGTGTCTATGGATAAATGCTTAAACCTCTAGACTAGTAGCTAAGTCTAGAACAACAGTGCAAATCATTCTCTACTTTTTCTGTAACCAATAGATTAAATAAGGCAGTAAAGAAGCTTGCCTGAAGCTTTCTCTTACTCCTTATCTCTCTTGACCAATTCTGTTGCTCCTTTCCACGCTTAATCCACTTGAAAAGTACCTGCACACAGACATAAGACAAAAACCGATCAAAGCATATGATAATGATCTATTGATTAAACATAGAATGGAATCAAGTACATAATACACATATGAAATCATCAATGAACAATACAAACATATGGAAAAAGCTTTGAACATTTTATTAGTAAAAGGAAGAGTTACAACTCAATTTGCTTGATTCAGTGCCACTCCTCTAGTTCAATCCTATCCTCTCCTCATAACAAGCAAGACATTTTGACATCATTACAATACTTGAAACCAACTCAAGTCTCATACTAACAATATCTCCCTATAATTCAATGATTTCCATCCCTTGATCACTTAGATGAGTGGTCTTTTTATAGGTGAATGAAGGAAGTTATGCCATAAATGGTGATAATGAATGCCCTCCCAAACTTAGGATTTAGTTCCATGGAGGAAGCGATAAAGGGATTGATGTTCCTTAACTCCCTTCCTCATCCAATTTTGAGCCCAAAGGAGTGGATAGCCTTAGGAAACTTCTAGAGGCATCCTATGGATAAGAATATTCCAAACCCCAATCCAAATTTTGCTCAAATTCACCCAACACACCCTGGTAGTGTATTGGGCTGCACTGCAGTGCACCCTGGTAGTGTACCAGGCTGCACTGCATTGCACCTTGGTAGTGTATCTACCTGCACTCATCCTCTAAGAGATAATTTTAGGATGGTTTCAGTCATAGAACTTCTTGGGAAGCTAGGAATTTTGATGGTTGAATTCTTTAGGTCATGTAACAACTCAATTAGGGTTTGGTGGGCCCTAAAGCATTGATCTATAAGATGGGATTAATGTGCCCAAATGGATCTATAACAATCTTGAAACAATAAGGTAAGTGCGATGGGTGAGTGCGCAACGTAACTGTGTCAAGATTCTCTTAGTGAAAAATGGGCAGAAAAGCAAGCATCTAAGGGAGAGGTAATAGTACTGCCCAAGAAGAGATACATGCAACCAAGGAAGGTTTGTCCGATATCCAGTGGAATAGTCCACAACAGATGCGGCAGTAGTTAAAACCAAAGTATAAGGGAAGACCTCTCCACCATCTAGCGGAGCAGTGCACAATGGATGTGACAGTCGCTATAACCAATAAGCAAGGAAGGTTTATCTAGTATCCTGCATAGTAGTCCACAAGGATGAGACAACAATGATAACCAATACAACACATTCCCAACAAGGTAAGTACTAAAACAACCAAAATAGTTCAACTATATTAGTACATGTGAAACTAACATGAATTACAAATTCCGAAATAATAGTCTTATCAACATCCAAAAGACATCCATGAAAATGTGTTGGCCTAAACAAGTCTCTACATTAAGAAAAAGTTCCAAGACACATATGTACATCATGCATCAGTGGCACCAATAGTGGGAAATTGGAGCCACACCTTTCTCCTCAAAGAATTGACTTAAAACTATTTATGCTTCATGGGAGGAGCCAAGGTGAAAAGTCCTTTTCTCATACAATGAGGGGGTATATATAACCAAGGGGTGACACTTGACCCTTGTGACTCTTCGACTACCCTCATGATTGTTCAACTTCCTATGAATTTTCAACTGAATGACTCTTCATATTCATGTGTGTCCATTTGACTTTCAATTTAATTTACATTCAATTTACAATAGAAAAGGCCCATAGTACTAATGTGGCCTTTGATAACTCATGACACGCATTGACATGACACTGCTGACATAGATTGGCTTGTTGAGGAGGCAATGTCAAGCCGCTATTGCTGCTGAGTGATAGATGTGTTCTTGGATACACTTTCTCTTTGGTTCTGTGTAGCTTGGTGATGCAAGGTATTCAACAATATTTGGTCTTAAGAGGTGGTTGCATGCATGTGTTCCCTTTGCTTGTGCTTGATAAGCTTCTTTGTCTATCCTGCTGTAAGTGAGTCTTCTAAAATGTTTGCTCCTCCTTCTCCTTCTTCATCATCTCACTATGATCTAACTGTGTACTTGTTCCTATAATTCAGTCATGATGGGACGATATCAAATCCAAAAAATCCCTAGTCTAGGATGATGCATTGTTATCTATGGAATGAGCCCAAGACATGTGACAGGTGTGGAGCGATAAAAAGGTGTCTTTTAAACTCCTAATTACCTCACATTAATTGTCAACCCAGGGACGACTTTTTATTTCAAGAGTGTACTCAGTCTAAGGCGGCTATTTACTCAAGAGTAATGTTTAGTAGTACAACGTTCAGAGAACACAAGAGTAGACGGATGCTAAACTATGACTAAATTACTTCAAAAGGACAAAATCACACAAGACAACTTATCAGTCAAGGGTGCGGAAGCGATAACCCATCCCTCTAGAAACTGATGGAAAAGAAATTAGAGCATGGACCAAAGTTCTGGGAGCTAGGCAGCGATTGCTGAGGCTCACGACAGCCTTAGACCTTCTCTCACACCAAAACAGCAAATGCAAGTAAATGGAACAGCAGAAAGTAAATGGAACAGCAATCCAATAAACTAAATCATTCATTCAAACAACCATCAATTGAGGATACAGTAGCAATAACTCATTCCTCTGGATATTGATGCAATTGAAATTAAACACACAACATTAAATAACCAATTGGAAAGTGCAAAGAATTAAATCAATCGTATTACTACAACTCGATGAAAATGAAACAATTGTGCTAATTAAAAGAATGCTGAAAGGTAAGCTTAAATAATTGTAGAAAGTAAATAAATAACAACGCTAAGTATTAGAACTGAATAGCCAAACTTATATAACTGTAATGAACAGAAAATTGTTAAATTACTGGAGTGATCAGCGCAGCTTTGAAGATGAAATGAACAGCGCAACAACATGCTGACAAAAAGCAGTAGTGAGCTCTTAAGAAGGAAATGAACAACAACACAATTTAAGTACAGTATATAAAACATATCAGTTCATTCAGTCTGGAAATACCAATCATTAAAAGTACATGATTACGATAAGTAGAAATAAAATCAAACCATCACACAATAAAGATCATGAAATAATGGTACAAGAACGACAAGTGAATCCACTGGGGTTGGGCCCGTAACCACCAGTGATCACTGCCGGTAGTGCTTCAGAAGATGCGAAGGAATAATAACTCTGCTTATATATTGATCATCAAATTGAACAACATTATATTGAGTGGTGCCTTCTCAGCAGTGAGAGTCTGCAAATAAAATTACAGTTCAACATAATACTCGTTCCATCTCTTCCCCTATCCTATCACTCTTGAATCTCTAATTCTACATCCTCAATTCCATCATTCGAATCCCAAAAGTCCTTCTGAAGTCATCCTGAAGCCATCCCTCTCTCTGATCTTTGTTTTCATTTAAATAGAGAAAGATCAGAGAGCAGTTACAACATAGATAAGTACAACATGATTTCTTTTACAAAATTGGGTTGATTCTAACCAGATGATCAACAAGAACAAGGCGAATTTGGCTTTGCAGCTGAGATTTGGAGGACGGCCGCAACTGCAAATCTGAGAAAATCGTGCTCAAAGAACCCTGCGTTTCTCTCTGTACAAGCCGAATTTGGGCAAACCATTCTTTGACAAAGTTAATTGGGCCCGTTCTGGACAAAACCCATGTTCCGGATTTCTCAAATTCATCTTCATTTGCTCAAAATATCAATCGCAAAACTGTCACTCCTTAAACCAGCGAATTTCTGAGTTGGTCGTGCTCAAAGAACCCTACGTTTCTCTCTGTACAAGCCGAATTTGGGCAAACCGTTCCTTGAAAAAGTTAATTGGGCCCGTTCTGGACAAAACCCATGTTCCGGATTTCTCAAATTCGTCTTCATTTGCTCAGAATCTCAACTGAAAAATTGTCACTCCTTAAACCAGCGAATTTCTGAGTTGGCAGATTTAAAAATCAAATCTTCAATCTGGAAGTTACCTTGGAGGCTAAAAATGGTGAATAATGTTATAACCAACTTATTAGAACTATCATTGATAAAATAATGCATAATCATCAATTTATTAGAAATAAAAGAGAATAAATATTATTCATCCATGAGAGCATAAATCATTTATAAAATGGATTTAAATGATAAATTGTAATAGATGATATAATAGAGAAGAGTAAAAATGGATGAAATAAGTGTTACAAAGTGGTCGTATTCATGGCCCAACATACCCCCACACTCAATATGTTGCATGTCCTCATGCAACGAAAACTGAATATATTGCATGTCTTCATGCAACCCAAAGACAAAAACCCATGTGTTAACCAAGCGATAAAAAATATGTTCATCTCAGCTCATGAAATGGATAGAACAAATGAATTCTTCCTTAATTAATGAATATTCACTTTTAGTAATCTTGATGAAGGCATAACAATTTTTACATTGACATTCAACTATATGTATGAAGTTGCAGCAAAATATGACATAGCAAACTTCATTAACCATTTTCCCAAAAACTACGAACCAGATTTTGTTGAAATGTTGCAAGTATATTTGTAATATACGAAGGCTTCTATGATCCAAAAATCAGATCGTTTTGATGCATGGATCATGAGATATAAACAAAATGGCTGTAGGTGAGAGTGCATGATTTCCGAAATTTTATGAACCAATATTTCTTGAAATTGTGTGGGTTTGTATTAATGATACGTATGTGTTTTCCAAAAATTACAAGAATTAAGTTCATAGTTTTTAAAAATATGTCGAAATCAATTTCTGCACTGTGTAAAAATGAAATTGTATGCCTTAAATAAGGAAGAAAGTAGAAAACATCCATCATGCATAGCAATTCCTCCCCCTCTCTGAAAAATTAGCATGTCCTCATGCGATGCTAGAAAACAAATAGAGGTGGTTGCTACCAGCTGTTGAATTCTATGTTTGGTGTAAAACAACATAGAATAAGGGAGGTGTTGAGAGTGAATAAGAATAGCAATGGATGATAAAGAATATGAATGACATGGTCATAAGAAAGAAATGAAGGAACACTCCCCCACACTCGGAAATGATATGCTGCTGAAAAATGGGAAGTGGTAAAAACTATGAAATGAAGGATGATAAATAATGCTCAAAATGGATGTTCAGTAAATTCTCCTAAATTCGTAATAAATCAGAAAATTATGCTATTTTACCTCAAATTTTACCTCCAAAAGAAAAATGTAGAATGACATATATGTATTGACAGTTGTTGAAGCTGATGTAGGCAAAGTTGGTGCAAAAGGTGGAATCCAGGTAAGCACATAATGTCTGAAGAGTTGTTCATGTTCGCAAGTTGCTCGAGCCGCGTCTGTTAGTTGCAATAGTGTGGTCATGCTGTGAATAGAATTTCCCCTGCATACTGGTTGTTCTCCTGTAAACAAATCATACTTGTGCATACAATGTTCTTGAAGCCATAGTGTTAGCTTGGAATAGCAACAGATAAAATGCATGCAAAATTTCAATTAGAAAAACTTATGGATACATGCAATACTAATATGTTGTCAAATCAACAAGGTATGGCAAAGTGCAGTAATCATATCACATGCACTCCCATAATGCATACATTCCCCCCTCCAAAAAAAATGGGTTCCATAACCATAAAGCATATGAAAGGGGTGGTGTTGATGACAAGGCAAGGGAGTGAACAATACAATAGTAAATGAAGCAGAGTACACATATCAATGATAGGACGGTGAAAGTTATGGTTATATTGAGAGCAAAATGTGTAAAGATAGTTATGAATAAGAGATAGGACGCTTTGGATTGATGATAGTTTATACAAAACGAAAAAGGACAACAATGTGCTAAAAAGATTCTTTGCTGACAACATTCTAGCTGAAAATGATGTGATTGATCTAAAAACAATTTCTCATGCATAAATGTTCAAACAGGGAAAAAGTTAAGGAAATAACTTCTCTGATAAAAAGAAAATAAGAAAAGGGTATTATAATAATAATTGACGAAAAGATATAACTTCAATACCATAAGCAGAGCCGCTGCTGCCAGCAGGCGTCCATAGCCTCGGCAGGGTTGCTTTTTAACCCATATGAGCCAGGATCCTCAATTTATAAATGGAGAGTTTTAGTGTTGTTCTACAGAAGAGATCAGTGTGCTGGCGTGGTAACCAGATAACCACACTGCCATTCACTAGGAGGTAGCAAAAGTGATCAGGCCGGCTCGTGATGAGACGTCCTGTTCCAAGGATAATTTGGCTATCCAATGGATCTAACCCTGGTGTGGTGGCCATAATGGGAATGTCACTTTGTTACAACCTTATGAACATGGTAGGCTGGCTCGTAATGAGACCCCCTATCCTCCATCTGCGAACAAAATTTTGTTGTTATTACACATTTTTATGATAAAAAGAGGGAGGCTCAGTACTCCTTAAGAGCAGGGATGGCGGAAGAAGTTGAACATGTCAATATATAAAAAAAATATACCCATAATCTCATTTATTACAGACAAAGAAGATTATAACCAGGAAGGGTGGAACCAGCATGGTATTAAGATGATCAATCAGTATCATGTACAGCAGAAAACAATGCAGTAAAGTAATATATAAATAATTGTGTCCCTTTTTGAAAAGAATCTAACATCAAGGAGCTGTCCTGTTAAAGATCATAACGTAAATGATAATAACTCGCTTCAAAAGAATCCATAATTCCTGTCCTCATAAAAATAGTGTACTTCATGCCATGAAAGAGAATCAGGAGAATGTGGTTGAGCTGAACTATGAATAATCCCACAAGAGAAAGGAAAGGGTTGCCCTCAAAAATACTCTCAAAGTGTTGCTTTTTTGAAGGAACAGCAAAAACACTCAAAAAGAAAGTGGTGTTCTGTGTAGGGAACAACAAAGAAAATGCATACAAAAAAAAAAAAAAGAGCAAAAATACACACAAAAACGCGAAAATGCAAATGTCATTCCTTTTGAAAGAGAAGAATCCATGCAAGCAAATAGTTGGGATGCCGTTTTCCTAAGATCATGAGTGCTCGTAAAAAAAATGGCCAAACTGCTGTTCTTTTTGAAAAAGGAACAACAAAAACACCAAGTGTTGTTCCTTTTGAAAAAGGAACAACAAAAACTCGAACTGCTGTTCCTTTTGAAAAAGGAACAGCAAAAACACGCATTGATGTTCCTTTTGAAAAAGGAACAACAAAAACTCGAACTGTGGTTCCTTTTAAAAAGGAACAGCAAAAACACGCACTGCTGTTCCTTTTGAAAAAGGAACAGCAAAAACTCGAACTGCTGTTCCTTTTAAAAAGGAACAGCAAAAACACGCACTGCTGTTCCTTTTGAAAAAGGAACAGCAAAAACTCGAACTGCTGTTCCTTTTGAAAAAGGAACAGCAAAAACACACACTGTTGTTCCTTTTGAAAAAAGAACAACAAAAACTCAAACTGTTGTTCCTTTTGAAAAAGGAACAGCAAAAACACGCACTGCTGTTCCTTTTGAAAAAGGAACAGCAAAAACTCAAACTGTTGTTCCTTTTGAAAAAGGAACAGCAAAAACACGCACTGTTGTTCCTTTTGAAAAAGGAACAGCAAAAACTCAAATTGCTGTTCCTTTTGAAAAAGGAACAGCAAAAACACGAACCGCTGTTCATTTTGAAAAAGGAACAGCAAAAACTCAAACTGCTGTTCCTTTTGAAAAAGGAACAGCAAAAACACGAACTGTTGTTCCTTTTGAAAAAGGAACAGCAAAAACACACCAAATGCTGTTCCTTTTGAAAAAGGAACAGCAAAAACACACCAAATGTTGTTCCTTTTGAAAAAGGAACAGCAAAAACACACCCAACGTGAAAGTGCAGAAGTGTTGTTCCATTTCGAAAAGGAACAGCAAAATGAACTGTGAAAAAGGAACAACAAAATGAATGGCTGAACCAAACAGTGCTATTCCTTTCGAAAATAGATAGCAAAACGAAAATGATGTCCCTTTGAAAAAGGAACAGCAGGAACGACAAAAATGCACACAAATGCTGTCCCTTCAGAAAATGAACAGCAAAATACACAACCATAAAATGCAAACACGCAAAGAATGAGTTAGCTGTTCACTGTATTGAAGCTGAGGATGGGTCACAGTTTGAATGAAGCAACACCTGAAACACAAAATATAAAAGAAATTAGAAAAGAAACAACATTTTATTTAAAAACAATATGTAAATTAAGTTACAACAGCTATGATATTATGTAAAAAAAATGATCTTTTTAAAAAATGTTTCGGCAGCAAAGAGATGACATGAATCTTCAAATGGAAATCAATTCTCGATTTCTTCTATTATGAACCCGTTGGGTAATAAGTTGGATGAAATTCCTTTGTTTCATTAAAAAAAATTCTTTCAAGAATCACTCGTCCATAAATTGACCTTCTTTATTTTCCCAAGACCTGCAAAAAACGAGTATCTACCTGCAATAAAACATTAAATCATGAAGAAAAAGAGGTGTACGGGTTCCCCTAATCCAAGAATTATGTAAAAAACTAACAAGTAGTTACTCTGTAGAACAAATCCTTGGAGAAAATAACAAAGTAAAGTTTATTTGTTACCTGCGGGAGAGCAGTGGCCAATCATACTAACCTGCAGTGTTTTAATCACAACTTCTTTTTTTTTCGTCGAAATTGAGTGATTCCAAAGCCAAATGAGAGCTAATTCGAAGCTTTATCTCCATTAGAAACAGGTTTTAAAGATTCAATGATATGATATGTCAATTTTAGTTAGAACAACCTGCATAATAGAGTCATTGTCGATTACCCGGCTTAGACCAACAGTTGATATTTCAAGCGTAACGTTTTCGTTTGATGTCGGATTCGAATGATTCAAATTGGAAATGAAAATAGATTCATTTATTTATCTCCAATAGAAACAGGTTTTGAAGACAAGAAGAATTGATAGGTCAAATACTGTAAGGAACAGCCAGAAAGACATAGTGTTAAGAGTGCTGATTTACGATAGACAGTCAGTATTTTGATCATAACTTCCCCATACGATATCGAAAATGAGTGATTCCAATTGCATTGTAAACTAGATTCATAGGGGAATCTACCATAGAAACAGGTTTTAAAAATTCATTCATTTAGGCCTCCAAAAACTGACTGTCCCAACTCTGTTCCTGAGCTGCCCGCTAGACATCCGGTCAATGTTTTGGTTCTAACTTTTTCGTTTCAAATCCAAATTGAGTGATTCAAATTGGGTTAGAAAGTAGAAATCAAGGGCTACTTGGGGTAGAAACAGGTTTTAAAAATATTCACTTTTTGTCCCTAAAAACATGACTGTCCCGACTGTTTTTCCAGAAAGTTCATCAAGCCCGCAAGCCAAAAAAATGAAATTCAAGCATTTTTTCAAATTGGTGATAAAAATGAAAATGAGTGTTTTTAGAACTTATTATTTCCATTTTAAATCATCTACATACACAAATTATTAAAAAAAAAAAAAAAAATTATCACTGATGTTGATTTCGATAGCATGTTGCAACAAAAACAACTAGTTTTACAAAAGAACAAAATGCACTTATTTATGTCCTTATTTTATTTTATTTTATTTTTTCACTAACCTACTTTGATTGAAGGATGAATATGACTACGTATATGAGTACTTCCAGTGAAGCCATTTTCGAAATACGGCTTCACGTATGCACATACCCAAATTTGAAAAATGCATGTTAATGGATATTAGGGTATGAGAAGCCAACTTCCCTTCAAAAAATGGTATAAAAAATTGTTGAAGCATGGAGTGATGTTGCAAACAAATGATGGAGTGAAACCAATCTTCAATGTATCCTTTATTTTCTTGATTTCGCATATCCATCATATCATGAAGTTCTTGAGCTTTTAAAATAGCTTGTTGATGCATAGTAAAAGAAACCTCATTTTCTTCCATAGCTTCTACAATTTTTGCATTTGAAACATTCTGAATCTCATTGTAGGTTTTCTCTAATAACACATGTGAGATAGAATGGGTAGGAAGGGTGGGTAAATTTGCCAGTTTAACATTGTAAGCATGTTGTACTGGTTTATTATGGTGAGGGTGTGGAATTAGTTGAGCAGGAAAATGTGTATGGAATGGAGCATTTTGATGATGTGGTTGGTTGGGTTGAGTGGATAAATTTGATATGCAAGTAGGATGTTGCAAAAGAGCCGGTGGAGAATATGGAGAATGTGCTTGTGCTACAAGATGAGGGAGAGTAGTCATGCCATCATAAGATGAACCATGCCCAACTTGTAAACAAGATAGGTGGTTATATTGAAATTGACATGGCTGTCCTAACACATTAGCATTCCATAATGGATTATGCAAGTATGACAATGGAGAAAAAGTGTTTTGAACCATACCTGTAGGCCTTGTTGCAGCTTTCTTATCTCTTTGATATGCCACTTCCATCCTAGATAAGGAAGAGTGACTATCTATGAGATGCTCCTTTCGGTCATGAGGGAAAAACACTTCATCAAATTCTTGATTTTTCTGAACCTGCAAAACGTCCAATTTTTCATTTAGAGAGCTAATAAAATCAACTTTAAAATGTTCAAGTAAATCATTGATTTCAGCTCTTATGTCTCTTGTTCTTGTAGCAGATTTGGAAAACAAAGAAAAAACATCTCTAGGATTCTTACCAGCCTTGGAGATTCCTCTTGAATACCCTATGCACAACTCACAAACATCATCATATGATAACTGAAAAACATCACCTTTTCCTATCAGATTTAAGATTTCTAAACATTCATCTTTGATTCCTTTAAGAAGGAGTGTTTTTAAGATCTCTTTCTCCAAATGCTTATATTTTGATTTTTGAAGGTTGTATTGAAATCGATCTACATAGTCCTCCAAACTTTCATCTTCCCCTTGTATCATATCGAAAATATCTTCATTGGCTTTGCAATAGTCTTGGTACTTCTTCAAGAATATGTTCTTCATGTCCTCCCATGATTGGATGCAATTCCCACCTAGGCTCATGAACCATCAGAGAGCTGTTCCTTTTAGAGTAAGAGGAAACACTTTCAATCTTTGATCATTAGTACAATAATCATATCCTCTACAAAGTATTTCGAACTCAAATAAAAATGTATCTGGATCTTCATTTGCTAAACCATGAAAATTTGGTAAAGATGGGGGAATTATGTGCATTTGTGTCACTCCTCCTAGATCTTTGATAGGAAATTAAAAAGTAGAAACGTGAGCCATTTCTTACCATAATAGAAGATGTTCTTCATGTGTTCCTTCAAGGCTCCTTCTTCAAATGTTCCTGTCAATTAGTTAGTGAAATGGGTGGTGATTACATCACCACTTGCGTGAGATCATGTGATTCATTTTTTTAAAAATTTCTATCTTTTTCCTAATAATTCACACAAAAATTCAAACATCTATTTCTACCCTAGGTTCTTTAACAGTCCTGCTGGAAAGCGGACGGGGGAGCAGGGCTTTTACATATTCCGTACGCAGGTTCTTACCTTCCGTTTTTAAGATCCAACTCTTCCCTAACAGGCACTTATCAGATGCACACTACTCTTTAGAAATGGCTACACTCTCCCCGGCAACGGCGCCAAAATGTCGAGCGATAAAAAGGTGTCTTTTAAACTCATAATTACCTCACATTAATTGTCAACCCAGGGACGACCTTTTATTTCAAGAGTGTACTCAGTCTGAGGCGGCTATTTACTCAAGAGTAATGTTTAGTAGTACAGCGTTCAGAGAACACAAGAGTAGACGGATGCTAAACTATGACTAAATTACTTCAAAAGGACAAAATCACACAAGACAGCTTATCAGTCAAGGGTGCGGAAGCGATAACCCATCCCTCTAGAAACTGATGGAAAAGAAATTAGAGCATGGACCAAAGTTCTGGGAGCTAGGCAGCGATTGCTGAGGCTCATGAAAGCCTTAGACCTTCTCTCACACCAAAACAGCAAATGTAAGTAAATGGAACAGCAGAAAGTAAATGGAACAGCAATCCAATAAACTAAATCATTCATTCAAACAACCATCAATTGAGGATACAGTAGCAATAACTCATTCCTCTGGATATTGATGCAATTGAAATCAAACACACAACATTAAATAACCAATTGGAAAGTGCAAAGAATTAAATCAATCGTATTACTACAACTCGATGAAAATGAAACAATTGTGCTAATTAAAAGAATGCTGAAAGGTAAGCTTAAATAATTGCAGAAAGTAAATAAATAACAACGCTAAGTATTAGAACTGAATAGCCAAACTTATATAACTGTAATGAACAGAAAATTGTTAAATTACTGGAGTGATCAGCGCAGCTTTGAAGATGAAATGAACAGCGCAACAACATGCTGACAAAAAGCAGTGAGCTCTGTTAAGAAGGAATTGAACAGCAACGCAATTTAAGTACAGTATATAAAACATATCAGTTCATTCAGTCTGGAAATACCAATCAGTAAAAGTACATGATTACGATAAGTAGAAATAAAATCAAACCATCACACAATAAAGATCATGAAATAATGGTACAAGAACGGCAAGTGAATCCACTGGGGTTGGGCCCGTAACCACCAGCGATCACTGCCGGTAGTGCTTCAAAAGATGCGAAGGAATAATAACTCTGCTTATATATTGATCATCAAATTGAACAGCATTATATTGAGTGGTGCCTTCTCAGCAGTGAGAGTCTGCAAATAAAATTACAGTTCAACATAATACTTGTTCCATCTCTTCCCCTATCCTATCACTCTTGAATCTCTAATTCTACATCCTCAATTCCATCATTCGAATCCCAAAAGTCCTTCTGAAGTCATCCTGAAGCCATCCCTCTCTCTGATCTTTGTTTTCATTTAAATAGAGAAAGATCAGAGAGCAGTTAGAACATAGATAAGTACAACATTATTTCTTTTACAAAATTGGGTTGATTCTAACCAGATGATCAACAAGAACAAGGCGAATTTGGCTTTGCAGTTGAGATTTGGAGGACGGCCGCAACTGCAAATCAGAGAAAATCGTGCTCAAAGAACCCTGCGTTTCTCTCTGTACAAGCCGAATTTGGGCAAACCGTTCTTTAACAAAGTTAATTGGGCCCGTTCTGGACAAAACCCATGTTCCGGATTTCTCAAATTCGTCTTTATTTGCTCAAAATCTCAACCGCAAAACTGTCACTCCTTAAACCAGCGAATTTCTGAGTTGGTCGTGCTCAAAGAACCCTACGTTTCTCTCTGTACAAGCCGAATTTGGGCAAACCGTTCTTTGCTAAAGTTAATTGGGCCCATTCTGGACAAAACCCATGTTCCGGATTTCTCAAATTCGTCTTCATTTGCTCAGAATCTACACCAGCAAAATTGTCACTCCTTAAACCAACGAATTTCTGAGTTGGCAGATTTAAAAATCAAATCTTCAATCTGGAAGTTACCTTGGAGGCTAAAAATGGTGAATAATGTTATAACCAACTTATTAGAACTATCATTGATAAAATAATGCATAATCATCAATTTATTAGAAATAAAGGAGAATAAATAATATTCATCCATGAGAGCATAAATCATTTATAAAATGGATTTAAATGATAAATTGTAATAGATGATATAATAGAGAAGAGTAAAAATGGATGAAATAAGTGTTACAAAGTGGTCGTATTCATGGCCCAACAACAGGTTGGGAAAGAAAGCCTAGTAACTATGCATTGCACAATTTGAGGTGACAGGGAGGGAGATTGGTCACTGAGATTGCGTAGAGCGCAACTTAGGCTTGGCTGAGGAACTCCTAAGCATAGTCTTCACTGCCAAGAAAATTCACACAGAGGCCACTGGAAGATAGGATTGCACAGTTGGGAAAATCAGTGTTTTTTGCAATGGGACCTTGGGAAGCAAGTCTATGTAGTTTTTAGAGGGAAGGCAAGACTGGGCAGCAGAGGGACCAAAGAGGAAAAATATGTGCATTTTTTGAGATCAGTGAGTTCCGACTGAGGGAGGACACTAGGGGAAAATTTTTCACATTTTTTAGAGGCAAAGAAGGACAGTTTCTCTACACATTTCAAGGTTGCAACAGGCAGGGAGGAGGCTTGATGATTGATTTTGCGAAATGCATAGTTTTGGTCAGGCTTGAGGCAACTTCTTTACAATTATGGCAAGGAAGGCAGGCTTCTCAACTCTAGGATTGTGAAGTGCAACTACCCTGGGGAACAATATCTGCGCACTATGCAGTTCTAGCTAGAAGAGAAACATCACTGATGGCTGAGACTGCACAATGTGCATCTCAGTCGGGGTCCAGTGAAAGAGAGTTGTCCGGTGAGAAGGGTTTTCAGGAAAATGGCTAAGTGTGGGAGGAAAATGAACTTATGAGGAACTTGACATTGTGGTCACATACTTAGCGTACTTTTATGACATGAAAACATAGACCACTGGAAGAAAAAGACAAAACATTACCCTCTACGAGACTGTATAGAACAAAAAGTATCAAGTGTGACCCTTGCAATATACTTTAGGGCTGATCCAATTTTGGATTCTCAAAATTTCATCGAAATTACCAAATGTCCAAGATGGTCATTTTCAAATATGTAATTATCGATAATGTAATAAAATAAGTGTTTCCACCAAGATGGTCGCCGATTTAAGTCTAAATGATCGACATCATTATTAACATTAGTATCGACATCAGTCCGACATCAGTTCCATATCAGTATCGAAATCAGTTCGACATCAATTCGAAATCAATATCGACATCAGTTCAACATCAATATTGACATCAGTTCGACATCATTATCGACATCAACATCGCGTCAGAGCACGACGTCATCATATCAACCAGCAACATAAAAACACAACAAGTTATGATTGTAATGAATTAAAGGTGTTAAGAATGTCAAATGTCTAAAGTCCACTTTGTAAACCTTAAAGGATAAGAAATCCTAAGGTAAAATGGAATAAACCTAGTTCTAAGGTCCTAGGTCTAAATCAAATTCCTAAGAACAAACCCTAGGTTTCAAATGAAAATCTAGCTAGGCTAAGGTGAGAAACCATGTAGGGGGTATAAAATCTATCATATGTTGTAAGGGGTCATGCTAAACCTTGTAGGACCCTATGCTAGAATCCTAATACATTAAGACAATGTATTAATTTAAATGCATAAACTATGGTGTTAAACCCTCTCAGCCTATTCTAAATGAAATACAATATAAAACAATGTAAATGTTTTATATATCAGTCCTCTGATCGCACAACCAGCCAAACCACATTGGAGGACATGTGAGCAGTTATGGTATGACTGTTGGCAGTTAACCAAATAGTCAGGCTCCAAATCGCAAGCAAAGACAACGTCCGAAACCGCAACTATGTGAACAGAATAGGTTGAAGGTTAATGGTTATCAGAACCGTGTCGGAACCTCGCAACAACAATTACCATGCGAGCAATGTGGAGGTTAGCAAAACCACGTATTATAGACCATGTAGTTAGTAGAGACCGTAACAACTAGGTTACAGTTGTCACATGGGACATAGCATACCGTAATCGCCGGAGCGCAGTCAACCAGAACTGTCGGGATAAGACCAGTCACATGTGTTGTCCCTTTCTCCACATGGTTAGCCAGATGGTTAATAGTTTGCGCTATTCTAAAGTGTGAAAATGGGTTTGTAATGATTTGTGGAGGATTTTAATGCAATGACCATGGGATCTTATCCTTAGTTTTCATTGCATGAGGAGGCTGAGATCAAATCCAATTCCAAGGGATCAGTCAAAACATACCAATCCATTTTTGAAGACCTCGAATGTATTTGGAAGCTTTAAAAAGGCATGTTTTATCATTGGAGAGTGATGGAGGAGTGACTTGAGAGGAAAGGAGATAGTGTTCTCCACTTCAAGATGAAGTGAACATTTTGGAGAACCTATCAAATATGACTGGTGGAGTGTTTCTTTTTGCAGGTTATTGAAGGAGCAAAGGACATCCTCACTTGCATAGTTTCAGTGTCGAAGTATATTAATGGTTGACAAGATCCACTTCAACTTTTCAAACTCTGTTCAACCACCATACAATCAAAGGTCCATCAAGCTTGAGTTCTTCAGTAATAGTGTGAAAATCATCCTCATCCTTTCTCAGTTGTTGAAGGATAAGAATCTATAATCAAGTAGTCTATTTAGGAGATGATCCATATCTGCAACATCAGTAGTGTAATTGATGATTCATTGTAAGTAATATTTCTCTTGGTTTAAGGAGTATAGTGGATGCACATTTCTGACAAGGAGCTAGAGACGTAGTCCATGAGGGAAAAACTCCGTAACAATCTTTTGGTATTATGGTATTATTATGTGATTGATGTGGAATTAGTTAAATGTAAACATTCATAGATTTATACTTAAAATCATTTCATGTCTAATAGTTAAATCACATACACAAATTTCTTTCAGTAACACTTGCATTCCATTTTGTACAAGAACTAGAAAAGATCTTGGTATTTTCCACATTCAAATCAAGTGGTATCAGAGAAATCTATCTCTTTTTTAGGTACAATATGGGTAGAAACTCCCAACAGCAGCTAAAGCTAAAAGAACTGGAAGAGTTCAATCAGCATTATAGGTAGGAAAATGTTGTATTATGGAGGATGGTGCAAATGCTAGAGAGCAACAAGCAAAACTTGCAATCTGAACTGGAAGAATTGAGGAGGAATCAAAGAGGAAGCAATCCTCTCATGAAAGATGTGGCTTCCAATAGCAAAAATCCCATACTTTCTCTTCAACAGGAAGATAAAAGTAGTTCTTCTCTTTCATCCTCACCAAAGTCAGCAATGGAAGGCATTGGTTCTTTCTCCAAATCATTGGCTAAGGAAAAGTATGATTCACTAACATCATCAGAAAGTGAGTCTAATGAAGTTTCTAGTCAGAAACCAATTGTGGTTCCTGAAAGCAAAGGATTATCCATGATGAAAGCCATGGGATACCAAGAAGGTGAAGGCTTGGGAAGAAATGGAAAAGGGAGGCTTCTACCTATCACAGTACAAGAAAGGCCTAAGAATCTGGGTCTAAGATGTGATTTGGTGAAATGTGACTATTGCAGGAAGCTCGGTCACATTGATAACCAATGTTGGTCAATGCATCCAGAACTATTACCAAAGAAGCTCCAGGATAAAGAAGGTAAGAGACCGCAATCCTCTAGCAATAATGATTCTGATAGTGAATTCTTTTATCAGAATAGGGTAATAGAAACAATTAAGTGGATATATCCATGTACATTTTGTAGTAGTTCTTGGCACTGTGTAGAGAAATGTTGGAAACATAAGGTCTACAACAAGAAAATTGGAGCTACAAAAATTTAGTTATCAGAAGATGAAAAGACACTTCAGGTAAAGAAGAAGTCAGGAAAATTTTCACTTCAATCTGCAAAAGAAGAACCCAACTCTGAAAACTCAACAAGTACAAAGGAGAAATTTTGTCAGAAATGCAAATTGCCCAGGCATGTCAAAGGCAATTGTCCAATCCTTCCAAGTGAAATAGCATCGACACCAGCAACCCATGATGTATCCAAGTCACCTGCTGGAGAATAATCAAATGCCAAATGGAATTGGGTAGATTTTATGCCATATGCTATATGAGTTTGTAAGAATTGTCTAGATCTAGAAAAGATGAAACTAGGTTCTAGAATAAAATTTTCTTCAAAAAGAATTGTAATAAAACTTTTGGAGAAACAAAAATTATTTTTATTGGGAGGTGTGATCCAATTTTGGATTCTCAAAATTTCATCAAAATTACCAAATCTCCAAGATGGTCATTTTGAAATAAGTAATTATCAATAATGTAATAAAACAGGTGTTTTGACCAAGATGGTCATCCACTTAAGTCTAAATGATCGACATCAAAATAGACATTAGTATCGACATCAGTATTGACATCAGTTCGAAATTAGTTCGACATCAGTATCAACATCAATATCGACATTAGTTCGACATCAGTATCGACATCAACATCACGTCAGAGCAAGAAGTCATCATATCAACCTGTGACATAAAAACACAAAAAGTTATGATTGTAATGACTTAAATGTGTTAAGAATGTCAAATGTCTAAAGTCCACTTTGTAAACCTTAAAGGATAAGAAATCCTTAGTTAAAAAAGACTAAACCTAGTTCTAAGGTCCTAGGTCTAAATCAAATTCCTAAGAACAAACCCTAGGTGTCAAATGAAAATCTACCTAGGCTAAGGTGAGAAACCATGTAGGGGGTATACAATATATCATATGTTGTAAGGGTTCATGTTAAACCTTGTCGAACCCTATGCTAAAATCCTAATACATTAAGACAATTTATTAATTTAAATGCATAAACTATGGTGCTAAACCCTCTTGGCCTATTCTAAATGAAATACAATATAAAACAATGTAAATGTTTTATATATCAGTCCTCTGACCACGTGGCCAACCAAACCGCATCGGAGGACATGTGAGCAGTTATGGTATGACCGTCAGAGGTTAAGCAAACAGTCATGCTCCAAACCGCAGGCAAAGATCACGTTGGAAACTGCAGCTATGTGAACAAAACAGGTTGAAAGTTAATGGTTATCAGAACCGTGTCAGAACTGCGCAGCAACAATTACCATGTTGTTATAGACATATTTCGGCACTACAACCCCAATCTCATATGTCCATAAACCAAGGGCTTCTAAGCCCCTAAAAGTTTTGTTTCATACCCTAAAGGAACAAGGTCAGCTGATTACATCATCTCCCAGAAGTTCTCCCTGAAAAACTACTAAGAACTGGTAAAAAATGGACCATATAGATTGCTCAATGCTAAGGGTGCGATGCATCTCACTTGCTACATGAAAAAAGTGTGATGCATACTGAAAATCCCTACTGTAGGGTGCAATGAGCGAGAGCAGACAAATGGAAAAGGTAGTTGGCTAGGTGGAAACCCAGAGAATCTTCTAGAAATTGCCCATTTGACACTTGCCTCTCTGTATTCGCCCAGGGATGAGTAAGATATCATGAAGTCTCCAAGTGGAACCAAGAAATATCAGAGAAATTACACTAATAAAAATCCCAGAAGCTGACTCACCCACCTGCAAATATCTATATATGGATCCCTCATCCTAGAGATCCAGAGGCTGGAATTTTGTATTTTGTAAGGAAGTGCTGTTGGTTTCTCTATGAAACATTGTATTGTTCGGTGATCTAAGCTTTTCATGAGGTGAAGAGGGCTTTTATGTTGGGAGGATGGTGCTAGATCAGACAACTTGGTTGTAATCCTCTCATCTACTACTTCTATCAATAAAGCTATTTGAGTTTTCCTCCATATACTCGTATATCTTTGAATCTTGTATTTGTGTATGTATTTGCATGGTTAATATACATCTGATCCTATATTGTTTATGATTATAGATCTGTATGCTTTGATGGTATTTTTCTGCTTTGACTCTACAGGTTTTCTTTGAAGCGGGACAAGTGAAGAAGGAGTGGAAAAATCTCTATCAAGGGAGAGAGGAAACAAGCAAGGAGCCAAGCAAAATACTGAGGTTGGTACTCTCTGCTTCTCTCTCATCTATCTCTCATAAAGGAAAACACAAGTGACTTTAAATTGTTTGTTTCTAAGATAACTACCCGTCTTACTGGGACTAGCAGCTCTGAATGGACACTAGTTTTCCCGATAACAAAATGGCGACTCTATTGGGGAGCGAATGGTTTGTTTGTTAGTTACTGTTGTTTGCTTTATAAACTATAGACAAAGCCTGGAGTTAAGCCAGCTAGCCTTCGAACTGCTTTTTCTATGCAACTACAAAGTAGATAAACGCTGCTTCAGTCAATCTTCAGGTTGGTTTATGAATTGAACATCTGACTTGCAAACATCCTAAGGGTCCTGGTGGTAGCTCAAGTAACCTCATTAGATCAGCCCCTGTACTTTGTGTTTACTGTCTATCATTAGCTCAGCCTAAATCCCTGAACTTAGCTATAAACTGTGAGTGAAAACCAAGCTCAGTCTTGTCCTTGGACCATCACACTGTCTCTCATTGGCAACATGGATGCATCACGTGAGATGCATCCCTGTTTCCTTGTGTTACAGGTGCGATGATATAGTGAGACTGTTTCTGCCTCCAGATTTTGGTTTTTTCTTCATTGTCTTCAACTTTATTCAGTAGTTTTGTTGTCTATGATCAGTATATCATTGTTGAAACTCTCTTCCTTTGCATTATTCAGCCTCCATTGATAAATAATTGTGAATTTTTTTATGTATTTTTCGTCATTTACAGTTCTCCTTTGCAAACAATAGCTTAATCGAACTGTCATCTTTTGATTTGAAAGTGTCACAAGTGTCACTTTTAGTCAAAGAAAAGAGTGTCGTAAAGTCTTCCTCTTTTAGATAGTTGATTACACTTTTGCTATTATATTTGAATTGAATCATCAATTCTTTGAAGTGTCGAAAGTAGTTTTCAAGTCGAAATTGAAAGCGTCGTCTTAATCTTCCTTTCGTTTTTGAAAAGAAATTGTTGAAGTGTCGCTTTGAGAAAAGATAGTTCAGATCTGTACTTAGTTTTCTTTTTGTAATTCTCACATTAAAGAAACTGAAAAGCAAATACATGCATGTGCATTTGCATTTAGACTGCATGTGGAAATTGATTTAGGACAGTGCATCTTAGTGTGCTCTCTGCTCTATGTTGAAAGAATTTTACTTCTATTTCCTTAGTAGCTAGGATTTTCATTGCTAAAAGAAAGTAAACGACTATTTACCATCTTAGATTGCATATTTAGGAATTGTATATCTACATCATGCGGTGAACCTTAAAGGCAAACTTCTTAAGAAATATCAAATGTAAAATAAACCTCAATGAACATAAAAACGCTTTGGAACCTAACGCACAACATCTATAAGTCTAGGCTAGAGACGTATTCCGGCGTCGTAAAGCCTGGTAACTATCGTTTTCATCGTAGGTTGGGTGATTCCTCCTCTTTGATACGAAAAGTGCTAGTATGGACTTGTGATCCCACGTATCGTTGAGTATATATTGGGAGACCACAATAGGCTATATCCTTTATCCTTAGGAAGCCATGTCTGCCGCCCTATCGATCGCAATGCACTGAACACAACATTCGGGAAGATTGACTGTCGTACGTAAAAAGTATTCTGCAGTTTTGTGATTGGTTTGGTAATCCCTCTGTCTAGATTTCTAGAGTAGTCACCTTTGTTCCTTTTCATACTCCTTAAAGGAAAAGGTCCATCTGAGCACTTGTCACTTCAGGCTCATTAAAAATCGAAGGCCACTAGAGTCATCTTTAGCTTTTTCTCGACTCTTAAAAATTGAAAAAGCAAGTTATGTCAAAGCGTCATAAAATTCATTTAATTCAGAATAACATTTTCCCCTTTTAATTTTTATTTGATCAAGAAATCCGAAATCGTGGAAGAAAGTCAATCAAAACCCAATCTTTCACAGAGACTAACGAGTCAACCATATTTGACTTCAGAAACGAAACTATTTCGGGCCAAGAGATCCCATTTTAACTGGGTCAAAGTGTCCTGGTTTGGTTGAAACTTGTGTTTCAACTTCCTCAAAGACTCTAGTTACTCCAACTATTTCTAGTATCCCTACCTCTATAGAAGAAGTTTCGTAGTTACAAGAGGACATTAGAACTGATCCTAGTGTAATGGTAAACACTCCTATTCCTAAACCATCTTCATGTAGGGTTGAGTTAGAAGGTGTTACCCCTCAAACATCTCTCGTTGCAGAGTCTATACCTTCTCTGGCACCGGAAATATTTTACGGACCTGACGGTCTGCCTCTTCCACCTGGACTAATTTCTTAGAGGAGATTGTGGAGGATCTTCCATCCAGTACCCCATTGCATTTTGGAATTGGGATCCACCTATATCCTTCTACTATAGAAATTAGTCATCCTTCATCGCAAGTCCCCATAGAATCGCTAGGAAATTTTTTGGATAGACTCGATATGTCTGAACAGCCACTGACATCTAGGACTGTGTCATCTGATACAGCAACAGCAGAACCTCCTTCTGCTACTCCGAAAATATTAGCTGGTGTACCATCTATCCCAACTAGTTCTCAACCACTAGACGGGGTCCACCCAGGGACTATTTCAACAGTATGGTCTGTTCCTATTTGTTCATACAGAACCTTATTTGGAATTTCTTATGTTAAGTCTCGGCAAATTTATCCTTCACAACAGTATCAATTTTGGTAGTCCAGTCTCCAAAGGCCAATTTTCCCTTTGAACACTGGATTTCCACCATATGGGGGGCAGTATGCCTTTTCATTGTTCCCTCCAGGAGAACAACCATATGAGAGTTCACAACAGAATTCGGGTCAAGATGGAATCACATCCAGTGGTTTGGTACCAATACTGCCTCAATAGCCAAGAGTTGTATATTCAATGTAACAAAATCAACCTGTGTTGAAAATTCCCACTACATCGGCTATTGTGACGGTGTCGCAAGTACGAGCGCTACCTGTTGTATGTCAACCTAAAGTCTCTCAGGTCGTAATACAATAGCCTCTTGTCTCCATGACTCAATCACAACCGCCTATTAGTGGCTCCTTAACTGAAGCGACTCAGGCTCAAACAGGTACTATAACCCCTCATCTTAGTCAAACATCCAATATTGGGCAACAACAAATGGTCTCATAGTCATGGATGGTGCAATATCAACAACTGTATTCCAGCAAGCTTACCAAGGACCTGAGCAACAAAGCTTTGCAGGTAATGGGCAGTCGTATATTCAAAACGGTTAGCAACAATCGTATTATAATGGTTACACCGATCAACCTTATCAAAGTTATCAACATCAAATACATTATGCTAGTATGCAAAGACCCACTCCTTAGGCAATCCCATCTTATCCTGGGTATGCTTTTCCAAACCTGAATCAACAATTTCCATTCATAGCAACTTTAGAATTACTAGATCTGAATCAACTAACAAATGATGAAATTGCTTATGCCCCTTGGTGGCCAGCGATTCCTCATAAAATTCCGTCAGATATTCCTAAATTTAATGGAAATCTAGGTGAAGATCCATTGAATCATGTGATGATCCTTCATCTGTGGTGTTCGTCCAACACTCTCAATGATGATTCGATTAGGCTTTGCCTTTTTCAAAGAACGTTAATTGCTCCGGTAGAAAAATGGTACATCGAATTGCCTAGAGCTTCATTCGATAACTTCAGTGCTCTTGCCACCACCTTTTTAACCCATTTTCAGTTACCCATAAGGTATGAAATGGGAATGGATCTTCTTACCAATTTTAAGCAGACAACAGCCACTCACATATCTGATCATATTCATGAGTGGCGGCGTCAATGTAGAATTGTAAAGACATATGTTACTGATCAGCTATTAGCTGAATGGTTATTAAGTCATTGTTACCTTCTATTACAGAAGATGTGGCCAAGGGAGGAGTTGTCACTGAAAAGCAAGTCATTTCTTGTGCGCAATATCTAGACTTGATCTATACTCAGTCTGGCACACTCTATGACAAAATTCCTGATGCTCCTAGGCTCGAGTTTTCCGTTCCTCCTCCCCCTAAATCGAACAGGGACTCTCATGCTGGCGATGGTGTGATTGGCACCTCAAGTACGCAAACCTTGAAGGCCCCATCTGGTAAAGCCCTTGCAGTTTCTAGTAAAAAGGAAAATGACAAACTTCCTACCTCAGAGGTTAATGTCGTGTCAACCGACAAAGGAAAAGAACTCAAGCAACCAGGGGGCAAGAAGAAAAAGAAGAGCAAAAAGAAGAAATAGGATGATTCGTCTCCTGAAAAATCTTCTGAAAACCCTTATGAGCAAACGAACCCTAATCGGCCATGTCTCATATGTGATGAGAACCATTGGACAAGAGATTGTCCGCATAAAGTTGAGATTAAGAAATTCTTCAAGAGCTCAAAAAAGTTAGCGGTATTGACTGATCCATTTCCAAACCTAGAAACCAATCTGGTTAGTAGCAACAATGCTTCCCCGTCCCAAGTGCTTATGTTTTCCATTTTGAAAGAACAAAATTATGCTTGGATATCGACAAGGAATAAGGATTACAAGAATCCACAGCTGTCGAACAACAAGGCTATAGATCAACCAAGTAGTTCGACAACAACTTCAACCGAATTTGTGCCACCCATCATTCTTGAGATAACGATAAAGCCACCGAAGGGAGTAGTACACAAATCGACATTTAAACCTCATGCTCAAGAAGCACAGAATTATAATATAGTAGAGGATCTGGCCCAATTGCCATCTGCTATGTTGACACTTGAAGTACTGTAAAATTTCCCCTCCCAAAAGTAGGCTCTATTATCAGCAATAGGTGGGATTGACCCAGTGGATTCCAATCTTGTTGCCTTTAATCATAAAGGATATGAACCTCAGTTACCGACTAAACTCGCTTTCCTCATACAAGTGAAAGCCCTCAACAAAAATGTTCATCAAACAATTATTGATGAGGGGGCATCTACATGCATTATGTCAATGAGTTGCTGGAAAAATTTAGGCTCACCATCCTTGTCAAGATCATAAATGACATTAAAAGCATTTGATGGACAAACATACACCTCGTACAAGATTTTAAGTAACTTGCAAGTTGAACTAGGGGGAAAAATAGTAGAAATTGATGTCGAAGTTATCGATGGAAACCTCGATTACAAAATCCTACTAGGAAGGCCTTGGATTTATGCTATGGCTGTTGTTGTGTCAACATACTTTAGAAAGATTGAATTTCATTTTCAAAGAGGAATTACAATCATTGACCAACAAACCTTTCTCCCCAACAGTTCACAAGTTACGGGAAGCATCCCGATGATCCAGGGAAGCTCTCAATCTCTTCAAAATATTGGAGTAGGCCTCCTAAAAGACCCTACATTGATGGGTACTTTTGCTCTACTGCCTCCAAAAAATCTAGCGGAAGTGGCCACGGTGGGAACCTGCAATATGGTATCTTCTATATCTACAAAGATTTAGAGGATTTCCGAACATGATGTTAGCATGGATCATCACCAGGTATTGCCTCCAAGCCTAATAGAAATATTGTAGCAATCAATGTTATCAGTATGGGCGGAAAACCCAAATCAACGCTCATCGAGTGTTTGGATAGATAGGTATAAGGAATATGGTACCTCTTCAGATCCTTGGTTGCATGTACATCCTACAGATGAGGGAATTGTTCAGTCAATGATGATCGGAGAGGCACCATGGGAAGATTACCACCATCGTTCCCATTTTCCGGATTACCACGAAGATTATTACAACGACCTTAATCATCCTTCGGTTTTTTATTTTCTATCAAATACTGTAAATACGGTGGATTCCAAGCGAAATCTGTCCAATATTGAAGAAACTATCACCATAAATATCTCGACCAAACCAGATGTTGTAGAGAATATTTATGTCGACAAATCTTGTTCTTCTTCAGAACTGGAAATATATTGCGCTCTCTTTCGTGAGTTCAGAGATGTCTTTGCATGGTCATATGAAGAAATTCCAGGCATTGACTCGAGCATAGTTGAACACAAAATTAAGATGTATCCAGATGTCAAACCGGTACAATAACGACTTCGACAGGTGCACCAGAAGAAAGTTGCTGCCATCAAGGTGGAAGTTGAAAAACTTTTACATGCTGGTTTCATTTACCCGGTTCCTCTAAGTGATTGGGTATCAAACATTGTTCCTGTGATGAAAAAGCAGGGAATGATTAGAGTGTGTGTTGATTACAGGGATGTAAATCAAGCTTGTCCAAAGGACTACCCTACACCCTTCATCGACCAGATAATTGATGAATGCGTTGGATGCGAAATATTTTCGTTTATGGATGGATTTTTCAGGTATAATCAAATAAATATCTGCCTATAGGACCAGTCAAAGACTGCATTTATTTGTTCGTGGGGCACATTGGCGTACCACAAGCTACCTTTCGGTTTAAAGAATGCAGGGGAAACTTTTCATAGGGCTATGAATTATGCCTTCCATGACATCAAGAACATCATTCAACCATGTCTCGACGATCTACCGACTCATTCACGAAAGCAGACTGATCATCTGCAGCATTGAGAGCTATATTTCTACATTACCAACACTACAAGATACAACTCAATCCGCACAAGTGTGTGTTTTGTGTCGCTTCTGGTCGTTTACTTGGCTTTGTAGTTTCAAAGGACGGGATTCGTCTCGACCCATGTATGGTTCAGGTGATCATCGATATGCCTCCACCTTCAAATTTGCTTCAGATTCAGAAACTCCAATGGAAAGCAAAATTTCTAAGGAGGTTCATTCCAAATTATGCCAAACTTGCTAAAGGTTATACACGTCTTTTGAAAAAAGAAGTGCCCTTCAACTGGGATCAGGGTGCGCAAGATTCCTTTGATGCTCTAAAGGAATCCCTAATAAAAGCATCATTAATGTACACTATTGACTATCAAAAAGACTTTAACCTGTATCTAGTTGCAGCAGATATGACCATCACAACGGTTTTAGTTCAAGAAGACAATGGAATCGAACATCCTGTCTATTATTTAAGTCAAAACTTAAATGATACAGAAAGTAAGTACTCCTATGTTGAAAAGCTGGCTCTTGCAGTTGTTCAAGTAGTACAGATATTTCGACACTATATCCTCTTTTGCAAAACTACCATTTTGTCAAATTGCAACCCTATGACTTACATCTTGTCGTGTTAGTTACTTGGGGGCAAATATTCGAAATTTATAGCTATTTTGCAAGAGTTTGATATGGAATTCATAAAATCAAAATCAAAGAAATCTCTAGTTTTTGTGGAGTTACTATGCAACTTCCCATCATTGTCCAACAATTAAACATCCAAAGCATCAATCGTGGATGAATCTTTTTTTTGATATTGTCGAGCGATCCATGGTATGGAGATATAATCATCTATCTCCAAACCCAAACATATAGGCCTAATACCTCTCGCTCAGAACAATGACGTACTCAATACCAAGCAAAAGACTACATGATCATCGGTGACACACTATACCGTCATGGTATCGTTACAGTTCTGCGAAGGTGCCTCACTCATGAGGAGGCCGAAAAAGTCCTGAATGATTGTCATTTATGCGCATGTGGGGGGCATCAATCTGGTTATGCTAAGTAACAAAATATTTTATGAGTAGGTTACTTTTGGCCAACAATGTTCAAATATTGCATAACCGTAGTCAGAAGTTGCCATGCTTGTCAAATCTTTGACTGCAAAACCAGAATACCACCCGCACCTCTGCATCCAGTAGTTGCAATTGGGCCATTATCCAAATGGGGTATATATTTCATGACATGTAACCCCACCTCGGCCGGGGGGCATGGGTATATCATAGTCGCAATTGACTATTTTATGAAATGGGGCAAGGCGATGCCTACATTAAACAACAACGGTGAAACGACTGCTCTTTTCTTTTTCAATCATGTAGTCTCCAGATTCAGTGTTCCACAAGCTATAGTCACAGATCATGGACCGCATTTTTGAAATCACATGATGGTTGAATTGGCTACCAAATTAGGACTGTCCCATGACAGTTCCACTCCATATTATCTGCAAGCTAACGAAAAAGTTGAGGCAATCAACAAATTCATGTAGCACATGCTGTAAAGGATGATTCGAGTCCATAAATAGAGTTGGCACCTATTCCTGTACTCGGCCTTGTGGGCATACCGGACATCGGTAATAAATGCAATCGGATTTACACCCTTTCAGCTGGTGTATGGCTTAGAAGCAGTGTTACCGATTCACTGTGAGATTTCATCTCTCAAGCTCACAGTCGACCTTCTCCCCAGAACTTCAGAGGAAGAGGCTCATTTCTTGGAACTAATCCAATTGGATGAAACCCATCGTGATGCCACCTTGGCTAACGAAGCTCATAAGAAATGAGTCAAGGCGTAGTTTGACAAGAATATCAAACCCCGTCTCTTCTCAGAAGGTGACCTGGTATTACTTTACAATTAGGAATCCGATAAATTGGGAGTAGGTAAGCTCCAATCATTGTGGATGGGTCCCTACATTTTTAAGTGAGTCTTAGCAAAAGGAGCCTATGAGCTAGTAGATTATGATGGGATCTCACTATCGCAACCCCGAAACATGTTGTACCTTAAGCGTTACTATGCTTGACTAAGTGTAGTAATCTCTTTATATGATTTTGTTACATTTTTGTTTTCGTCAAGAGTGATCATTTTGGTTAGGTAATCCATTTTTGTATTTGTTGTAGATGTCGAACCTATTGGATTCATTTGTTGGATATGCCGATGGAGCTAGTTGTAGTACGCGGAACCTATCTTCTGCACCCTAGGCTATATTTGATCCAAGCGACGAGTTAGTGAGCTTCAGAGGGGAATGTATTGGTCGGTCAACGAACAACATCATTGAATATAGCACGTTGATAGAGCTCCTCTCTGATGCCATCACACATGGCATACACCGAATTGTCATCAGGCTAGACTCACAACTCGTCATCCTACAACTTATTGGCATCTATTCTGTTCGGAATCTAGTTATCTATCGTATGTTCCTAAGGGTCAGGATTTTGGAAAGGTAGTTTGATTCCATCAATTATCAACAAATTTCTAGAAGCTTAAACACATTAACTGATTCATTAGCAAATTATGTGTTAGATAGACATTTGCAACATTTATAAAAGAAAAGCATTTCATCAACATTTGCATCAGGATCATATAACTTAACCAAAATAAAGCTCTGAAAATCAAAAAAATATATAGCTGTTTATAGTTTTTACAAAATGTTCTATGTCCAGGACAAAATTGGCCACATGACCCAAAAAATAAAAAATGCAGGAAAGAACCCTAGACTAATGGTGCTGGTGATAACAAGTCACTGCCTGTGTGATCATATGTAGGAGCCTAGTCCATCGACTCAGCACGCCAGTATTATGACACTGTAATCTCAGAGGTAACTCGTCGGTCCTCACATCCAGAATACCAAGGGTGAGGCCCTCGATCTGATCCTGCAATACTGCAAGGGTCTCGGCTACATCCAGATCGCTAAGGAAAACCCTCCCTACAACCTCTCCTGCTAGAACGACAGCTGGTACCCTCAGGTGCACTGCTAGTTGCACTGTTCCAATATATGCACGAATACATGAGTTTGATTAGTCTTGATAGCATTTAAAAAACATAAGAACATTATAAAAGAAATAAAAGAAGACATGGTCAGATATTTTTACCTATGACACCCCACTGCTCACCAGCCGGCAGCACCAAATCTGGGTCACCCCGGAAATCCATCCCGGCATATGGATACTCGGCATAAACCATCTGCTGATGGTTGAACCACTCGAAGAAGGCATAAGAGAATGAAACCTGTGACTGACCAACATGTCTGGCCATAAGATCGACCCATCTCTATATCTGTGGTTTTGTCAGTGCTGGCACTCCGAGTGAAATGTAGTGTGGCTGCATCAGTGGGATCTTCTCCAAGGCGAAAGTAGTTAGAATAGAACCATAACCAAAGTTCTTGGATCTTCCATTCTTCACCTTGGTAAGTTGTTCTTTTATCACCGGAAGTACTGCATCACACTAGTTGAATACCTTTGGTTCAAGGCATTCCAAGGCATATTGCATATAGGACCTATTGGCCAAGTGAAGAGCAGCGCTGCCAGCCAATCTAGCAAAGGTGAATAAGATAGTCCTCAAGGACTGGTCAGTAACGTATCTAATACTGATCTTGACATCCCTGCTCGGACGAGATCCATCTCTACAGTATCAGTGATTGTAATCCTCACGGATTCGCCTCCATGGGCGGAACCTGATAGTGAGAGAGGGGCACCACGCCTCGACAAACTGGTCAAAAAGTAGACATCCTCAATAGTCGAAGTGATGGACTTAACTCTAATCTGGAACACTTGGTTGGTAGGATCCCAGGCTTCGAGAAGATATTGCAACAAGTTTATTTGTTGCCTCATGCTAGATATGCGGAAGAACTTGAGCAAGCCACAGTTCCACAAAGCAGTTACCATACCTGGATCATGTACGTAAATCATATCCTCCTCTTCATGCTCATGTTCATGCCATGTAACAACCATCTTGCTTCGATGAATCTTTGAAAAACAAACAAGAGAAGAATTAGGATCCTGATTTGGGCAAAAACAGGCAAAAATTCCATCAAAAATCAGCGCATAAACTTTCCTCCTTGCGCCCATCGCACCCTAGTTGTGTACTGGGTGGGATGCATATTGACTGACCAATGGCCGACTCAGTATGCATCGCACCTTTCGATGTGTACTAGGTGCAATGGGGAGAGAACGAAATTTTTAAACCCTAGAGGCTCAGAAAAGCAGGAAAACATGCTTAGAATAAAAAAGGAAAGAATGCAATTGAAGAGCTCAGGTTTAGCTCCTACCTGGTCCAGATGGTGCTGAAAATCATCCATAGAATCTCCCAGAATCATCTGATGAAAATCAAGGGGAAAAACACCTCCAGAGCTCCAACAATCCCAAATTTGAATGAAATGGTAAAATGAGAGGTGAAAACCACTTTTATGTTATTTCTCACGTAATTCAAGTAAGGTATTAGTTTTTTTTACTCATTTTCAAACATGTATTTACATTTCTATTCAGTTTTATGGAGCAATTGAATAGGTAGTACGACCGTCAAGAGAACATAGTGTCAATGGTGAAGTTGAACATCTCTGACTATTATCACGAGCAATGTCTCTGCAAAGTTCAAGCTCGTTAAAAAATAAACCTAGTTATGAGCATATATTCCCCCGGAGTTTAAGCTCATTAAAAAATGAACCCACTTCCAGTAAATAACCTTTGTGATTGCATTACTATTAGCTTTTGAGCCTTGGTCGTGTTCTTACCATCACCTCCACTTTTTAGCCAATCATACGTCTCCACTTGATTGTTTACCCTTTTGAGGAACAACTGCAACGAGTGATTCTGTTAGCCATCTTCTTTACACTTCCATGATTGAAAAGTTCCAAACCTCACCTGGAACCAGCTGCTACCTGAAAATATAACTCGTTCCTCAAAGACGAGTCTCTTTTAAGCTCTTTTTAGACTCATAAAATATAAAAATATTGTCGAGCAATTGGCCTCTCCAGCTTGTTAAAGTGATTGGAAGTGCCATCCCTCTTGTATTTTAATCTTTTTGGACTTGAGGGATCATTACACGAAAAGATTGAGCGCTTGTATTTTTTCGGCTCGCTAAAGTAATCGGAAAAGTCATCCCTTTTCGTATTATTTTATACTTTTTTGAGACTTAAGGGATTATACTACAAAAAAGGATTACTGGAGTTTCCTTTCCATCTCTTTTCAAACTCTCTAAAATTGAAAAGGAATGAGTTATCTTTGTCGTTAAACTCGTTAAAACAATAGAGTGAGTTTCACTGTCGCTAGGCTCAGTAAAACATAGCGACAAGTTTGCTCGAAGGGCAAATTATAGAAAAGCATATGTTATCCTCCTCAAGCTTGACAAAAATAAAGAGGTACTAGTCAGCAATGATTGGGGAAAAATTGGGAAGAAAACTTGAAGAACTTCATTGGTAGCAGGTCACTCTTGAACATGACACTTTCACTCCATCACCATGATTGAGTCAGGTTGGGTTATTCCATTCAATGGTCATATCACCATTGGTCCTCTGTACCATCCATTTTTGGGGTTTATGCTACCAATCCATTTCAGTGTTGCCGATATGTTCAAGAGAAGTTGCTTAGAGAATTCACCAACCTAGCGAACATCTCATCCGCTGCAATACCTTCACACTTCACTCTTTCATGACCGCCACCTTGAACCTTGTATCATTAGATCATTTTCACCTCCACAAAATCATTTGCTCTGTTTCATGTTGTAGATGTGGGATTCATTAAGGCCCTCCTACGACGGGTCACTTCTTGTCAACATCAGCTCATTATCCAAGAAGTTGACTTAGGAATAACCCTTTTAGTATTTTGAAGCTTGCATGCCTCAATGGCAAGTTTCTCACTTCCAGCGACAAGTTTACATCAATGGCCTTCGACCAAAATATTTTGCATGGTATTCGACATCGACTCATGTATTCGCACCACGTGAATTGTACTGCAGTACCTTGAGGGTCATTATCATTAACGATGATTCCTCTCGCGCCTGTTAACAACTTACTTCATTGGCTGGTAATCAGGTGATGTATTTCCATGTTTGACATCAGAACATCTTTTCACATGGATCGACTTGTAAATCGGACAAATATTGAACGAGTTTGAAGACCCCAGATCTAGTTTCATCGATCTGAGCTGTGGTATATTTCGGAAAATGAAGACATCAAATGTACATCATAGCTGCACAGATAATCATGCAAGCCAAAGGATGATGGCTCTACCAGAATCATCAGTCTGTCACACAGACGGTTGTCTATCATATGTACATGAAAATGAATTTATAAAGGCTAGCATGGGAATTCCCGTCTCAGCTAGATCATGAAAATATTATGAAGATAATGTATTGTATTGTATCTTATTACAGGTCACCTTCCAGTTCAAAAAACCTCAGATCCTCATGATAAAGCATTTCACTCGACATTAGAAGATTTATGACCTCATGCTTTAGGGGGAAATTGCTATAGACATATTTTGGCACTGCAACCCTAATCTCATATGTCCATAAACCAAGAGCTTCTAAGCCCCTAAAAGTGTTGTTTCATACCCTAAAGGAACAAGGTCAGCTGTTTACATCATCTCCCAAAAGTTCTCCTTGAAAAGCTACTCAGAACTCGTCAAAACTGGACCATACAGACTCCTCAGTGCTAAGGGTGCAATGCATCTCACCTGCTACATGCAAAAAGTGCAATGCATACTGAAAATCCCTTCTGTAGGGTACGATGAGTGAGAGCAGACAAATGGCAAAGGCAGTTGGCTAGGTGGAAACCCAGAGAATCTTCTATAAACTGCCCATTTGACACTTGCTTCTCTGAATTTTCCCAGGGATGAGTAAGAGATCATGAAATCTTCAAGTGAAACCAAGAACTATCAGAGAAATTACACTAATCAAAATCCTAGAAGTTGACTCACCCACCTTCAAATATCTATATATGGATCCCTCATCCTAGATATCCAGAGGCTAGAATTTTGTATTTTGTAAGGAAGTGTTGTTGGTTTCTCTATGAAACATTGTATTGTTGGGTGATCTAAGATTTTCATGAGGTGAAGAGGGCTTTCATGCTGGGAGGATGGCGCTGGATCAGACAGCTTGTTTGTAATCCTCTCTTCTACTACTTCTATCTATAAAGGTATTTGAGTTTTCCTCCATATACTTGTATATCTCTGAATCTTGTATTTGTGTATGCATTTGTATGGTTAATATACATCTGATCCTATATTGTTTATGGTTATAGATCTCTATGCTTTGATGGTATTTTGCTTCTTTGACTCTACAGGTGTTCTTTGAAGTGGGACAAGTGAGGAAGGAGTGGCGAAAGCTCTATCAAGGGAGAGAGGAAACAAGCAAGGAGCCAAGTGAAAGACTAAGGTTGGTACTCTCTGCTTCTCTCTCATCTATCTCTCATAAAGGAAAACACAAGTGACTTTCAATTGTTTGTTTCTAAGATAGCTACGCATCTTAGTGGGACTAGAAGCTCTGAATGGACACTAGTTTCCCTGATAACACGTGAGCAATGTGGAGGTTATCAAAACCGCGGATTATAGACCATGTAGTTAACATAGACCATAATAGCCAGGTTACAGTTGTCACATGGCACATAGCTGGCCGCAACTGCTGGAGTGCAGTCGGCCGGAACTGCCAAGATAAGACCAGTCACATGTGTTGTCCCTTTCTCCACTCGGTGAGCTAGACGGTTAACACTTTGCACTATTCTAAAGTGTGAAAATGGGTTTGTAATGATTTATGGAGGATTTTAATGCAATGACCATAGGATCTTATGCTTAGGTGGCATTGCATGAGGAGGTTGAGATCAAATCCAATTCCAAGAGATCTTTCAAAACATACAAATCCATTATTGAAGACCTCGAATGTGTTTGGAAGCTTTAAAAAGGCATGTTTGATCATTGGAGAGTGATGGAGGAGTGACTTGAGAGGAAATGAGATAGTGTTCTCCACTTCAAGATGAAGTGAACATTTTGGAGAACATATCAAATATGACTGGTGGAGAGTTTCTTTTTGCAAGTTATTGAAGGAGCAAAGGACATCCTTATTTGCATAGTTTCAGTGTTGAAGTGCGTCAATGATTTACGAGATCTACTTCAACTTTTCAAACTCTGTTCAACCACCATATAGTCAAATTTCCATCAAGCTTGAGTTCTTTAGTAATAGTGTGCAAATCATCCTCATCCTTTCTCAGTTGTCGAAGGATAAGAATCTGTAATCAAGTAGCCCTTTTAGGAGATGATCCATGTCTGCAGCATCAGTAGTGCAACTGCTGATTCATTGTAAGAAATATTTCTCTTCGTTTAAGGAATACAACGGACGCACATTTCCGAGGCAGACCTGGAGATGTAGTCCATGAGGGATGAACTCCGTAACAAACTTTTGGTATTATGGTATTATTATGTGATTGATGTGGAATTAGTTAAATATAAACATTCATAGATTTAGACTTAAAATCATTTCATGTCTAACAATTAATCACATACATGAAAAATTATTTCAGTAACACTTGCATTCCATTTTGTACAAGAACTAGAAAAGATCTTGGTATTTTCTGCATTCAGATCAAGGGTGACAATGACAACACTTGTGCGACAATGCTTAAAACTTTATGTATGAGTGCGACATGTGTTTATATGGATAGGACAACTTGTATACACAAAGGCCAACCTTTGAGGTCACCAGAAAGGTTCACAAATATGAAATAACAACCAACATTCCAAAAGATGACAATTGATCCAACAAGTGAAAGGGAGAAATATGCTTAGAGGAGACACATTGAATGACTATCAGTGCTTGCGACCATGCGTCTCATTGAAGACATAGTGATATGAAAATGATTAGAAGTCCTTGATGCTACACTTAGAGGTATATTTCAAAAGATGTGTTTCATTTTCTATACCTAACCTTCGAAGGGTTATGCATTAGATGGAGTATTCATGTGGTCTCGATGTTCTATCATACCATGGGTTCCTTGGTCTCCTTCTCTTTCTCCTTAGCTCCTTGAGAGTCATCTAGCATGTCATCCATATTCGTGGCCATTTCGAGACATAATTTCACAGTTTAATAAGGCAGTGACTCTTATAGGATATGGCCCTGGGAGGACACATCTACGTCGTTTGAGGATGCAAGGCGGACTGGGCAACTAAGATCCCTGAGGGACAAGACTACGTAGTTTGTGGAGATAGTGGGTTTCAGGTGAGGGAATGGCACTGGAGGAAACCACTATGTAGTTTTGGATGCCAAGGGAGGCTGAACTTTCTGTGCATTGAGTAGTTCTAGCAGGCAAGGGAAAAAGCTTGAGGGTTGTAGATGCAAAGTGCACAGTTCATGAACGCTGGATGAGGTTAGGTTGCTATGGAAACTCCTGAACTTGGTTAAGTGTGCGATTGGTGGAACCAATGTGATGATATAAATTTAGTAATATCATACACTAGAACATTTAGTGACATAATATAGACCATCTTGAACATATAAAAACATACTTCGCTTGATGCAACAACATTTGTGGAAAATTACGACAAGTGTGGTTCCGATGATAGACTTTGAGAGGATAAAGGTGACCCTTGTGCAAGAGAGCGTCAAATGAGTGTGAAACATTTCTATGTGGTGAGGACAACCCATTCTCACAAATATTTCCCCTTGAAGCAAAACAAACTTCCCTTTGCATGAAAAGCGATAATCCCCATGCCCAAAGATGACACATACTATATAAATATAACATCATGATCGACCCTTAATATTGAGGAGGGAAGCTTGAGATCATCAACTTACCAATAAGTGACTAAGGAACAACCAATCATGGGATCCACAACAGGCTCCAAAATTTGGGTGCAGGTCAAAATTTTGGAGGGCACTATTGCAGCCGCTAGAATAGGACACTAGAAATTATCTATGCACAATACAAAGCAGAGGTGACAAAAAATCATTGCAGTGAGTCAGTGCATGCAACAAGGGTTAGGTGAATTTTCTTTGAAGGTTATCAACTTGTAATCAAAGGAGATAACCTTCAAATATGCCCTATGCACAAGTTTGGGAAGGAGATATTTCATAAATGAGGCTCATGGATAGGTAGTGCTAATCACCTAGTGAAGAATTTATACTTTTGTAACTTGTATTGGGCATGAGGAACAGGAAGAGCTCTAGAATGACTAAGTGTGGAACTAGTAGAGTAAGAGAGACAAAAGCATCCAAACAAGACTCAAACACCAATGACACACATAAATGGAATCAATAAAACTCAGGGGAATGCATATGGCTCATGACCAACAATCACACCTTGAAACGATAGGAAAGTGACACTTGTTTCTATGTGTGATAGTAATGTGTAATTAGGACTCTTAGAACACAAGTTGTGATACAAGAGTCGATTGTGACTAGGAAGTGCGCTTATCTATGGGAATGTGTTTAGTGCATATTATTATGATATGTAAGACCATCTATTGAAATAGTGTGTTAGAAATACCTCTAGTGATGTGAAAAGGTGTAACACATAAACGAGTGTAGATAGATAGAAGTGAGACTTGCGACAATAAGAAAACATGAAAATGACACTTGCAAAAGCTTAAGAAGTTAAAGGCGACACATGCTAGAGTGAAGATAACATGAAAATTCCACTTGTTAAATTGAAAGAAAGTGAAATTGATAGTCACAAACATGAAAGTGACACTTTTGAAAACAAAGGTATGCAAAAGAAAGAATTGGGAAAACTCATTGAAATAGAAGTACAATTGCAACCAGAGTGAGGAAGGCTGTTAATGGAAAGTACACACTGACTGTCGACATGGGCTTACATAAGAAATATGTGCTCATGCATTTATAAAGGACCAAGCATGTAATATCAAGTGACTTTGACACTTAGAATCCGAGAAGAAGACTTAGACACTTAGAAAATGTCAATTGACAATGAAGTGACCATGGATGAGATATCATAAGATTCTTAGTAAGCTCCAAAATTCAAGTGTAGGAAATATTTTGGAAGGTGTTGATTGTAGTGTCAAAAGTAGAAAATCACATAGATAAATAATTGGTCAACATAATTTATATTTCACTATATATGATTTACATTACATGTTCAAGTCCTTAATGGAACTTATCTAATTATAACCAAATGCTTCCTACAATTGATGAAGGGTGAGCCACACTTTACCCCACCATAAGCATTGATGCATTGCAATATTTTTTGAAGCTAGCCACCCCAATTTCAGAGCATGAATCCATGAGGGAATATATTTCACAACAACATAAGGGGCACTCATGAATGCCATTCTCCTTCATCTGATAAAATCATCAGCCTTATTCTTGTCTGTCTATATTTATATCTTATGCTCTTACACTTTCACAAGTGTTTGTCTTCTCTTCCATTATTTGTGCATCTCTCTATCTTTCTCTATGGTCTCCTTGACTACCTCGTTGCTTTTACAAGTGAATTTCTTTCATGAATGCTTCTTCTTGATTTCTCATGCTTCATGCACAAACTAGTGATTCTTCCTTTGAAAGTTGATTCTCCTTCATGTGCATGAGTGCTTCTTAGACATGCTTCTTCATGTTTTCTTCTCTTTCATATGTTATATTCTTTGACATATTTCCCATCAAGGATTCCCTTTAGTCAGATTGGAAGCTTCCCTTCAAACCTCAGAACTATTCTAGTGGTTGTGGTCCACATGCCATGTCAACATGCCATGAGGTTGATATGTGGCAGATTGAAACCACTTGTGACATACATGCCCATATGTCATTAGTCAACATACACCATCCTAATATTTCTCAAATGCATAGTAATTGATGTACCTTGTTATGCAAAATTTTCACTATTGTGGAGAAAGGTGAATTCCCTATATCTAGTGGTCTGATCTAGAACAACAAAAGACAAAAATGTTTGAGTTTTACTTAGAGAAATTAGAAAATGGGAAAGAAGCCTACCTCGAATCTAGAGTAAGGTTTCGTTTCCTGCTCGCTTGTAAGATCCAATTTTATCTACAAGTGTTATAATTAGAACCTACACACATGACTAAAACAAGAAAAGGATGCACAACATCCACGTAGCATAATCTAAAATATCTATTCAATGAGTTAGCATGGCATTGAAATACATGAGTGCAAACATAACACAACAAATATAGGAAAACAAGATACTCTTTGTATTAAAAAATATATGAGAGAGTTTACAACCATAAATTGAAGTTTGACTTTGCAGATGTCTCCCCAAGTTGACTTGTCCTTCCTTGCCACAAAGAAGACCTCAACATCAACCCTAATGCATGAATATGGTGACTAATTTAGGTTCAAAGTGACAACATGAGGGCACTATCAATCTCCAAAAGCTAACCTTGAGGCCATGGAAGGAAGTAAATATATAGGGTAAGAGTGGTAGTTCAAGATTTACCATTCTAGGCTTGAGATCCACATACGATGGGAGGATGAGCTCAATGGATAAGAGATAGGTCCATTAGAGTATGATCAAATAGTGTTATGAAACCATCTCATAGAAAGATAGAAAAGATAGATAAACAAATTCAAAATCAACCTCTTCGAGGGGAAACCGCCCTTACATTACACAAATGAATAACTCTTGGATGATACAAATTACAAGACGTCCTTTCTAAATATATGAGTCTAAGGGGTCTCAATAAAATCAGAGCCTACATAACAATAATATTGTAGGGGCACAACAATAACAATAGTGGGATTCTATGGGGCATATAATAACAACATGGGGACTATATGGGCACAATAATACAATAAGGGGGCTGCACTAATAACAATAATGGGCTACTCTAGTAGTATAATGATATAACATGCCCCTCTTCTTTCAAAAAGTGTTGTTCTTAATGCATGAGTAGGTATGGATGTTTATGTATAAAATTCTCATCCTCCCACGTGGAATCTTTAGCGGTAAGTTCTTCTACTCGATGAGATACTTTGAAATTGATCGATTCCGTAGCTGTCAATTTCTTGTTTTTGTGACTGCTTTAGGTTCCAATATGATTCTTCCTTCCTCGTCAAGTTCTAGAAATATTGTTTGAACTAGGATCTTCTCACCTATAACCTTCTTTAAGCATGAAACATGGAAAACTAGGTGCATGAAGCTCCTATTTGTATGCCATAGTACCAACCTTTTGTAACACCTGGTACGAACCATAATACTTTGGTGATAATTTCTTATCCTTCTTAGCTTGCTTGAGGGACATTTGTTTGTATGGTTGTAGTCATAGAAATACCCAGTCACCTACATCAAAATTTCTTTCGATGCGATGTTGATATGTTGTTGTTTCATTCTATTCTGTGCTAAAGTGAGGTTATCCTTTAAGAGTTTGAGAACTTGTTGTTGATGCTCGATGTGATCTTCCAATACTTGACCCTTAGAATTTTCTTTTAAAGATGATGTGATGGATGATGGAGGATAAGATGAGCTATGAGCTAACTGAGTACCCAAATATTCCACCTCTTGTACTCCAAAGAAACATTTGGAGCTTTTTGCATATAATTGTTTCTCCTCCAATAGTTTGAGAACCCTGTCAACATGTTGAACATGATCCTTCCAAGACTTGTTGTAGATTAGTATATCATCAAAAAATAATAACACAAATTTTCTAATGAAGGGTTTGAAAATGGAATTCATCAAACCTTGAAATGTAGAAGGTACATTGGTAAGGCCAAAAGGCATGACAAATAATTCATAACGACCCTCATGAGTTCTAAATGTTGTTTTTGGAATGTCTTCAGTCTTCATTCTGATTTGATGATATTCTGAATGAAGATCCAACTCAGTGAAGTAAATTCCTCCATGTAATTCATCCAATAATTCATCAATGACAGTAATGGGAGATTTATCTTTAATATTAAGCTTGTTGAGTTCCATATAATCTGGACACATGCGCCATGATCCATCCTTATAGTGTACCAATACCACTGGAGCAAAGAAAGAACTTTGACTAGGATGAATTATACCAACCTCTAGCATTTCTGCAACCATACATTCAATTTCACTCTTTTGGTCATATGGATATCTATAAGGCCTAATGTTTCAAGGAACACTTCCTGGAATCAAATGAATAACATGATCATAATCATGAATAGGTGGGAGGCCTTTGGGAGTCTCAAATACCTTGGAATGATTGTCCAAAACATTTTAGATATCTATTGAAATAGATGATTTCGATGTGGGAACCTCTAGTGTACACAATTGTGAAATTAATCCCCGTTGTTCTTTCTTTAGAATCTTTTTCATGCTGTTAGAGCCGATTATCTTTCCTAGTTTCCCTTCGATACCCCTTAATTCAAATTCCTTTCCTTCCCAAAAAAAACCAATAAAAGTTCTTGAAAATTAAAAGCTATTGTACCCAAAGCTTGTAGCCATTAGACTCATAGTACAACATCTGTACCAACCATTGGAATGGAAAGAATTGGACTATTCAAGACATTTTTGCCATGGATAGCTCGATATTATGGCACTTTCCAGAGAAATTTATGGTTCCTCCATTTACAACCATCACTTGACACTATGGTATTGAATATAGGAAGTAATTGAATTCCTTGGCTATTTTACAATGAATAAAATTATGGGTACGATTAGCCTTGGAGGCAAACGACCCAAAAATGGATCCCTATATGTCCTAAAAGTCTCCAAACTTGCTTAAGAATTATCCCAAAGGATCCAAGTGTGCTCCACAATTATTCAAAATCCTCTTAAGGGTCATTCGAAATCAAAATGGTTGAAGGAGGAAAGCTCTAAAAGGGGAGGAAATACACTATCAGGAGGCAAGAAACACTTGAAAACCATTAAAATTCCAAAATCATAGGCTTAAAGTGAGAAGGCATAGCAACCATTAGATCTGGCTGATCAACGACCTAGATCTAATCGGAGGGTAACATCGGCAGAGTAAATTGGCATAGACCATGGGGCGATGGCGATGTCAATGGATGATTAAACGAGGACCGTCAATCACATACGTGGATTAGCGGCCCAAATCACATCGAAAGATTGCTGATTGGGAAGACCAACGGGGAGGGGCCTTTACATATTCCTATGTGCGATGTGATAAGGCCGGACTCGATGACATTGTGAATGATATTCCATAATATTTCAAGTTCGCACCCAAGCATTTTGTAATGCATTCTTCATATATTTTGTTATTTAACGAAATACATAGAAACCTTGGTAGAATCAATAGCAATGAAGTTCGGACCTGATGTGTTTCAGAGACCTGATGTGTTTCAGAGGTGATATATATATGTTTTCAGGTCCACAAAGGTCGGTTTTTCATGTTTTTTTAAGGTTTTCGCCATATTGCAAAAATACGAAGAGAAAAAAGGGATCGGGCAGACCCGATGGGTAAATAAATCATTTTTGAGGACTTTTAAAGTCCTAAAGGAACAAATATTGGCGAGAGTTTACAACATTACAAGTGGTTTCTGTGTAAAATAGAAAAAACTCATTATTAAACACTTTGAAGGGAAACTGAGGCTCAGAGGCATCTATAGTGCAACAAATCATGCCCAACTAGCCCGAAACAGAAATATCATGGGCATCTATAGCACAACATAGCCCAAATCAGATACATCATGGAGCAACATAGCGCGACACAACTGAAATCAACAGAAGAGATTGTGGGCATCTCTGTCAAGAGAGAGCTCCCTTCCAACGCATCCAAAATATCTGAAATGCAGTTATTCCTCTGTCAGAAAGAGTAAAACCTCCAAGACATGCCTACCTATTGATGGAATCAAATGGTTAATGGATAGATCAGACAATGTTAAGACTTCGAGCCTTCTAGAGAGCTCAGGAGCATTATAAAGGGCATATAAAAGGCAGAAAACTAGATGTAGCAAGGGTTCAACTTTTGGAGATTGTTCCTCCTCTGTTTATTCAAGCTTCTCATTTTCATTCTAAGAAATATAAGCTTCTTTTTCCATTAGATGTTCAATGTTCATTCCCTTTATGGTGTTCTACGTTTGCACTTGAACAGTTTGTTCAGGTTTTTTGTGTGTGTAAGGCCAGATAACTGTCATCTTATCTCTGCTTTGATATATTAGATTATAAAGCTTCTTTTCTACCTATAGATAGCCATTTATATGTGTTATTATATATGCATATGCCAATATAGTTAGTAAGTTCGTTTTCTGCCTGTAGGTAGCCATTCGTATATGTTCATGTATGCAATTTACTGGTACTGTTAGTATTCTCCATCTATCCATTAAATCTACAAACTATTGAGCATTTGTGGTTTAAAGCCTTATGTTGTTGAGGCTGTTCATGCATGTCTTGAGTGAGAATAGAGCTGAAATGGTTATCTAACTTGATCCAAACCATCATTTATTCCAATAGTTCAGAGAACAATATTGAAGATTACATGTTACCAGGTATCTCCGATCTACAACCTAGGAGAGTTTCCTAGAGTGATAACATAATTGGCGTCGCTGCTGGGGAGAGAAAACTGAAGCTCAGCTTCCCTGGGAAATGACGCAGATCCAACTTTGATGATAGACAATGTCTGGGCACATTTTTGGTTGTAATCATCTATCTGGCGACTCTACTAGAGCCCGAACCTCTTGGTGACTCCACTTCATAGTTCTGGCTCAGTTTGTGAGGTACACTCAGAGAAATCCTTAAAAGCTACAAACTGACCCAGTACCTAATCCTAAAAAATCACCAAAGAGAGAAAGGTATTGCAGAAAGGAGCATCAGGTTCAGGTAAACCTAAACAATCTCCTATGTCTCTACAAGAAAGGCTTGTAATAGAACAAATACATGTTGAGATTATAGCATCTAATACTAGCAGTGAAGAAAAAATCTCAGAGATTCATAAAGCTCCTTATTCTTTAGGTTCTCCTTTTGCATTAAGCCCAAAGGAAACCTCAGCTCCTATCCATCATACTCCTTTAGTCCTGTTAGTCAATCCTCAGCCCTTTATCATTCAGATTGTTGGTACTCCTTTAGCTACCACAGCTATGGCAGGTCCACAAGCACCTACCAAAATGGAAAGAATCATAGCTGCTAGGTATCGACCTCTAATACTCCCCACTCTTTTGAATGCCATGCCTACTGGAGAATATCATAAATATATGCCTAAGTTCAATGGGACTGAAGGTGTTACTGCTGAAGAACATCTTGAGTCATTCTATAGCTATGCTGATAATATGGACATTAGTAAATATGATGTGTGGATGAGAGTCTTTGTCCAAAGCCTAGATGGAGAGGTTAGAAAGTGGCTCAGAGAACTAACCCCCAAATATATAGAATATATTGTAGCTTTAGATGATACATTCCTAAAGCATTGGGGGGATAAAAAGGACCTCCTCTATTACCAAACTGATTTTGGAAACTTAAAGAGATAAAATGGTGAGTTGCTGTCTGATTTCAATAAAAGGTTTAATCGTATGTACAACAAGATTCCAGCTGAAGTAAAACCCACTGCTACCTCTACTAAACACATCTATGCCAGTGCTTTTGATTTTGATTTCTGCCTACTATTGAGAGAGAGGTGATGTGCTACTTTGGTTGACATACAAGATGCAACCTTTGAAGTGTAATCAAACATCATGGTTGCAGAGAAACTCAAGGGAAATGTTGATAGAAGAAGACAAAGGGACGAGTCTTCATCATCCTCTGATACTAAGATAGATAAAATGACCAAAATGATCGAGTCATTGGCCTATGAAATCTATAAATTGAAGTTTGAGCAACAATAGGGGAAAGGGAGAATGCCTAATACCTTTGCCCCAAGAAATCCAAATCCAAATCCATATAGAAGAACGAATAAGCAGTTGCAGATTTTGCAAAGAAACAAAAATGCAAATGAAGACCAAAGGGTGAAGGCTCCTTTTCAAAATGCATTCATGGAAGAAGACCAGTTCGAAGAAGATGATGAGATCCACTGTCTAGAAGACAAAGGCAATGCTTCCTTTTTGACCTCAGCTGCATATGAAAAGTCATTATGCAATGACCATATCAACCAGGAATGGGATGGTGAAGCTATTATACAAGTTGTAGAT
Source organism: Pinus tabuliformis (assembly GCA_031772625.1). Taxonomy (NCBI): domain Eukaryota; kingdom Viridiplantae; phylum Streptophyta; class Pinopsida; order Pinales; family Pinaceae; genus Pinus; species Pinus tabuliformis. Next base: position 982,942,099 of record CM062817.1, on the reverse strand, counting down.
CAGCAAAGATATAATTTAAGGTCAAAGATAAATAATGTCGAGGAAAATCTTGTTTAAAGAGTTGTTGTCCCTACAGTACCGCAAGCTAATAAGCAAAAACAATTGGCAGTTGATCCCATCATCCTCAAAGCTCCAGCTCATGAGGTAAGAGGCCTCGACAAGTCCCCTTCTCCTTTCAGTTTTCAATCAAAAATTCAGAAGCTAATAATACCTATGCCTCTAATTGAACTAGTGAAGAATGAGTCCTTCAAAAGATCCATCCTCGAGGTCCTTGAACCTAAATCCATCGAAGCCTCCACTGACTATGTAAATATGCAGGATGACAATCCATCTGTTATCCTTAGCCCAATGGTTGAAAACTATGAAGACAACTCCCCATCATTCTATGTATCTCTAACTGTTCATGATAAAATCCTTCACAACTGCCTTTTGGACACTGGAGCCAGCCATAATCTAATGCCCAAGGTTGTCATGGATGATTTGGATCTTGACATCACTAAGCCTTATCATGACCTATTTTCTTTTGACTCTAGAAAAGTGAAATGTCTAAGGTTAATCAAGGACCTAGCACTTTGTCTCAGCTTCTTATAAAAATCACAGTGATAGACATTTTGGTAGCAGATGTAACTCCCAAGTTTGGCATGTTACTTGAGGTTGGATCAAGAGACTAGGTGGATCATTACAAAATGATCTGTCCTATGCTACTGTCCCAGTTTTTAGAGGTGAGAGTAAGAGATTATATAGAGAGGCGCAATTGGCTTATATAATTAGCAATGAAAAGAATCCCACCAATCATCCCATATATGCTATTGACACTGATTTTGGAGCTTGTATCTTTCATATTGAAGAATCTTAGTTGGCCTCCACGCAGCTCAAGAAACTAGTTTTCCAAATCGCTAAGGAAGGAAACCCACAAATTTGGGATATGTTTTTTGATGGGGTTTGCTATAAAGAAGTTGCAAGGGCAGGTGTGGTCCTTGTGTCCCCAATACAGGAATACATTCATTTATCTTTCAAATTAACCTTTCAGGTCACAAATAACATCGTGGAATACAAAGCTTTAATTCTGGGCTTAAGCGCTGCTAAAGAAATGGGTATCAAAGGCCTGAAAGTGCTTGGAGAGGTAGACCTCATTATTCAACAAGTAAATAAAACGTTCCAAGCTAAGCATCCAAGGCTGAAGGCATACAGAGATGAGTATGGAGGCTCAAGGACTCTTTCAGCAATTTCAACATTTCTTATATTCCAAGAATGAGGAACCAGCTTGTCGATTCCCTTGTTGTCTCTACCAGCATGTTTATTCCTCCGTTGCCTCCTAAATTGACATATGAAGTTAAGGTAAAATACAGACCGTCTCTACCTGACAATGTCAAATATTGGAGGGTTTTTGAAGATGATGAGGAAATTAATAGGTTTTTGCAAGTCATTGGGGAATTTTTTGAAACACGCATCAATCAGGAAAACGAAACCATGGAAGAATGCATCTAGCCCAAGCTAAAAAGCAAGATCGTCCAAAGAAGAATTGTCTAGATGCCCAACAACTACATACCAAAAGGATTAGTGCCTCTAGAGAGGCTTTTTAATCATAATGACGTGCCCTATAAGGTGGCCAAAATAGAGAATGAGTCTGCCATCCGTAAACATAATATAGGTAGCCCAGCCCATCCAAAAAATGTAAATCTATCCACGCATCTATCCTCTGCCCAGAATTCTGAGTATTGCACCCTCATGAAGCAATTCACTGAAATTTTTTCTTGGGAATACATTGATCTTAAAACATATGATGTAGACATCATTCAGCATAAGATCCCATTGGAAAAGAACACCATACCTTTTAGGCAAAAATTAAGACCTATCAACACTCTCTTATTGCCTTTGATTGAGAAAGAAATCAAGAAACTATTCGATGCCAAAATCATAGTCCCCCTAAGTTATTCAAAGTGGACAACCAACCTTGTGGTGGTAAGAAAGAAAAATGGAGAAATCAGACTTAGTGTCGACTTCAGAAATTTGAACTAGTGCTCTAAAAAAGATAGCTATCCCCTGCCCCAGATGGAACACTTGCTGCAAAGAGTTTCAGGGGCTAGAACCATGTCTTTCTTTGATGGATTTTCAAGTTACAATCAGTTTGTTGTACAACCTGAAGATCAGGAAAATACCACCTTCACTACTCCTTGGGGCAGTTTCATGTACTCAAAGATGCCTTTCGGACTAATGAATGCTGGGGCTACTTTCGAGAGGGCCATGGACATAGCCTTGTGGGAGAGAAGGACAAGTTTGTCCTTATTTATCTTGATGACATAACAGTCTTCTCTAGCAGCCGCAAATACCATGTACAAAATTTGAAGAAGGTCTTCCTAAAGTGTAGACAGTTTGGAATTTTAGTCAACCCAAAGAAGTCACAATTTGCTCTAGAAGAAGGCAAACTTCTGGGAAATATTGTTTCTACTGAAGGTGTGAAGATTGATCTAGCCAGGGTTCAAGCCATTTAGACATTGTCCATCCCAAGGTCAAAAAGGGACATTCAATCCTTCTTGGGTAAGATTAACTTCGTTAGGAGGTTCATTCAAAACTTTGCAGAGCTTGTAAAGCACATCACTTCCATGCTGAAGAAAGGAGCAGAAATAAAATGGACAGATGCTTCAAGAAGCTCTTTTGAGGCCATCAAGCAAGCTATCATGGAAGCTCCCACTCTAATCAGCCCAGATTACACTAAGGAGTTTTGTATCTTCTCTTTTGCCTCTTATGATACACTTGCAGCAATTTTGTTGCAAAAAAATGATGAAGGCATAGAGCACCCTGTGGCATTTTTCAGCAAAACTTTAAGGGATTCTAAACTAAGGTATGGCCTTATCAAAAAACAAGCTTATGCTCTCATAAAGTCTTTAAAGGCATTCAGAATTTATATTCTGCATTCCAAAGTAGTTGCATATGTACCTTCAACCTCAGTAAAGGATGTATTAACTCAGCCAGATATTGATGGGAAGAGAGATAAATGGATTGCAAAATTCATAGAGTTTAACATAGAAGTGAAGCCCACTAAGCTCGTCAAAGGCCAGGGCTTGGCTAAAATTATGGCTGAGGAAAATTGCAGCTTGTTAGATATAAATTCCATGTGTCTAAATTTAGATTATGAGCAGGCAGAGGGAGCAACAGAAGAGAAAAAATAGGATTAGTCTTTGGCTGAAAATCTAGTCACATGTGAATGGTATTACATCATAGTTCATTTTTTGCAAAAGCTAGAAGTCCCTCTAGGACTTAGCTCAAGTCAAGCTCGTGCCATTAAACTCAGATCAGCCAAATTTTACATTAGTAAAAATCTACTTTAATGGAAAGATCCATCAGGAATCCTCTCGAGGTGTCTAGATAAAGAACAATCTCTGGAGGTCATACACCAATTTCATTCTAGCATCTATGGAGGGCATCATTATTGGAAAACCATAGCTCACAAAATCTTAAGGGCTAGATATTATTGGCCTACTATGTTCTCTGATGTGTTTTCTTTTGTAAAATCTTGTGACAAATGTCAGAGGTTTGCAGGAAGAAAACAGCTAAAATCTCTGCCCTTAAAGCCAATACATGTCAATGGTCCCTTCCAGCAGTGGGGCTTGGACTTTATAGGTGAGATCAACCCACATTCCAGTGGCCAACACAAATGGATCTTAGTAGCCACTGATTATTTTACCAAGTGGATTGAGGCTATACCCACTAAGAATGCCAGTCATCAAGTTGTCATAAAGTTCTTGAATGAGAATATATTTACTAGATTTGGTTGACCAACCAAACTAGTCACTGATAATGCAGCAGCATTCAAGGCAAAAGAATTGATGGACATGACTGAATCCATGGACATTCAAGTGGTGCATTCTACCTCATATTATCCTCAAGGCAATGGCCTAGCAGAATCATCTAACAAGAGCTTGGTAAGGGTAATCAAAAAGCTGTTAGAGGACAACAAAAAGAGCTGGGATTCCAAGCTAAAGTTTGCACTATGGGTTGACTGAGTTACCATCAAAAAGTCCATAGGTAATTCTCCATTCAAACTGGTTTATGGTGCTGATGCTGTTTTCCCCATCCAGCTCATCCTCCCTGTGGCTAAGTTCTTGCAAGAAGAAAAAGATGAAGAGAATGATATGGTAAGAAGAATGAATAACCTGGTTGAACTACATTAGATAAGAGAGCAGCTGGTTGAGAAATCAAAGGCTCATTAGAAGGAAATCAAAGAAACTTTTGACAAGAAGGCAAAAGCAGACAAGTTCCAAGTTGGTGATTGGGTGCTTAAATGGGATACATTTAAAGAAAAGAGAGGTAATCATGGCAAGTTTGACTCCTTGTGGAGAGGTCCTTTTGTCATTGCTCAAGTTTGGCACAACAATGCATTCATTCTACACAATCTGGAAGGAGAAGATGCATTTGGTAGCCTGGTAAATGGGTGGTTCTTGAAACTCTATTTCATTTAAGGCCTTAAATTCTTTGTATTGTAAATATGTTTTCTTTCAGTTTTTATTTCTATTCTAAAAAGACTCCATGCCTAATGGAACACTAGAAGGAATATTTAAATTTTGTTTTTACAGGAAAGGCATTGATTTGTAGTTCTTGAAACCTCAGAGGGAGGTTGTCATCCCTAGAAGGAGCCAATGCTAGCCTTGGAGGCAAATGACCCAAAAATGGATCCCTATATGTCATAAAAGTCTCCAAACTTGCTTAAGAATTACCCCAAAGGATCCAAGTGTGCTGCACAATTCTTCAAAATCCTCTTAAGGGTCGTTCGAAATCAAAATGGTCGAAGGAGGAAAGCCCTTAAATGGGAGGAAATACACTATCGGAAGGTAGGAAACACTTGAAAACCATTAAAATTCCAAAACCACAGGCTTAAAGTGAGAAGGCACAGTAGCTGTAAGATTTGGCCGATCAACAACCCAGACCTAATCAGTGGGTTGCATCGGTGGAGGCAAATCAGCGCAGACCATGGGGCAATGGCGATGGCGATCATCAATTGAACAAGGATCGTCAATCGCATATGTGGATCAATGGCCCAAATCACATTGACGGATCGCAGATAGAGAAGACCAAAGGGGCGAGGCCTTTACATATAGCGATATGTGATTTCCATCAGATTACATCGCATTATCACATCGGTGTTGACCAAAGGGGTGGGGCATTTACATATTCCTATATGTGATATGATAAGGCTAGACTCGATGACATTGTGAATGATATTCCATAATATTTCAATGCCGTGCCCAAGCATTTTGTAATGAATTCTTCATATATTTCGTTATTTAATGAAATATACAAGAACCTTGGCAGCGCTGATAGCGATGAAGTCCGAACCCGATGTGTTTTAGAGGTGAAATATATGTATATATGTTTTTAGGTCCACAAAGGCCGTTTTTTTATGTTTTTTTAAGGTTTTTGCCATATTGCAAAAATACGAAGAGAACAAAGGGACCGGGTCATCTGTGATAGGTGATAGCGACCCAAAGGGTGGAACCGATGGGTCAATAAATCATTTTTGAGGACTTTTAAAGTCCAAAAGAAACAAACAATGGTGGGAGTTTACAACATTACAAGTGGTTTCTATGTAAAACATAAAACGCTCATTATTAAATAGTTTGAATCGAAATCGAGGCCGAGAGGCATCTATAGCACAACAGAGCATGCCAAAATAGCCCGAAACAAAAATATCATGGGAATCTACAACATAACACAACCCGAATCAAATACATCATGGAGCATAATAGTGCAACATAGCTGAAATTAATAGAAGAGATTGTGGGCATCTCTGTCAAGAGAGAGCTCCCTGCCAGCACACCCAAAATATCTAAATGCGGTTATTCCTTTGTCAGAAAGAGAAAAACCTCTGAGCCATGCCTACCTATTGAGGGAATCAAATGGTTAAGGGACAGATCAGACAATTTTAAGACTTTGAGCCTTCTAGAGAGCTCAGGAGCATTTTAAAGGGCTTATAAAAGGCAGAAAACTAGATGTAACAAGGGTTCAATTTTTGGAGATTATTCCTCCTCTATTTATTCAAGCTTCTCATCTTCATTCTAAGAAATATAAGCTTATTTTTCCATTAGATGTTCAATGTTCATTCCCTTTATGCTGTTCTACACTTGCACTTGAACAATTTGTTCCGGTTTTTTGTGTGTGTAAGGCCAGATAACTATTATCTTATCTCTGCTTTGATATATTAGATTAGCAAGCTTCTTTGATGCCTGTAGCTAGCCATTTATATGTGTTATTATATATGCATCTTCCAGTATAGTCAATAAGTTCGCTTTCTGCCTGTAGCTCGCCATTCGTATATGTTCATGTATGCAATCTACTGGTATTGTTAGTATTATCCATCTATCCATGAAATCTACAAAATATTGAGCATTTGAGGTCTAAAACCTTGTGTTTCTGAGGGTGTTCATGTGTGTCTTGAGTGAGAATAGAGTTGAAATGATTATCTAACTTGATCCAAAACATCATTTATTCCAATAGTTCAAAGAACAATATTGAAGATTACATGTGACCAAGTATCTCCAATCTACAACCTAGGAGAGTTTCCTAGAGTGATAACAGGTACTACCCGAATCAATCAACACTATTACCTTTTTCTTCTTGATATGCCCTTTTATCTTAAGAGTTTGAGGAGTGGTAATTCTTGTCAATGCATTACAAGCTATGGTGAGATTCATTTCTTGTTTCTATGGGATTGGTTCCTGGTGTATATCCTCATATTTTTACGTTTCTTATTCCTTTTCTTGCTCCTCTTCCCCATCTATGTAAATTAATTTCTTCTCAACATACTTATGACCTTTAGTGTATTTTCTATCACAATTGTAACAAAGCCATTTTTCTCTTTTTTGTTCCAATTTTTGTGGTGTAAACCTTGTAGGTGGTGAAGGGCTAGGAGAAACAACATTTCCATATTTGTAGTTGTGAGTGGTAGGCTTCCTTGTTGCCATAATTTTTCTTTCCATTTTTCTTGCCAACCTGAATGCCTTCTATAATAAATCAGGTTCCCAGAGGTGAACCTCATGTTGGATGTTATCCTCTAAAGTCCCTATGAACACATCAATCCTATGCTGCTATACAATATCTTTTACTGTTATATTTAATTTTTGGAAGTCCTCAATATGGTCCATCATTGAACCCTTTTGTTTGAAATTTATCAATTGGCTAAAAAATACATTTCTCTTTGTATCCTCATAATGTGCTATCATTTCCTTTGTGAAAATTGACCAGGTGACAAGTGGTTTACGAGAATAAAGCCCTTTATACCATAAAAATTGATTTGTTTCTAAATATAAAGATGCAATACGTACCTTTTGTAACAATTGCACATCATGTAGATAAAAATATTTATCCATATGTAGTGCATGTTATGGGATCCTTGCCATGAAACTTCCTCATATCAATCTTTGGAATATGGTGGGTCTTCAATCCAATGTTAGATTCTATGAAATCATGATTAACATTTATTTTTTTCTCATCATGAGTTTCCTCTACTACCTTTTCGTCGTTAGGAGGCATTTCTTGTAATAGTTTTGTCCCATCTTCCTTCAAACCTTCCACGTATTTATTCAAATATTCCATTCCTTTCTTCAAATTTGCTTCCATGACACACATAAAATTATTTATCTTAGCTTCAATCGCATTCTTCAAATCATCCATACAATTTTTATTACAATGTGTTTTTATTTTCTTGATTCGAGTAATTTTGTTTCTTTCTTTTGGTAGCTTGATCTTGAATTTGTTGTATCTCTGCAATTTAAGATCTCCAATGTCTGAAATTGTGAACTGCAGTAGCCCTCTGCATCCTCTTTCTAATGCCACCAGTTTGATCGAAATTGGATTCTCCAAGAAAGAGATATGCCCAATCTCCCAAGATGACCTTACTATATACTTTTTCAGTAGAGAGAAATTGTACGAAGTGCCATGTGTCACTATTTCGAATGTCGGACCTGAAAACAATATAAAAAATGTACAGTCCATCCTGTTTCTGTAACTTCCTATGAAATTTAAATATAATTCTGAAAGAGAAAGTTATGACGATTTTCCCATGGTCACCTATTTGGGATGTAATTCGGGAGCCTACAAAAACCCTAAATGTCTTGGACTTTATATCTGAAAATATAGTAAAACAAGATCTGAAATTCAGGCCCAAACTTAACTAAGATTTAGGCTCAAATGGTTTTTAATTTCAGAGTCCGAAACTTCGTACAAAAATAATTATAGCGAACATGCCACGATGACCTGTTTGAAATGAAATTTTGGAGCTTGCAAAAACCGTAACTTCCTCAGATCATATGTCCGAAAATATAGCAAGACAGATCTAAAGTTCAGACCCGAGGTTCAGAACTATTTCGTATCGAATGGGTTTTTTTTTAGCTTCTTAAACTTTGTAGCGAAAACATTATAGCAAAACTTCCACGATGACCTATTTGGAGCAATGAAACCCTAGAATCCAAAACTCTGATACCAAATGTTATGAAACCAAATCACAAAAAGATAAAAATATAGATAAACAAATTCAAAATTAACCTCTTCGATGTTGGTTGTGGAGCATGATTATCTTTTGTATTCAAAGGTCTTAGCCGGATGTATACCGCAAGAATACTGTACCCCCCTCCACGCATGGGGGGGGTGCTGGGGGGCTAATCCCCCCTGGCTGGGGTGTCCGGGGGCCAGTGGTCCCCCGACGGGGGTTCAGGGACTGTTCATTAGGCGGATGATCTGATGGTAGAAGTTATGTTTAATTTAGGGTTTTTTTCCCTAGAAGGCAACCCGTCACTATATATGAGGGAATTGTATTGCGTCTATGTATATCTTTATTTGGAGTGAGGAAAAGAGAGGAGATTGAGAGTGAAGAGGGAGTTACACCGGATCTGTTTCAGGTTGTGTCTCTTCAGTTTGCTGGATAATATAATAAGAGAAGGACTAGCTATTTCTCCGTGGACGTAGCCTAATTTGGGTGAACCACGTATATCTGTGTCTCTCTTGTTTTATGCTTTTTTCTATGTTTATATTTCTGCAATATTTTATGTGTTCCATTACTCTATAATATATAATTTTCTAACAACTGGTATCAGAGCCGAAGGTCTATTTGGCTGATAAACTCACAGGAGAGAAGGATTCTTGGTTCGAGTGGGAGTAATGGCGGAAGATGGTAGGTTTAGGGTTGAAAAATTTAACGGCCAAAACTACCAGCTGTGGAAGATGCAGATGGAAGATTATCTGTATCAGAGAGATCTATACCTACCATTGAGCGGAAAGACAAAGAAGTCGACGAGTATGACAGACATAGAATGAAATATTCTCGACAGAAAGGCACTTGGAACAATATGGCTGTGCCTAGCGGCGTCGGTAGCCTTTAATATTTCAAAGGAAACGACAACAGAGGGTTTAATGTCAACATTGGCCAAACTATATGAAAAACCCTTGGCCTCAAATAAGGTATTCCTTATGAAGCATTTATTTAATATGAAGATGTCAGAAGGTGGATCTATTACTGATCATTTAAATGATTTTAATACAGTTACAAGTCAGTTAAGTTCTGTAGGGGTAAATTTTGATGATGAAGTTAGGGCTTTGTTATTTCTGTGCTCATTACCTAAAAGTTGGAATGGTATAGTTATGGCCATTAGTAACTCTGTCTCTGGATCTAGTACTTTAAAGTTTGATAATGTTGTCGGTGCAATCCTTAGCGAGGAAATGCGACAAAAAAGCTCTGGTGTGACATCAGGTAATGCTTTGACTGTAGAGACTAGGGGAAGAAAAATGGAAAGAGGAAAGAGCCCAGGATATTGCAATGAGTCAAGAAAAGGCAGATCCAATTCCAGATCAGGGATAGTGTGCTGGAAATGAGGGAAGAAAGGACACCTCAAGAAAAATTGCCAGTCTCAGAAGGGAAAATAAGGAGACGCGCAACAAGAAACTAATCATGAAGCAAATGTAACAGGTGATGTGTTGCAAGATGGTTTGATTCTTTCATTAGAAAATATTATTGATGCCTTGGTGGTAGATTCAGGGGCCTCATTCCATGCCACACTTGATAAGAAACATTTTCATGATTATGTTCAAGGAGATTTTGGACAGGTTAGATTGGGTGATGATAAACCGTGTAAAATCATTGGAATGGGTACAATTTTCATAAAACAACAAAATGGAAATCAATGGATATTGAAGGAGGTAAGGCATGTTCTAGATATGAAGAAAAATCTGATTTCAATAGGGCAGTTGGGAGGTGAAGGTTGCGTAACTACTTTCATAGATAAAACTTGGAAGGTCACTATAGGATCCCTGATAATAGCGAAAGGAGGAAAGGTTGGTACATTGTATTTATGCAATGGTATTTCTAATTCTGTTAATGCTTTAACCTCTACAGGAGAAGATATGACATTGTGGCATCATAGGCTCGAGCACATGAGTGAGAAGGGGATGTAGATTCTTCACTCAAGAAATTTGTTGCCAAGTTTGAAGCATGTTGATTTAAAATTCTGTGAGAATTGTGTTTATGGAAAACAAAAGAGAGTCAGATTCCCAACCTAACATTCATGGAGATGAGGTGAAAGGTTGTCATGTTCAAGAGCGATTCACTACCATTAATAGGTGAAATATTTTTTTCTTAATTTCCCCAACCATTTCTAGTCTTTACCTCTTTATTTTTGACACCTTGAGGAGGATAACATATGCTTGATCTATAAGTTCATCCTTTGTATGAATTATTTTGAGTATTTTTAACTAACATGGAGAAGGAGAGGTTCAGTGTCATCATGCTTGATGAGTCTACCATTGTTTGGATTTTCTAAGTCCAACAAAGGTGTAAATCAACTCCTTTTTCATGTTTACAGAGTTTGAAAAAGAGGCGAAAAAAATGCAAATGTTCCTTTTTATAAAATTGTTTCTTGAGTTCGAAAAGGCAGAAAATGATGCCTAGAAGAACCTCTTAATCATGTTGGACTAAGGGATTCCTTTTTTGTAAATAGTGTATCTCATTCTGGAAAAGGGGTAAACTTATACTGAGTAGATGCCTTTTCATTTACTTTAATGAGTTTGAAAAGACAAGTGCTTGAAAATCTTTTCATATTTAGGGAGTCAGAAAAGAGCTGAAAGAGGACTCTAGTGGGTTCCTTTTTTGTGAATTTACAAAGCCTAAAAAGTGTGATCAAAGTATGCTCTTTTATCAAAATGACCTCTTTCAACTAAAAAATGTCATTAAATCCTTAAAACAACTTTTAACTTGCTTAGAACACCACAAAACGATTGAAAATATATGCGATATGGTAAAATTAGGTAAAAATAATAAAATAGTAATAAAATTGACCATAAATAGGCAAAAATAAATTCATTTTTACCATTTTCATTTTTACCTCTTTAGAGTGTGCTCTGAGTGCATTTTCCCCCCAAACTTAGTGAATTGTTGTGGGAAATTCGGTGGACCATCTCGAATGTCACCAGTTCTAGATAGGATATGTTACCTTTCTCTTTCCTTTCACGGTTTCTTCTTTATTTCATGATTTTTATTTTTTTTAAGTTTTAAGTACATTTGGGCTTTAGATTTTCACCCTAGCTCCAACACACCCTCTCAATGTTAAAAGGTGTGCTAGGCCTTATGAATTAACATTGGGAAGAGAAATTCATGCACCTCCCAAAGAAGAGAGGGCGTGCTACAACACTATATCCTCTTAAGACAGGGTGTGTTGGGCACATTTCAAAAAAGGGTTTTATGATTTCAACTCATATTTTCCTCAATATTTTGCATGGCATTTGTTCTAAAGATTTCTTGTTGTATTGCAAGTATCTACCGGAGAAAAAATGGATTTGATTTTGCGAGAAAGAGAACATGAGACCCATGACCTTTGTGCTGATAATGATCCAACAACTGTTGAGGCTTTGCAAAATTCTGGACTTATCAAGTTCTTTTGGATTCCTGGCATGAGAGCCTAGTTGGAATTATTGGAATATCTAGTTAAGGCATAGGATATTCATGCATAATCTTTTAGGATTGGTGCACATATCCTTAGTATACAAGTAGAGAATATTTATTTCTTGATAGGTTTATTGAAGAGGGGAGGTCCTTGTTATTTGGCATGTGAAGGGTCAGTGAGACTGTAAAAAGTTACATTATTGCACAATGTAGTCCTCATTCCTAGCCAACAAAATATGGGAAGATAGATATTACGGTTGTGGTATGATTTCCTCTTACGACAATCCTTTCCATCATAGATAGATTGTTTGGTAGTGCTACTTTTCATTTCGATAATAGATCCCAAATGAAATATGCATTAGAATGAATAGAACCAACCTTGTTCAATTGGAGTGAGGGGGTGTTAGCGAATATGAAGGAAAAAATCAATAAAGCAAAGAATGGGTGACTGATTTTTTTTGGATACGGTTCCATCTTGGTATCATTTTCCTTAGAGAGGATTCCACTATTTTGTCCTCAGCATATTTCTCTTGATCTTCCAGATCCCAGGGCTCGATGGATGAGGCAATGAGTAGATCTCATGTCTCGACATGTGGGTCATTCTTCCATGAGTTTCACTGTCTTTTTCTTTCGAGGGTTGCATATGCATTTCATCATGATTGATGGCTATCCATATGCTGAAGCTGATTTTCATGGAGACCCAGAAGTCGTGCTACTTGAAGGTGAGCAATGGGTAACATAGGTAAAACAAAATAATTTTGAATGTTTTTTTATTTTGGGTTTTACAATTTTTTGTTATTATGTTTTTATGTATCCAAGATTAACTATTGATTTAACATGTAGATGTTGGAAATGTTCAACCAATAGGCTCATCCTACCTTTAACGATGATGCAAGAGAAGAGGAGGAGATGTAAGATCTCGACGCAGATGAGACTCTTACAAAGTTTGAGCATCATGTTGAGGGGTTGACCCATAAAATACCAGAGACCAAGATCAATTGAGATCCCTATGAGACTGCAATGTTACATCATTGGGGTTCCAAACCACATTAGTCAATTGTTGTGCAATATTTCCCACGCGATTGTCTATTACTATGATCACCATCGAGACTTATGTTGGTGTTATGACTAATGTGTTGTCCTTGATGGAAAAATACTTGATAGAGTTGTCAAAATGATGGTTATGCAAATGCTATAGGTGATATAGATAAAGGAATATTAGTTTAGAGACAAAAGAATAATAAAAGTGAAGTTTCGAAGGTATACATGGTCTAGTGAATAAAGGACACATAAATACGTAGGTATGGTAAATAAAAGTCGTGTATAGTTTCCCCACCATGATATTGTCAATACTAGGGGTATTTACCATAATATTGGCCCATAGTAATGAGCACAATGGATATTTGATCTTGTCAAAGAATACCATCGACATTAATAAGGGATTGGCCTAAGGTATTGGCTAAGGCCTAAGCTATATAAGGAGATGGAGATCAAAGTGTTAGGTGTGAAATTTTTGTGGCTTCTATGAATGATTTGATCTAAAACAAGTATGCACCAAGAAGCAGGGAAAGGACACAGGTACGAAAATTTTGAAGTATGGTATAATATGTACTTGTTTTATTTGGTTATTAAAAATATCTAACTGTGATAGAGCTATGGTGTTAATGATACTCTAACAACAATATGAGACAATAAGGGGTGAAAAGTGTATTTTATGATTTCAATAAAAACATGTCTCAGTGATTTCAGATCTATCTGTTGGTTTTCCTCTAAAATTTTGCATACATATGCGGATATTCTTCTGAATAGTCGCATATATTTTCTGCAGTATGGATAGATCTTTACGCATGTGTCAAGTATGAAAGGTGCATACATACCCATGAGTGCATTAAAAGAGTCATGTACATCTAATAGGATTTTGCAGGATGAGCTGATGATAATAGTTGATTTGTTCTATTATGTTTATTGCTTTCTGTTGATGGAGTATCTCTTACAATAATCTATGTTTGACAGTACCATTTGGGCTGAATTAATTATGAAGTAGAACTTGACTATGCGAGGATACAACTGTGTGATAATTTGTATTTGGTCCAGTGATTTATGATTGGTTTTAGTATCTCTTTGGGTTATTGATTCGGTGACACAGTGGTTCAGATTCAGTTATCAATATTTTGAGATCTGTACACGGTATTCTTTAGGAGAAGCACATACATACACAAGTATGATCAATAATAGTAGCATATACAATATGATGCATGTTTATTAGGGTTTGTAGTTGTAGAAATTGGTTTCTGTGATGAGTAACAATGTTTGACTTGGTATATTAATGAGTGACTATGCATTGGTATGGTTTATTCTGAATTGATCAAGTTGCATTGGTTACATTAGAATATTTGATGATCCAGTATTTGATTAGTTGATTTCATAGTTGTTAAAAGTGGATCCAGTTTGAAACATTTTGAAAAGTGATCCATAAAGAGATGAGGATAAAAGTCTTCACAAAAGGGGTTGTAGCTCCCTTCCAGTAGGAGCTGGAAAATGAGAGAAGGTTGTAGCCTTCTGCAAGTAGGATCCTGTGTATTGGATAAATTCTACGCTAGTACAAGATTGTAAGAATATTATTTTTAATAAAAGAAGAAGACAAATATGACAAAAACAATGGTTTTCTCCAACATTGGGTTTCCACCTAAAACTATCGGTGTTCATATGGTTGTGTGTTGATGTTTTATCTTCTTCTTAACTACTCATACTTACTATTTAATTAATGAATAATGGAATAATAATGCATTGATTAATGTTGTACAGATGATCAGATAAGTTATCTAGATATAGACGGGTTTCTATAGTAACATTTGTGGACATACACTAGTTTCATTTCCAACAACTGTGAATAATATTTAGAATAAGAGATTGAAATTGAAAGTGTGTAAAATATTGATTCACCCCCCTTCTTAGTATTTTTCCTAACAAATGGTTTATTAGGAGGCCTTAGATCCATATTTTGACTACATGTATTTTTGATATGATAGGTCACATGGCCATATGTTTCTTAGACACAACTTTTTGTAAAACCAAACTTTATATACATTTATCTACCTATTGGTGTTTCATATTTTATCTATTATCTTGTTCAATCCTTGTATGATGTGGATTGAATTTTATTTACATATGCTACAAATGTCTATCTAAAACATGATTTTCTAATGCACCAATTAATGTGTTTATACTTCTAGGAATGTCTTGATATTGGATGCAATCAAATGTCTTTCCAGAAGGAGAATCCTTAAAAACATACGAAGCATAATTGGACATCTTACTAAATAGACGTTGTTCAAATGTAGTACTACAAGTTGTGATTCAAATATGACTACCATACGATAGATGCCATGAGAAACAACATTAGACAATAGCTTGATCACCATGTTATACTCAGTGATGTTAATGGTAGAGCGACCAATACAAATCCTTTATAAACTCACTAACTCACCATTCAGAGCAAAAATAGCTCATGTTGTGGAGGAAAGGTTCTGAGTACTATGGCTAGCACCATCAATATAACCAACATATGGCTAAAGGAACATTGACATATGAAAAAAAAATGCAAAACAAGAGTAACAAAGATGGTATGAACTACCAAAGGGAACACATTGCAAACACAGTCAACACACCTATACACAGTATGTACACAGTGACTATATAAAAATGATTTAAGCATAGTATTTTTTGAGGTACAACCCATTTTTGTGCTGCGCCAATGGAATTCCATCAAAATTAATAAGCTCATAAGCCCCTTTTGCAAGAACACATTTAACTATATATGGGCCTAGTGACATCGGCTCAAAATTTCCAGCCCCTAAATTGTTGTCTTCCTGACCATATAACAGGACCCGGTCACCTTCTGAGAAGGCACAAGGTTTAACATTCTTGTCATATTTTGATTTAACGTGTTTCTTATGGACCTCATTGGCCATCGCGTCATTGTATCAGGTTTCATCTAAGTGTGCTAGATGCAAGAGACACTATTCTTCTATGGAAGTGGTGGGGAGAAGATCAACAAGAAGTTTTAATGATGGAATCTCACATTCGATGGGAAGGATTTCCTCTAGGCCATACATTAATTGAAAGAGTGTGAATCTAGTTATAGTCCAAATAGAGGTTTGAAATGTCCAAAAAGTTGTATAAAGGATGATATGCCAATCCTTGCATCTGGAAAGTGTGATTTTTTGTTACATAAAAAAATGTTCAAGACCCAATTAGTAAGAGGAACTGGGTAAATGAAACTAGTACGTAATTTTTTTTCAACCTCTTCTTTAATAGAAACAACTTTCTTAGGATGGGCTAAAGATAAGCGCTGTTGAACTAGCTTAACATATCGATATGTTTTTGTCTCATGTACACCAATATTTGGATCAATACCTGACATCTCTTCATATGACCTGGCAAAAATGTCTCAAAATTCCTAGAAAAAGGCTTTAGAGATCTTGATCTTGTCGGGAGAGAAAGATGTCGCAATATGCACATTTTTGACAATTCCAGATTTAATTAAAATATCAAGAGGAACAATCTCTTCAATATTTGATACATTATTTTCAGAATCAATGTCATGAATAGATAGGGAATTCATAGATACGTCAATGATATTGGGTGAATAAATATCACCAAGATTATCCTTAGAGGTATCGAGTAAGGAGGAACGATGATGATTATCGTCCCAGGATGCATCATCTGAAATCATGAATTCCATGATGATTTCATCAGTACATAATGTACTAGAGAAAGGATTAGAAGATGAACCATAATATCGGGAATGATCAATGCAATTTATCAAGGAGGAGAAATCAGAATGTGCCGAACAGGCTGAATAGATAGATTCATATTCGAGCTCAAGAGGACAGACTGGCACGTGGTCACAAAATGTATCAATATTAAAAGTATTTAGTACTATATAAGGATCATATTTAATAGTACAATAAGAGATAATGTTGATAAAGGAAACTGGGTTCAGGTTGTCAAGAGGAGGAAGGGAAAAAGTTCCCATCAAAGTGGAATCTTTAAGCATTCCAACTCTGACATGTTGATAAGAATGTGGGCATTCCACCACAAGAGGGATGCTTCTAGTAACTTGAGAATTATTGGTAATTAATGGCCACAATACCCCTCTGGTGAGGGAAAGAAGTCATTCTAAAACAAGTTGAAATGACAATGACCATGGCATAAATCCATGTATGGCCCAGTAAAAGGTTATAATCTAATGGTTTGTTTATAACTTCAACTTCTACTGACACTCTTTTGCTTGCTAGTTCCACTTGTAATGAATTCAAAACTTCGTAAGGCATGAAGCCTATTCCATCAAAGGTTTTGAGAGTAGTGGGTGACTGTTTGAGTTGAGGAGAACCAATAGCCTTCCAATAAGAAAGGGACATGATTCATGTCAAAGCTCTTTTGTTCAAAATTTTCCAATGGATGGTCTTACTTCTAACAACAACCTAAATCATAAAATCTAGTTGTGGTGGAAGTTTGGGTGTATGATTATGATGATTAATGACTAGCAGACTAGAATCCAAAGGATCGATGCCCTTAATTATATCAAGTAAAGCCTTCTTCTAGGTGGGAAAATTTAGCAAAACCTCGAGTTGACATAGTTGAAGGAGCTTGAGCCAAATCCTTAACTATGTTATAGGTCTGTGTAGCTCTCACACGAGGATTGAATGTTGATTTTTGAATAATTCCCTTGGGAGGTCTAATAGTTAATTCAGTTGGTACCACATTTGGAGAAGGATATGAAGTGTATGAGGTGGAAATGGAAGGTTTATTAGTAGCCTTAACAACTAAGGGATTCATGTTATCATATTCCTTATTTATTGTAGCCACCATAACTTCATTTTTGTGTTTGGTGGATGAAAGCATCATAATCGAGGAAGAGGAAGTTGGATCTCGAGTAACCATGCTTGTCTCCTGATTATGAAAGGGATCTATTAACACAACAAGTGTGGAAACTAAATTAAGGAATTGATTTACTTCCACCCAACGTCAACATTCCTCAGTAAAATGTTCCTCATTACAGATTAAGCAAGGATAACAAGGTTTCCACATTTTGTAAGGAGATTGCTTATTTTTTTTGTCGCGCGGGGGATGATCTTTCTTCTTTTTTCCTTTTCCTTTCTTCTTGCTTCCTAGTTGTTGATATTTTCCTTTCATGGATTGGAAAACATTAATCTTGGAAGTAGTAGTTGCAAGAGTAGTGAAGGATGGGTTTTGAGCAACCACGGAAGGAGAAGAACCATATAGTTTACTCACTGATTGTTGGCTAGAAAAACTAATCACACCATTAGCAACATGCTATTCTTTACCAGGAGGTGGGGGAATTTTTTTTTTGAGGTCTTAGAGCATTAGGTATTTTATCGTAGAGTTTGCTGGATTGAGTGTAAATGAGATCAAGGTATCAAGCAAGAGAAATAACTTTCTCTTTGGTAACAACTCTGCCTTTATCAATGTCTTCAATTTTGGGTGCTAACAAAGACTTAGTGAACCATTCAACTAATAATTGATTAGGAATGAAGGTTTTGACCAAATTACAGTGAAGTCACCACTGGTGAATATGATCACAAATGTGGTGAAGTCAGACTATTTGAAATTGGTCAAAATTTGGGTTCTAGTTTCATAACGAATGGGAAAATGAAATTCGGTTAAGAACGTGATTTCTAAGGCAATAAAATTTTTGAATGAATCTCATGGAAATTCAATATACCACTTTACTGTCGTACCAATAAGTGTTTGCTAGAAAATATGTAAATGGATAGAATAATCATTTAAAGAGTTCAACGAACACCGTAAATGATATGTCATAACATGTGTAGACATGTCTTCTCTAGGATTTCCATTAAAGTTTGGGATATCGCTCAACAATTTTGTAGGAATGACCAACCACCTAGGAGAGTGAAAAATGGGATCATTTGTAAGCCAAGTTAGATCTTAAAATGCAAGGGTTTCTGCAAATGATAAGTGTATATTAAAATTTAGTGGAGGGTATCCTGGGTAAGATGGAATGGATTTAGAAATAGCTATATGTCCTCCTAGATAAGGAGGATTTTGGTACCTAGATTAAGGTAACCCTACTTCCTAGTTCCACGATAACCTTTGAAGGGTTAAAATGGCAGGGTTTGAAATTTTTGACCTTGCTAAGGAATTTTAGGAATACCTTGGTATGGTTTCCCTAAGGAGTTTTGCCTCATCCCTACGTAAGGTTGGATTGTTTGTGCCTATGAAATTCCATGTACAGGTTGATTCACTTGTATTTGAGGAAAATCTTGATGAAGCAATGGAGGTTGTAAGGCACCTTGAAAAGGATGGTTAAGTGGGACTTGGGAGGTACCAAATATTGGTGGAATAGGTTGAGTTAGAGGTGCATCCTATATAGCTTGAATTAGTTGAGATAAGTCTTGAACAAGTTGAGAAATAAATTGGTAAGTAGGAACTTGGGATGTAGGTGGAATAGGTTGAGAAGTTTGAATTTGATTTACATACGAGCCAAGTTGTACAAGAAATGTAGGATGCCAAGGGTTGGAAACCATTCCTGTAAATGGGGGACTTGAATAGGCTAGAGTGCCATCTTGTGGTATTTGATCAGGATATTGGAATACTCCAACAAAACGTTTCCCTCCTACTATAAGATAAGGGGAATATGGAGGCAAATTCCCTCTTGGAGGAGGGTACCTAGTGTATGGTGGAGTGGGTTGTTGTAGATATCCATATCCACTGACATATGAACCATATTGCTGCTCCACTGAAGGTTAGGATGGAGGAGGTGGAGTAGATTGTGTGGTGCTCATCAAAGAAGTACCAGACGGCATTCCATAAGAGGATGACAAAGGTGAAGTCCATGGACTGATGTTGCACTAGAAAAGGTACCAAATAATGATTGGTAACCAAGCGAAACAAATGGTCCACCATATAAATGTGTTTTTGGTCATGTTGCAAACATGGAAGTAGCAACAATATTGGTTGTCTCGCTCATAGTGGTATATGCGGGCTAGAAAACCATAACAGACTCAGTCATGGTTAAATTTCCCAAAGAGGATTGTCGAGGGAAACTGAAAGGTGAGTTGAAAAGAGAAGAATTAGAAAAAGGATCTTGTATCAAAGTATGAGGAGTAGGGACTTTATAGATATGAATCCCTCTTAAATGAATAGGATAATGTTGTAGATCTAACCTAGAAATATTATAGATCTGATATGAAATAGCTCTGATACCACTTGTTGTAGCTCTGATACCAATTGTTGTAACTCTGATACCAATTGTTGTATCTCTGATACCACTTGTTGTAGATCTAACCCAGAAATATAAGAGAATAGAAATAAACCCAAGAATCACAAGATCAAATATAGATAAAATGCTTCTTTATTATCAAAACCCTTATGGTAGGGCAACACCATACATTCACTCCTTAAGGAAGGAGAGCACTCCACAAGCCATATGCCTGTTCATACAATAATACTTCTCTTCATCTTCATATCTCTCCCTGTGGAGTCTCTAGCCTCTATATAGGTCTCATACATGCAATACCATGGGTCATTACCATGGTTCCCTCATACCATCAACTAATACCATGGGCCCATTACATTATTATTAACTACTTGTGGTCCCTTACATGACATGGGTTAACCACCTTATTTATTACTATGGCCCATCCCATTACATTATTACCTTGGGTACCACCCTTGGTACCCCATATTATCCCCCTAGGTATATAACAGATAAGAAGTTCAATACTCTTCTTGAGGAGTTTCCTAATTACTCAGAAGACCAGGTGGAAGTTATTCACCATTGGGTCCAAGATTTCAGTTGGGTCAAGGACAAAGGAAGAGAAGAGGAAGGACCTGAAGTAATAGGTTTAGTTAATTGAGGTTCCTTAGGTTGTATAACCTTAGGTTGCAATGTGTCCGATTCAAAAACTTCAGGTTCAATAACCTCATGTAATAAAGTTTCAATTGTTTATGTTCCGACTGTGTCATACTCACCAGCTAGTAGAGAAGTGATCTTGGGTTCAATACTCACAAGAAGAGATAATTCTGGTTGGTCAATTTCAGATTTAGGTCCAAAATTGGTAACTTCCAAAGTACCTGATTTGATATTTTTTGTCTTTTTGTTATTTTTATAACTAGGAGTTTTCTTTGGAGAAAGAGGAGGAAATATTTGCATCCTATGAAAAATACAAGGTTTTTGGGGTTTTCTTCCATGATGGTTAATAAATTTAAGAAATTAGAAACAAAAATAAATAAATAAAAAAGATAACTAGGAAAAAGGGTTTACCAAGTCACTTTGAACTGCAATATACCACCTTGGTGAACCAACAATTTATGTACGGGCATGTAATCTCCCCGAATCTTGTGTTCGGTGTATCATAGTGTGTAAGGCACCTGACTCAATTAGCTATGGCATGATAACAACCTAGTGGGGACTTCCAAAATATACTTGAAGGTATGTGGAAGCATAGTTTGTAGTAGTGTTTTCTCATCTGTAAATGTTTTCAATGAGAGCATTCCCATATACATTTCATGCATGGAGTGCCATCTGATATGCCCTATGACACATGGAGAATGATCCTCTACACTTACATGGAGCGAGATATCACCCCCAAAATGTAATGCTAACAAAAAATGAGAACTCCTATGTTTAAAGGCACCAGAACACGTCTCTAGCCTAGACCTTTAGATGTTTTCATTAATGTTCCGAATTCTCCTTAGGATTGATTAAATAAATTTTAGATTTTATCTGTAATTAAGTTTTCGTTTTCAAGGCTCACCAAAATCCCTGTAATGTAATCGATCATGGTAATAGGAAACCTATTCTTTTCAATGAAAATATATCTAGGGGAGGAATGAAATAAAGAGTAATGTAACACACAAAATGCAGCAAACAAAGTTTTGTAACTAGATTTCCCTAATGCAATAGTTCCAATTTCCAAATTTCACTCAAAACCATAAATGCAAATAATGAAATTTTTTTCTTTTATTTCTTCTTAATTTTTGAATGCAACGAAAACTAAGATGCTGCTAGATCAATGATAAGATAATGTTGGGTGTGGAGCCTAATTATCTTCTATATTCAAAGGTTTCAGCTGGATGTATACCCCAGGAATACTGTACACCCCTCCACGCGGGGGGGACTTGTCCCCCCCATGGGGGTCCAATCCCCCCCTAGCTGGGGGGTCCGGGGGCCAGCGGTCCCCCTGCAGGGGTTCAGGCGCAACACCCCCAAAGCTAAAAATAGATGTAAAATTTCCTTATAAAATTCTAGTAATTTCTAGTCAATCTGGGCCATTCATTAGGAATACTATCTGACGGTAGAAGTTATGTTTAATTTAGGGTTTTTTTTCCCTAGAAGGCAACCCCTCACTATATATGAGGGAATTGTATTGCGTCTATGTATATCTGTATTATGAGTGAGGAAGAGAGAGGAGATTGAGAGTGAAGAGGGTGTTACAACAAATTTGCTGTAGGTTGTATCTCTTTAGTTTGCTGGATAGTATAAAAGGAAGGACTAGTTGTTTCTCCGTGGACGTAGCCCAAACTGGGTGAACCACGTATATTTGTGTCTCTCTTGTTTTATGCATTTTCTGTGTTTATATTTCTGCAATATTTTATGTGTTCCATTGATCTGTAATAAATAATTTTCTAACAAATAGTATCAGAGCCGAAGGTCTATTTAGCTGATTAACTCACAGGAGAGAAGGGTTCCTGGTTCGAGTGGGAGCAATGGCGGAAGATGGTAGGTTTAGGGTCAAAAAATTAAATGGCCAAAACTACCAACTGTGGAAGATGCAGATGGAAGATTATCTGTATCAGAGAGATCTATACCTACCATTGAGTGGAAAGACAAAGAAGTTGACGAGTATGATAGACACAGAATGGGATATTCTCAACAGAAAGGCACTTGGAGCAATACGGCTATGCCTAATGACATCAGTAGAATTTAATATCTCAAAGGAAACGACAACAAAGGGTTTAATGTCGTCATTGGCCAAACTATATGAAAAACCCCCGGCCTCAAATAAGGTATTTCTTATGAAGCGTTTATTTAATATGAAGATGTTAGAAGGTGGATCTGTTGCAAACCATTTAAATGATTTTAATACAGTTACAAGTAAATTAAGTTATGTAGGGGTAAATTTTGATGATGAAGTTAGGGCTCTGTTATTTCTGTGCTCATTGCCAGAAATTTGGAATGGCTTAGTCATGGCCATTAGTAACTTTGTCTCTGGATCTAGTACTTTAAAGTTTGATGTTGTTGTCGGTGCAATCCTTAGCGAGGAAATGCGATGGAAAAGCTCTGGTGAGACATTAGGAAATGCTTTGACTGCAGAGACTAGGGGAAGAAAAATGGAAAGAGGAAAGATCCCAAGATATCATAGTAAGTCAAGAAAAGGCAAATCCAAGTCCAGATCAGGGATAGTGTGCTAGAAATGTGGGAAGAAAGGACACCTGAAGAAAGATTGCAAGTCTCAGAAGGGAAAAGAAGGAGACGTGCAACAAGAAACTAATCATGAAGCAAATGTAACAAGTGATGTGTTGCAAGATGCTTTGATTCTTTCATTAGAAAATATTATTGATGCCTGGGTGGTAGATTCAAGGGCCTCATTCCATGCCACACCTGATAAGAAACATTTTCATGATTATGCTCAAGGAGATTTTGGACTGGTTCAATTAGGTGATGATAAACCCTGTAAAATCGTTGGAATGGGTACAATTTTCATAAAACAACAGAATTGAAATCAATGGCTATTGAAGGAGGTATTCATGTTCCAGATCTAAAGAAAAATCTGATTTTAACAGGGCAGTTGGGAGGTGAAGTTTTCGTAAGTACTTTCACATATAAAACCTGGAATGTCACTAAGGGATCCTTGGTAATAGCGAAAGGAGGAAAGGTTGGTAAATTGTATTTATGTAATGGTATTTCTAATTCTATTAATGCTTTAACCTCTACAGGAGAAGATATGACATTTTGGCATCATAGGCTTGGGCACATGAGTGAGAAGGGGATGCAGATTCTTCACTCAAGAAATTTGTTGCCAGGTTTGAAGCATGTTGATTTAAAATTCTGTGAGAATTGTGTTTATGGAAAACATAAGAGAGTCAGATTCCTTAGAGATGGGAAAGAAAAGAAGAGCAAAAAATTAGAGCTTGTGCATACAGATGTATGGGGATTTTCTCAGGTATAATCTCTTGGTGGCTCTCATTTTTATGTTACATTTATTAATGATGCAACCTGAAAAACCTAGATTTATCGTATTCGTAATAAATCTGATGTATTTTATGCTTTCAAGAAATGGAAAGCTTTGGTTGAAAATGAGACAAGGAAAAGGTTGAAGTGTCTCAGATTAGATAATGGAGGTGAATGTTGCAGCAAAGAGTTTGATAGGTATTGTTCAGAGAATGGAATTCATAGAGAGAAGACAGTTCCAGGAACACCAAAATAAAATGGTGTGTCAGAAAGGATGAACAGGACAATCATGGAGCGTGCAATGTGCATGAGATTGCATGCAGGATTGCCTTTACAATTTTGGGTAGATGCTGTAGACATTGTTGTTTATCTAATAAACAGAGGGCCTTCAAGGTCCTTGGATGGTGGTATTCCAGAGGAGGCATGGACAAGTAAAAGGGTAAACTACTCATTTTTAAACACTTTTGGTTGCGAAGCCTTTGTCCACATTAATAAAGAAAATAGAACAAAGCTTGAGGCAAAATCAAAGAAATGTACCTTTATTGGATATGGTGTTAATATTTTTGTTTATTGCTTATATGGTTATGAAAATCACAAAATCATTAGGAGCAGAGATGTAATATTCAATGAAAAGGTCTTGTATAAGAATCAATTGTAGGAAAAGAAATAGGAAAAAGAAAACAAAGAACACATAGTGATTGACGATATCACAGGAAAAGTGATGGTGCCTGAAAATCATAATGATCAACAGCTAGAACAACAACCACAACAGCAACAAGCACCTCAAACACTTGAAAGTGGTGTTAGAAGATCTACTAGGATAAGTAGACCCCCTGAACAATACTCTCCTTCATTATATTATGTATTGTTGATTGATTATGGTGAACCAAAATGTTATGAAGAAGTAGTGCAGGTAAAAACCAGGAAGAAGTGGGAGCAAGCCATGAAAGAAGAGATGGACTCCTTAACACATAACCAAACTTGGGACTTGGTCAAGTTTCCTGCAGGTAAAACAACATTGCAAAATAAATGGGTTTACAAGTTGAAGGAAGAAGATGGAGGAAAACAGAGGTACAAAGCTAGACTTGTGGTGAAGGGGTTTGTAGAAAAGAAAGGTATTGATTTTGATGAAATATTTTCTCCTGTTGTTAAAATGACTTCAATCAAAACTATTTGAAGTATAATAGTAGTTGAATATTTGCATCTTGAGCAGTTAGATGTAAAGACAGCCTTTCTCCATGGAAATTTGGAGGAAGAGATATATATGAAGCAGCCATAAGGATATGAGGTAAAAGGGAAGGAGAAAATAGTGTGCAGGTTGAAGAAGAGCTTGTATGTCTTAAAACAGGCTCCAAGGCAATGGTATCTAATATTTGACAGGTTTATGTCTGAATAAGGTTATACTAGATGTCACAGTGATCATTGTGTTTATCTCAAAAGGCAAAATGATGGCAGCTATATTATATTGTTATTGTATGTAGATGACATGCTTGTTGCAGGTTCTAACATGCAGGAAATAAATGTGCTCAAAAGGAAATTGGCAAACTCATTTGCAATGAAGGATTTGGTGCTACAAAACAAATCCTTGGTATGAGAATAACTAGAGACAAGAAGAATCACAAATTAACATTGTCTCAAAGTGAGTACATAGAAAAGGTGCTGAAAAGGTTTAATATGCAGAATGCAAAACCAATTAGTATACCTTTAACTAGCCATTTCAAATTAAGTAAGGGGGAGTGTCCCAAGACTTGGGAAGGAATGGCTCATATGTGTAAAGTTCCATATGCATCAGCAGTTGGAAGCTTAATGGATGCAATGGTTTGCACAAGGCCTAATATTGCACATGCAGTGGGAGTTGTAAGTAGTGATATGAAAAATCCAGGAAAAGAACATTGGATGGTGGTGAAGTGGATTCTTAGGTATTTGAGAGGTACCACAGATCAAGCATTATGCTTTGGTGGTTAAAACATTTCTTTATAGGGATATCTTGATGCAGATATGGCGGGTGATAGAGATAACAGGAGGAGCACAACAGGGTATGTGTTTACTGTGGGTGGAAAAATTTCAGTTGGGTTTCAAAAATCCAAAGTGTTGTTGCACTTTCAACAACAGAAGCAGAGTATATTGCTACTGTAGAGGCTAGTAAAGAAATTATTTGGTTACAAAGGTTTCTGGATGAATTGGGTAAAAAGCTGGAGTTGGGCAAGTTATACAGTGACAGCCAAAGTGCGATACATCTTGCAAAGAACTCTGCATTTCATTCCAAGACTAAACATATATAGTTCAAGTACTATTTCATATGGTCAACATTGGAAGATGGATAGTTGAAGTTGGAAAAGATACACACTAGCCAGAATCCTGCAGATATGTTAACAAAAGTTGTAACCAGGGAGAAACTGAGAATCTGCTCAGTTTCAATTGGTCTTCAAGTATGATGAAGAAGATGAGAAACAGTCAGGTCCAAAGTGGAGTCATTATCTAGCAAATGAAGCAGTGGTGGAGTTGCTATAATCAGTCTCCAATTGGGATATTGTTGGGTGTGGAGCCCGATTATCTTCTGTATTCAAAGAATTCAACCGGATGTATACCTGAGGGAGACTGTACACCTCTCCACGTGGGGGGTGTGGTGGGGGGCTTGTCCCCCCCGCGGGGGTCCAAGGGGGCTAGTCCCCCCCGGCTAGGGGTTTGGGGGCCAACTATCCCCCGGCGGGGGTGCAGGTGCAGTGCTCCCAAAGCTAAAAATAGATGTAAAAATGCCTTGTAAAAGTCTAGTAATTTCTAGTCAATCTAGGCTATTCATTAGGCAGATGATCTGACGGTAGAAGTTATGTTTAATTTAGGGTTTTTTTTCCCTAGAAGGCAACTCCTCACTATATATGAGGGAATTGTATTGCGTCTATGTATATCTATATTCTAAGTGAGGAAGAGAGAGGAGATTGAGAGCGAAGAGGATGTTACAGCGGATCTGCTGTAGGTTGTATCTCTTTAGTTTGTTGGATAATATAAAAGGAAGGAGTGGTTGTTTCTCCGTGGGCATAGCCCAAACTGGGTGAACCACGTATATCTATGTCTCTCTTGTTTTATGCATTTTCTGTGTTTATATTTCTGCAATATTTTATGTTCCATTGATTGTAATATATAATTTTCTAATAGATAAATCACTCAAAATTATCACTTTAATATCAATTTCTTCAAACCAATCAATGATTAAGCAATTTTGTTGGAAAATAACTAATTGACAAGACAAAGAAATTCTTATCAAAGGCTTCTGAAACCAAAATAAAACATAATGTAGGCTTTTCATAAAATAGGACAAAATCATATACATAAGGAAAACTTGTTGGACCAAAGAAAATTAGAGAGAAAGGAAGAGAAAAGCAATTATTTTCATCTTCTAAGAATCAATGGAGTTGCAAAACATACACAAGTGCACTGCAACATAGGTACAAAGGGGAGGAAGTGCGTTGAAGCGCTCTGTCTCTAGATCAAGGAATGCGTTGGGGCTATTTCAGCCAAAGAACAACACAAAAAATAAAAGAAAGCTCAAAATGTGTTTTCCTAAGGTCAATCAATGTCTAAGTGAGTAAATCAAGATCATTTTAAGAGGTCAAAAATATGCTAAGGTCAAGGAAACCACTTAGGGAAGAATCACTCCCTAGCATGGTTACCAAATTTTTATGAAAGTTTTTGACTATTATGGACAAAGGTGAATTCCCTAGATATATTGGTATGATGTAGAACAACAGAAGACAAAAAAGATCAATTTTCCCTTAGAGAAATTAGAAAATGGGAAAGAATCCTACTTAGAATCTGGAGTAAGATTTCATTTCCTCCTAGTTTGTAAGCTCCAATTCTAGCTCCGAGTGCTATAATTAAAATCTACACACATTATTAAAAAATCAAAGGATCCATAACATCCATGTAGCGTAATCTAAAATATCTATTCAATGAGTCAACATGGCATTGAAATACACGAGTGAAAACATAACACACCAAATATAGGTAAACAAGATACTTTTTGTATTAACAAATATAGGAGAAAATTTACAAGCATAAATAGATGTTTGACTTTGTATATGTCTCCCCAAGTTGACTTATCCTTCTTTACCACAAAACACACCTCAACATCAACCATAAATCATGAATATGGTGACTCCTTTAGTCTCAAGGCAGCAACATGAGGGCATTGTCAATCTCCAAAAGCCAACCTTGAGGCTATGGAGGCCAATAAATATATAGGGTAAGAGTGGTAGTTTAGGATTTACCATTCTAGGCTTGAGATCCACATATGATGGGAGGATGAGCTTAAGGGATAAGAGATAGGTTCATTAGAGTAGGATTAGATAGGAGTTCAAGCTATCTATCAATGGTAAATAGTTAAAACCATCTTGGAAGATTCTAGAAGAGGAAACTTCAGAGATATTTTTGTTTTTCCCAAATTTCTAGAACCAATGCACCTGCAAAAGGAAGAAATATGTGCTGACCAAATCTGGTGCCAAAACATGAAACATGTACTGAACATAGGTGACCAAGCAGGCAATTTGCACTAGGGCTAAAAATAGTGTTTTTGTGCAATTTTTCGCAGAAACTCAAACATATTTTAGAAGTGATGCTTAGGTCTTTGTGAAGGGATCATGAACAAGTTTTCAAGGATGTTGATTGATATAGTTTTCAATCCTATTGAATAGATGAGACAAAATGGCCTGTAACATACCTCCCATCACTTTTGTTTTTTTTTTTCTATTAGGTTACTAGGACCTTGGTAAAACAAGATCATTTCTTCACTCCCAGCTACACCCCGATCTAATAAATAGATGTTACCGAGGGAATAAATTTTGTAAGATGATGAAATTATTGACATTCTCAGTATCAGGTCTTTTTCTCAGACTACTACTTGGAAATCTACCAGCACCTCCAATTTAAGCGAATCACCAATTTTTACAAAAGGTCTTACTTTCATGACAAAATGATTCTTGCAAATGATTTTTCTTCTTCCTAATGTTAACATAGAAAAACATTAAATGACCAAAATGTTTCACATGGTAATTATAATCACATTATTAGCATGAGAACAAACCCCAACTAGAATATACACTTAGCTTTATGTGAATCAGTGGTCATAAAGGTTAAATAATAACATTTGAAGAACACCATCATTTTGTAAATTTCATTACTTTGATTAAATGATTGATTGTGATGAGATTTTCCACTTCTTAGTTTGTAATGATATATTTTGTTTAAGTGATTTAGTTGGAATAAGAAAACGACCCTAATGCATTATGATGGATAACTTAAAATGCTTTTATTTACTCTTAAATCAATTAAACCTAAATCAACACAATATTATCAACCTACTTGACAGATAAATAAAAACCACAATAAAACTTCAAGATTATTTCTCTCTGAAAACTTATCTTATATAAGGATTGATGATGTTTGTTTTCAAAATGTGTCTACAACAATGTTCCATTAGAATGATTCTTTGATTGTAGCTAATTTGATTAATAATATTTGGTTGCTTTATTTCATATTGTTTGGATATGTTTATAATTGTTTGATTCATTGACTCTTGAGTTCATTTTTTTCTGTGAGATGTATACCTTTTAGGTTTAAATTCCCCTTGGTTATTAGTATGATCATTTTTACAGGAGGAAGGGCATTGGGTTATGAATAATTCTGATATTATTTCAAGGTAGATTATGTGACTCACACTTAAATATTTTGAGAAATTTTAAGAGCGATCAATCCCAATGTAAATACTCATAAAATTAGAATTACAAATATTCACACTCATATTACCATGCATTTACATTTATGTAAAGGTTTATTACACCCATTATATTTACACTTGTTAACTAGTCCCAAGTTTCCATAATTAGTTTGTTAGGTTATCCCTTTATTATTAGTCAATTTTATTTATTTTATAAATTATAGTAGAGATTACTTAAATTTGATTTATATTTAAAAGGAGGAAATTCCAGTTAATTAATGAATGGTTTTGGATTTTATGGAAGGTTTATTCCTAGAAAAAAGAAGCATATTTATATTACCAAATAAAAGGATTAATGAGCCACGACATCTCTGTAAATTGAAAGGAAAACAAGGGAAGTTGTGAAGCAAAAATTCTCTGCCAATGAAATCAAACAAAAAATACTTGAATTAAATATTTATGACTGTATCTTGAATTTAATATTATTTGTATTATTGAGGTATACTAGTGATGATGATCATTTCTTTAATCTATCCCTGAAGGTTGGTTAGGGTAAGGTAAATACCTGTGTGTTTGAAATTGTAAGTGAATTATGGTTGTGTGTTCGTAGTTGTCAATGAAACAAGTTCATTCTTGCAATTCAATGAATGAAAATAAAACCAAATAAAAGCTAGAGTGTTGGAAATTCATAGTGAACATGATTTCATTGCAATTCTCAATGAAACAAAAACTAAATGGATTAGTTTCTATCTCCTCAAGCACTCAACCTTACTCTATGGGACATGCCTTATTATGTGGGACTTCAAAGTATTTCTAGAAAACTACTTTAGAAAACCTCACACTCATATTCATTAAATTCATGCAAAGACTCTGTTAATATATATTTTCTTGATTCATGTTTATATATATATATATATATATATATATATATATATATATATATATATGGGGTGAAGGGAGAAAGTTTGGGTAACCAAGTGAGGGACCAAGTGGGCCATACTAACTTTTCTTTGGTGAACAAAGCCACTGGTCAAGCTCTTCGCCATGCCATTGCTGAATGTCAGGAGGTGCTGCTCACTCAGTATGAGGGCCCCTCCACTTATGATGAGAACATACTGTGGAGTGAGAGTGAGGACATGGGATGTGTGTATCATACGATAAGGATGGATAAAAAAATTGTCCTTAACTTGGATGCATTCCACTGTGATAGGAGGAGAGGAGGAAATCCACTGTGATAGGAGGAGAGGAGGCTTCAAATTTGGAACTCGTATTTTTCTCTGGAAATGGAACAAGCAAGCCAACCAACTCTGGAATCTCTCCCCTTTATTTTAACCACCACATGTATATAATATATCTAGTATTATATTGTGTTACTATTAACATGGTTGATATGAATAGGAGATGATGCTGAACACAGAAGCTACCACATGGGAATGGAAGTATAAGATGGCTGATTACTATTGTTATACCATAAATTTCTCTGTGTATGCAATTTTTCATCATCTCATAAATAAATAATGCCATTTTAGACTATCAACTCTATACAGTGACTTAAGTTGCTCGTCTCGGCATTAAAACTACTGTTCATGTTAAAGAATCTTGAATTCAGTTTAGCATAGCCTTAAGTCAAAAGATGCATAAAGTAACATGATAGTATCAAATCAATTTCTCTTCAATAAATAACAACTAGCACATGGGGATACAAGGATAATATTAGTGGGGAGTCATATAATCAAGCCACTCTAGAGCATGAAATTGTATAATTTATTCCTCCATGTTGCCATTTATTCAAGTTGTTGGCATTTTGGTGTTCATGGTTCCAACTAAATGATGTTTGGAATTGGTTACATGTTGGTAGCTAGCTCATGTTGGCATTGATTTCAACCCTATGTAGCGTAGTTCTTGTATTGATGCCATTCTTGTAGTATGGTTGTTGTATTGATGCCATTCTTATAATATGGTTGCAGTTGGTTGAGTTGGAATCGATGTCAGCCTTATGATGTCAACCTTTAGAATATGTTTCTTGTTGGAAGTATGGTTTCATGGAGGAGTTGTCTTGAGTTGGCATGTGTTAGCATTGATGTCAACCTTATGTTGGCTTCACAGTGCATTGACGTCAACTTTGTGATGCCTTGTTAGCATTGATTGGAGGCATTCGAGATGTTGCTACATGTGATGGATATGTGCTTCATGTTAATGGTTCGTCATGTTCTAGTGGTGTTATGTTCTTATTCATGACCTAGCGCAGGAACCTAGTGTAGGAACTATAAGATGAGTTGGTGTAGCAGTGTGATGGCCTGATGATGATGAAGAAGATGTGTTTTATTGTGTTACATATGTGTTGCATCTTGTGGAGGTACTAGAGAAGAGTAGAGGACTTGTTGGAAGTCATTTCAACCCTTGATTGTTGACCTTCAATTTAACTGGTAGTGGCACTTGGAATACCTATTTGATCTATTTGTAGAAGTGTCACAATGCTTAGCAGTGGTTTGGAGGCATGTGCAAGAGATAGAGAAGGTGACCATTCAAGTGGTATAGTTTTTGAGCAGAGGTTTTGTGTTTTTCCTTATGCTTTTCCCCAACCTCTAGGAGAAAAGCTCATGCATGTCATTGAAATACTCCAACAAAAATCTAACAGGATTGTGAGTGTTGTTACAACATAAATATGTTCATTTTG
The DNA here is from genome assembly GCA_031772625.1 of Pinus tabuliformis. NCBI lineage: Eukaryota > Viridiplantae > Streptophyta > Pinopsida > Pinales > Pinaceae > Pinus > Pinus tabuliformis. Next base: position 982,909,569 of record CM062817.1, on the reverse strand, counting down.
TGGGTGCAGTTGTGGCTTAGAATGAAATTTCCTCCACAATCCTCGCACACTTCCTTATTATTTGTACTTTTTTGTCTAGGGAGGATTCTAAATTAATGATATAAGGTCAAAATTGGTTGAGAACATCCTCCATTAAGTGTGAATTCATTTAGTGCACAAATAGTGGTGATAGTGGTTATATTTTCTCAACTTTGCGCACTCTTGATCCTAGTCCTAAAGTGAAATTTGCCTTGCATGTTTTATATTCTTTTCTTTGGAGTCGAGTGATGGTTTGTTCAGTGTAGTAGTAAGTGAGAGTGTGGTTGAGAGAGCTACAGAGAAGGAGAATGCTTTAGATGCACTAGAGTGAAAAAATACATCAGTGTATGCATGCAAATTGCTGCAAAATGAGTAGATCTGAAGCATGTTGCAGAATAGATCAGGTTTATAGTTTCTTAAGAAAATATTGTGTTGAGAGAATTGTTGATCACTAAGAGTTTTGATGTTGGTGATTTTATTGTCTAGATTTGATGAATGTATTGTGTCCACTATTCTATTGAGTAGAGAGCATGTTTTTTTGGTGGCGTTTTTTATTATTGTTGCGGAGAGTCTTGCTGCTACGATCGTATTGCAGATTTGAATCAAGTTCAGTAGTGAGTCTTTGGATCCAGTCTGAAAATATATGAAATGAGGCCTGCACAGAGTATAGGAGTAGTGAATTCCTGAGAGGGGAGCAGTGATTTTGTAAAATTGGCGAAAGGAACATTTTCTCCATCGAATCAAAGTTGGATAGTCCAATTGGAGTTGGGCAATGATCATTGGTCGTGGTGGATTTCAGTAGATGGTTGTCCATAGATATGCATGAGAACATAGTCTTTTGATATAATCAATAGAATTGTGTCTCTTGTATGATGGGGATTAGCTGATAGTATATGAGGTCAAGTCTCCTAGTTGATGGGAGTTAGCTATCTATGTAAAATACCAATTTCTTGACATAATATAGATTCAAGTAGTGCAACACCGGCAAGGGTGGTTTTTCTCTCGGAAGGGTTTCCACTAGATATCTTGTGTCTTACGTGTGATGATGTGTTTGTTCTTTGATTTGTTTTTCATTATTGCTCTCATGGTTGTTTTGGTTTTGTTTCTTACATAGTTATATGTTTATTTTTTAGCCACATCCATTAGCTTCTAAAATATTTTGAGATGCTACAATAACATGTGTGATTCGGTTGAGGAGTTAAAGTTGGTAAATGTTTTATATAGATCAAACTAATGATTCACCCCTCCTCTCAGTAGTGATAAAATTTTCCAATAATTGGTATCAGAGCAGGGCTCTTGGTTGCAACTTGATTGTTGGAGAGTAGATCTGGGGTTTGTTGGTAGAAAATTTGAGTTTTTTTCAAAATGACTTCTCAAGGAGGGTCTGTCCTCACTGCCACAAATTTCAAGGTATGGAATAAGAATGTTAAACATCAATGATTATATTGTGGACCTAACCTTTGGAGACTAATAAATGAAGGATGTGGCAAGGATCCAACACACCTAAAATTTTGTAGCAGGATGCTCAAGAATTATACATAATCGATTGAAATATTCTTGATGATGATTTGAAGAAGCTAGTAGGTTTGAAATACATTAAAGAAATGTAGGACAAGCTAGAATCCATATTTTGAGATGGTACCAACAACAATAAGGAAAATGAGAAAAAGAGAAACAAGAATAAGAACAAGAATAAAGATCTTCAAAATCAAGAAGCTTAGTCACAAAAGTCTCATCTTCCTAGTGCAAATGGTTTAGCTAATAATGTGAAAAAATTAGAAGATAAAGAACCAAAGGTATTGCAACAAAATGAGTCCAAAGGTATAGATGGTAATGATTTTCTTTGGAGTTACAATTTTGATGATTCAGATTTTGATCATGCTGATGTGACCAGTGAAGATGAGAATAATATTAAGGTTCTTAGAGATGAAAATAGTAGACTAACAACTACATGAAAGGATCAAGAAACAATATTTCATATCTGTGACTATAAGGATGCCAAGGTCAAGTAGCAGATTGTCATCTTAAATATTAAATTGGAAGAATCAAAAAGAGTTGAGGAAGGCATGAGGAAGAATTATAAAGAGCAGTAAGATGAGTGTGAGAGAATAGAAGTTGAAGTGATGTCCTTGAGAAAACAACTAAAGATGGAGGAGAGAACCATAGCCTTGGGAAATTTTCTTGAGATCCAGAGATCACCATTTGATAAATATGGTCTTGGATTTCAAAAGGGTGAGTCTATTTTGCATGTAGGGAAAAATAACAAGGAAGAACCAAAGAAGCCTGTAGCGAACAATACCAGTGGAAATACCAGAAACAAAGGAAACAAGAAGCAGAGCCAACAAAAATAGAGAGAAAAACCTCAAGGAGCACCTACATTTAGAAGACCCTTTACTCTAAGAGTGAATGGTAACAAATCTGTAAGATTTCATAGGAATCAAAGTCCCTTCATTTCTTTGATGCATAAGGTAGAGTGTTACAATTGTCACAAGTTGGACATGTTGTAGCTAACTGCAGGAGAAGAATGTATAGATTTAATTGTCAGATCTTGCAGCGGTATAGACAACCAAGGAGATTGGCCATCAGGTATAATCATTCTTTTTATGGTTATTGTTGCTCATGTAACTTTTTTGGCCACAAGGAAATTGATTGCATATCTAACCAATGGAGGATAACGACATTGCATACAAGGTATAGATCTGGAATGAGCAACAAGATATTTTCTTCTTTTGCTTCATATCTTGGCAATGTGGAGTCCTATACATGACATAATTTTTACCATATGGTAAGAGACTACATGATGGCCCATTATTCAAGGAAAAGTGGTTAAGAGTAATTGAAACAGAGTAGAGGTAGCAAAAAACTAGTGAAGGAAGAAAATAAGCATTCAAAGGCTGTGTGGAGAAAGAAGGATCAATCGTTCTTCAAATAGTGAAGAGCATCCTCCTCTGTAGTCCATGGTTACATCATGCATATTTTTATATGACTGCAAAATTTATGAAAAGTGAAAAACCTCAGGGGAAGTGTATGGTAGCAGTGTGATATTTTGATGAGTACAATTTGGTGCAACAATGTATGATGAGTTCACTTTAGTCTTATGAATTTTCAGATCAGCAGGATCATCCTGCCAATTGGAGGTATATTGAGCTTAGGGGGAGCTATCCATGCTATGAGTTTTACATGTTTATTTGACATCATCTTAATTATTTTTACTTAATTATTTGAAACATTTATATACATGTTTCCTCAAGTGAAATCGATACATTTTTTAGCCACATATATGCCTTTGTTCTTCATTGGTAGTTGGTTGAAAAGTTGTACAACCATGAATAGAATGAGATATTGACACAAGATTCATAGAGATGACATGAGAAATGGACCATCTATGTATGATCTATTATATGATTATCATTACATCCATTTATTTGTTATTAAATCATCATTTTATGTTGGTTGAAGTCAAATCATTAGTGAGATGAGTCATATTGGTTATAGGCATGTTATGGAGAAATATCATGAGTTTATTTTGTAGTCACATATATGGGCTAATGATTTTGTAACATCCATAATATGTAGTGTATTTGAGTTGTTGGTCCATAGGAGATGATTATAGAAGCCATGTATTTATTGATATATCCATGTAAAATGCTCATGAATCCATGTACTTGTATTTTATGTATCATTGGGTCATCTAGTCATGAGTCATGAGGTCATTGTATGAGTCATTGTATGAGGTCTAATGTCATTGCTACAACCATGTATTTTCATTGTTATATGTCATATAGCCATAGTCATGTGGAGTCTTGGTCCATATGGTGCTTCTATTTGTGGAAAGGAAGCATTGTTTGCAATGGAAGCGATCATTATAGCTTGGAGATGGCATGTGCTCAAGGGAAGCATCTATTCACTCTGGTTTACTTCAACCATCATTGTTGGCATTATGGTCTGCTTGGAGGTGTTTATGGTGTACCTCATGCTATACTTTGTTGTTGGGGTTCTTGGCCTCTTGTTATGAGAAGAGAGGTTGATGTTGGATATCGATGTTGCTAATATATGGTTTCTATGAAGACTGTTGGTTGGTGCCTCATGTGGATGTTGCTACATATTGCTGTTTATTTGATGTTGCTCATTGTTGCTTGTATGATTTATTTATGTGCATATTTTTACTACTTATAGAGGTTGTTTTGTTGGATATACTACTCTAAATGTTGATTGGTTTATTTATTTCTTGCTACTGATGTGAGAGGCATAGATGCTTGTTTATTTTCACTACTATTCAACCATGTACACATCAAATGCTCGAGTATTTGTGCTTCTGATTTGGATGCATTATTAGATGGAGTTGACCCTTTTCCATTGATGTCAAAGCAGGAGTGATAAAAGAAGTGATTGGTCTGGAGATTGTGTGTGGTTTCCATCAATGCCAAAGGGAGAGATCGTTGGCATTATGGTGTTCATGGTTCAAGCTAGATAATGTTTGGCATTGGTTTCATGTTGGTAGCTATCTCATGTTGGCATTGATGTCAACCCTAAGTAGCCTAGTTGTTGTATTGATTCCATTCTTGTAGTATGGATGCAGCTGGTTGAATTGGCATTGAGATGGTTATGTTGGCTTTGATGTAAACCTTGTGATGTCAACTTTTTGATGATGTATATTGATAGAAGTATGGTGTTCACAAAGAAATTTTGGTGTGTTGGCATTGATTTCAACCTTGTGTTGGCTTCATATTGCATTGATTTAAACTTTATGATGCCTTGTTATGAATTGATTGGAGGCATTGGAGATGCTGCTACAGGTGATGGACATGTGCTTCATGTTAATGGTTCCTTATGTGTTAGTGCTATTTATTTTCTTGTTCATGACCTAGTGCAGGAACTGGAGGATGAAGTTTTGCAACAGTGTGATGGTCTGATGATGATGATGGAGCTACGCTTTAGTGTGTTACAAATGTATTGCAGCTTGTGTAGGTACCAGAGGAAAGTAGAGGAATTGTTGGAATTAATGTCAACTCTTGATTGTAGGCCTTCAACTGAACTTGGTAGTGGTAATTAGAAAACATGTTTGATATATTTATAGAAGTTTCGTAATTCTTAGGAGTGGGTTGGAGGCATGTACAGGAGCTAGAGAAGGTGACCATTTAGGTGGCAGAGTTTCTGAGCACATGTTTTTGTGTTTTTTCTTATGCTCTTCCCCAACTGATGGGAGATAGGATCATGCATGCGGTTGGAAGGATCCAACTGAAATATGATAGGTTTGTGAGTGTGGTTACAACTGAAATATGCTAGATATGTTGGTGTGGTTGAGGCTTAGAATGAAATTTTCTCCACATTCCTCACGCACTTCCAAATTATTTTGAATTGTATGTTTAGGGAATATTTTAATTTAATGATATAAGGTTGAAATTGGTTGAGAAAGTACTCTAGTAAGTGTGAACACATTTAGTGCACAAGTAGTACTGATAGTGGTTGGATTTTGTCAACTTTTCACACTCTTGAACCTAGTCCAAAATTGCAATTCACTCTGCTTGTTTTATATTCTTCACTTTGGAGCTGAGTGATAGTTTGTTCAATGTAGTAGCGAGTGAGAGTGTGGTTGAAAGAGCTACAGAAGAGGAGAATGCTTTATACATAATAGAGTGTGGAGATACATCAGTGTATGAGTGAAGATTGCCACAAAATGAGTAGATTTGAAGCATGTTGCAGAATATATCAGATTTATAGTTGTTGGAGTAGAGATTGTGTTGAGAGCATTGATGATGGTTGTGAGTTTTTCTACTGGTGATTATACTATGCATATTTGATTATTGTATTGTGGTTACTATTTTCTTAAGTAGATTGCATGTTTTTTTGTGGTGTTTTTGATCAGTTGTTGTAGAGAGTATTGTTGCTGAGATCATATTGAAGAGATGAATCAAGTTGAGTAGAGAGTGTTGAGATCCAATCTGAAAATATATGAAACGACACCCACATAGAGTAGAGGAGAAGTGTCTTCATGAGAGTGGAGTAGTGATTCCATATCATTGGTGAAAAGGAATAGTTTCTCCATCGAATTAAAGTTGGATAGTCCAAATGGAGTTGGATGAGGATCATTGATCATGGTGGCTTTCAGTAGATGGTTGTCTATAGATCCGTGTGAGAACATAGCCTTTTGAGCTAATCAATAGAATTGAGTCTTTTGGATGATGGGGGTCAGCTTATAATATATGAGGTCAAGTATATTGGCTGATGGGAGGCTGATGGGAGTTAGCTATCTACGTAAAATACCAATTGCTTGACATAATAGAGATTTAGAGTAACGTAACAACAACAAGGGTGATGTTTATCCTGAAAGGGTTTCCACTGATATCTTGTGTCTCATGTGTGATGACGCGCTTGTGCTTTGATTTGTTGTTCATTAATTTTCTCATGGTTTTTCTAGTTTTAGCTGCTTACATGGTTATATGTTTATTATTTAGTCACATGCATTGACTGCTAATATATTATGATATGCTGCAATAACATGTGTGATCCATTTGAGAAGTTAAAATTGGTAAAAATTGTATATATATCACACTACTGATTCACACCCCCTCTCAGTGGTACTCAAGGTTTCCAACACATCCATGATATCCATACATACATTTCATAATGTAAATAGACATACGTTTCAAAATTTAAAGAATATGATAAAAATGGTTATAATAAAAAGGGTTATTGAGAAATAATTGTTAAATTATGTAATGAAAAAGCTGGGATAACCATTATTTTTTAATAGTTTTAAAAATATATAATGAATACTGTTATCACCCAAAAGATGATCACCTAGCCATTTCTTACTAGGTTGATCAAAATACACCATGTAGGACGGGTTTTTAAACATTAAAACCCACTTTCACCTTAGGAAATAATTTAGTGAACCATTTTCCTAAATTTTTTCTCGTTAAAATCTGAGAAAATCCTATGAGAATAATTAAATAAATAATTATTTATTTAATATTCTCTCAAAATAAATATTAAATCATTATTTAATAATTGTTTCTAATTCAAATTTGACTTAATCACCATAAAGTAATTAATAAATCATTTTTTATTTGTCAATTACTTTAACAATTTACTAAATAGATATTTATTTTATCTTATTTCCATTGGGTTGTTACACTGTTATCTTGTTGTTGTATGTATCTTTCGATTTGCATCATTTGTTACAGGGTTTTAACACTTGTTTTGTAGGTTTAAATAATACCTTAACAATCATTTTTGTTGTTATGGTTTCTTGTCACTAGAAACTTAAGTGAAGCATATTTGGTACACTTGCTAAGAAACTTCATACTAATAATTAGGGTTGGAGTAAGAGTAAAATTGGGAAGGTTTGAATAAATAACCTAGTTATAATGGTATTGAAGTATTTGGATAATATGAATGGTGAAGGTGAGGATAGTTGTTCCAAATCTATTGTCTCCAATGTCATAATGTGCATGGATCAACACCATGAATGATGTTAACCACAAAATGAGGAACATTATCACTCATTTTCTTACTCCTAAGCTCCAATGCATCTCCAACGTTGGTTCAACATTTCAGTAACCTACTAATACAACTTCAATCCTTCTCTTAGATGTGGTAAACCAATTTTAATTAATTAACATTTGTGATAGGTTTGATATGGAAAAGAACAAAACAAGGAACGTTGTCACTCCTTTTCTTAGTCACAAGCTCCAACACATCTACAAAGTTGGTTGAGCATTTCAGTAACCTATTGATACAACTTCAATGCATGTCTTAGACATGGAAGAGAAACTTGAATTAATTAAGCTTTGCTATACGTTTATTATGGTAAATATAATTCTAACAATTGAATTTCTTTGTTGATTTTTTGTTTGTTTGTAAGCTTGGCAGGACTACATCTTCATCATGTCCAATATATCACCCCAATCGGGGCGGGGAATTGAACCAATAACTTCACATCAATGAGTACCTTAACAGAGCACCAGATCACCATCTATCCAAGACCCATGGACATCGCTTTGTTTAATTTTTAAAAATAAGATTATTTGGTGAATTTTTCGCATGAAATTCTCACGCATTCAAATTAATTTATTTATAAAAGATCATTTTCTAATATGGTTGAAGGCTGTCCTATTTTGTTGGCATAGGTATCATGGTTATAAAGTCAAATAATGTATCATGGCTATAAGGTCAACTATGTACCAATCTTCTTTGGTTGAAGGTTGTCCTAATTTTCTCACTTAGGTATCATGGTTATAAGGTCGAATATGCAACCATATTTTTTTTCTTTCCAGACACTAAGTTGAAACTTGACATTCTTCTAGAAATAATTATGATGGTATTGTTATAAGAGTATATTGCACCAACTTTGTACCCTAGAAGGTTGAGGTATTTAGAAAAGCTATACACAATATGGATTCGGTCTAATTCATTTGGCCTTCCACTAGCCTCTAGAGCTTCTACAATAGTTACGAAATTAAGAGGTAGGAATACCGATCTTGAATATATTTCATTGCATATAAGGTGAATGTTTTTCTCTATTGCAAAGGACAACGATTCTTCAATGTTTTTCTTTCTAATGTGGTACCCGATGGATTCAAACAAATGGTTACCAATATTCCTTTTACCCTAATATTGCACTGTTGGGATTTATGATATTCTTCTTCAAGTGCAGCAGATGCAACCTGGAAAACGTTGCTTCCATGGCAATGGACTGGGATGATTTCCACGGCAATTCTTCATTTGGGATCTCTAGCTAAATTGCATTAGAAATTAAATTTATTTGTCAATAACTAAATAACTTATCAACATAGTTTATCTTAACAAAATAACTTATCAATTTTAACATATCGGGTGTAAAAGAAATGTAGGAAACGTATCCAATTTTTTTGAATATATTAAAATTAAATTAGTGAATAAATTAAAATACACTAAATAATTAATATATATATATATATATAAAGTCACACATTATTATTTATTTTAAAACAATAAATTTAATATTAAAAATTAAGTAATACATATTCACCATAGCATATGGACGCCTGTCAAAATATCTAACACTTGTAACAACATTTATAGGTTGCAATGGAAGGAAACCACTTTTTGAATATTTTTCTTGCATGAATGCCAACTAATATTTTATGTGTGTTTTCCACGATAGGTCGAAAGTTACCAAGAATATGATCAAAAGTAGCTTGTGCCAGTGATCATTTGAATTCGATTTACCACCTCATAATGTAGCTTGACTATGTTTCTACCATTTTTATTTTCAGTATTAGGGCTATATATCATTATGAATGCTATGGTAGCTTACAACTCAACACCATATCTCAAGCAAGGTCACAAGATTGTTTTGTAACCAAATTCTGTAAAAGAGCTTAATAGGATATGCAATAAACTCTCTCCATGGTCTACTCGTAACATATTGGTGCATCTAGTTGCGTGCAAGATTAGGGTTTAAATGGTTTTATATATATTGTTTAGGTTATTTGAAGGTATGAATGGTGATTTTAAAATATTTCCCTCATGATTTTTATGGGTAAATAAAGGCAATATGTTATCACCAAAAAAATAAACACCTGGCTATTTCTAACTAGGCAGATCGAAATACACCATGTAAGATTAATTTCACCATAGTAAAATCACTTTCACCGTGGGAAATAATTTAGTTAACATTTTTATTAAATTATTTTCTGACTAAAATAAAAAAACCCCATGAGAATAATTGAATAAATAATTATTTATTTAATTTTCTCTATGAATAATCATTAAATCATTGTTTGATCAATATTCCTTGTGACATTTGACTAAATCTCCTAGGAATAATTAAATAAATCACTATTTATTTACTATTCATTATTTCCATTATTGGAATAGTTGTTAAATCAATTTTTAATGATTATTTCAATTTCACACCATTCTTAATCCTAGCGAAATAATTAATAAATAATTTATTTGTTAATTATTTATAATAAAGATATTTTACCATTTTAAATATCTTTTCCCTCTCCAAAAAATATAATAAAGTATTCCTAGAGATTAGATCTTAATTTGGTCAATATAATTTTATTATTATCCATTTTTGAGATTAACTCAATACTTTGTTATAAATAGGATGGTTTTCCATTCGTTCTTCACCATGATCATTATCATCATCACCAATATCGTCTCTTTTCTTTTGAGCTCTCATTTGAGTTCTCCACATTGTTCAGGTTTTTTCACATATTGAGAGAGAAGATCAATTATTGAAGCATCAAGGAAACCAAAGGACCCATCCCACAGAGGGGGCTTTGCAGTCCCTGTTTTATATCGCCTTCACCAAGTGTTATCAATAAAATATTTATTCATTTTAAAGTGTTTCCATTTGGGTTATTGCATTAGATATCTATATTCTTGTTTGCTGTTTTGGATCGTATATGTTATTTTTGTTGTGGGTTTTCCATGTTTTATCACATATATGTAGTGTAAGTGGCCACAAATTGTTGTTAGGGTCACGTGTCACATAGTGACTTAAGTGAAGTGTTTTTGGAAAACCTTCCAAGAAATTTTACGCTAACAAATGATGACTCCAGTCGGGATTTAAGCTACATTTGTTGTCAACAAATGACGACTCCACTGGTGTAATAACAACATTCTTGGGTGACTAAAGATTTAGTAAATTTCATGGTTTTCTACAACTATTTTTAACCTCTCAATTTCTATTTATAGTATTATTTCCTTTTTTGTCAAATTTTCAGATTCTGGTGGTTTTCTTGTTCTTTCCGTATGTCACAAGTACTAATCGAGTAGGAGATGACAAAATCTATGTGAGATATGATGATTGAGAGTCCTGAGAGAAAATCACACTTTTCACCCCTAGATCTGCATTCCAGAAACCAATTTTTAGCCCAAAAACTGCATTTTCCATTGTTTCAGGTCAGTACATGCGTTTTGAATTTTTTATGGAAATGTTTCAGAAAATTTTCAGATTTTCCAAGAGTTCTCTGTGTAGACTGGGAAGATTAATTAATCTTTGTTTTTAGTCTCCCCTAGGCTTATATTCTCTTATTTTTTCTCTTTTAGGAAGGAAAAAGTCCCCCAGAGTTTAAGTACACCTCCACATTGTTAGGAAGAGACTGGCTCAGTGAGGAGTTTATGGTTTCAACATTTTTAGCCATTGATTTTCAGAGTCTGATCCATTACTTTTTAGCAATTTTGGATAGGTTTATTTTACCTTTTCTCCCTTTAGAGTTTGGGTTTTTCCTTTTCCCCCTTAGGATCCCCTTGAGCATCCTAGGTTTTGGAGCTTCACACCTATCCTTTGCAACATTTTTCACCTCTAATTTTTATTGTTTGTCTACACCATTTATAATAGATTAGTGCCTCTAGATCTCAGTCCCTTTGACATTAGGTATTTTAGGAATTTTATGTGTCTTTGAGTAGCTTGTTTTCCCTCTCTTGCTTAGCTGCTTGATAGCCTTTTTGGGTGGGGTTTTGTGTGCTTGATTGGTTGTTTATTTTTCTGTCATTTTCAACATTATTTACAATATTTCAACACTTTATTTTCAGTAGCACATGGCATCATAAAACATGCTCAATTAACTCATCCACTTGACACATTATTTTCACACTCACACCCTAAGCGAACATGAGCTTGATTAACTGCACCAATCCAAGAATTGAAACACTACACCTTAATAATTCAAACTACATAGATTAAGTCCACTTGGGCACCAGGGAAAAATAATCTTTGTAATTTACCTTTAGGATCGGTGGGATAAACTTCCAATAACACCCATTGATCACTTTCATTGAGACATAGAAGTTAACACAATAGCAAGCTTGAAATCATGCACTATCCCATGTCCAAAGAGAGAATACATCATAAACCCAATTCAGAGGGGGTTAGGCTAGGTCATCATATGAGCAGTTCTCCTCAAGGTTACCCAACATGTGGCAGGGAATCTCACGCATTTCTTGACTACGAAGAAGCTCAAGACTCGACCATCCCCATGGGACAAAGGTAACCATAGTGACCAATCTTAGGAAACACCTCCTATAGGATTGACTCTCTACCCTACCATTCTCTAGACAAATCTTCTTGTGGGGATGAGATTCTGTCAAGTAAGAAGTTCTTTGGAAGGCCATATAAAACAATATATTTAGGATTTTTTGAGGATTTAGACCACCTATAGGCTAGAGGTATTTTTCTTTGATAGGACATGTTTTCTTGTATTAGAGTAACATCATTAATATAGTTAGTTTACACTCGGCATCACTACACTAGGTGTTGGCTTGTTATTTGTTGCTATTTTATTCCTATCATCACCCTTTAGTCCTTAGAGTTGCCATTGTCTTCACATAATTGTGCCCCTTAGGTGTTTGTGATGGAGACTTCGAGGCCTTCACCTTTAGTTCTAGTTAGGACATATTATTCCTCCCCGTCGAGTTAGAGTACATCCTCCCAGTCCTCCATCGAGTCATCATTCTGACTCTGATTCTACTGATTCATCCAGTTATTGTTTTTTTTCTGCGTCTTCTCAACCCCATAGCACCACCATTTCAGGCACTAACATGGGTGTGAGAAACTAAGGCGGTAAACCAAGTACCAACCAGGGTAGCCCCACCAACGGAACCCCCATCGGTGTGGTCACTCCTCCTCCATTGCTTCCTTTTATGGCTAGTTTAAGTCTCCCTGATTTCAACCAACTCATCAAGGATCCTCTTCTCCACGATCCTAATTGTCCAGCTATGCCTACTAAACTCCCTTTAGACAACCCAATGTTTGAAGTTAATCTTGGATAAGATCCCACTAATCATGTTCAATCATTCTATATGTGGTGTTCATCCAATTATATCCCTGAAGACTCCATTCATCTTCATCTCTTCCAAGGTACTCTTACTAGAGCTACTACTAAGTGGTATGTCGATAAACGGAGAGCTGCTCATTCCAATTTTTCAACTTTTTCCAAAGATTTTCTTACCTATTTCTAGTTACCGCTCTATTATTACACGGATATCAAACTATTGACTTCTTTTTGTCAAACTTCTACCACTCACCTATCCGACCATTTTTAGGAATTGTGTAGAAGGAGGAGCATTTATAGAGCTCCTAAATTTGGAGACCACATCTATATGGATTGGTTCCTTAGATTACTTTTGTCCCCCACTGCTAAAGATGTCACATCACACTTCCCCCAGTCTGAGGAATATGTGCTCCAAGTAGACTTAAAATTGGATCTTATCTATGCCTAATCAGATTATTTCTATATTGTCATCCCTAATATGCCTCAGACTGGTGCTGCTAATGCACCGAGGGCACTTTATGTCGCAAATGGAATAGTTGAAACCATTTCACACCCTCAACCATATGCTCCACCTTCGATGAGTTATTTTCAACCTTAGGGAGGGACCAATTCATTTTACATTTATCCCTCACCCAATCTTCCACATGGAAACTCTTATCCAGGTCCTAGCACGTGACACACATATCCCATTCGCATCACCAGATGTCAGGGCTAGTTATTGCACCACCTATTTATCCCAACATTTCCACATCTCATTATTATCCATATGCACCACCTAACACTCTCTCCCCTCCAACACCAGCACCCTAGCCCCCCATGCCTAATCCACCTTGTCCACAAAAACAACCTCCTCCACAAGGTCAAGTGTATGCTCAACAAAGCGAGACCAATCCCCCTGACCCCAAGAAAATGAACAAGGGGAAAGGTAATTAGAACCAAAAATATTAAGGTAATCAAGGTAGCCAGGGTCCACAACTCAATGCACCTCATGGACCCCGAACTAATCCCCCAACCCTGCAACTAGGAAAACAACCCAAGAAAAATAAGGGTCTTCGTACAAAAAAACCTTGTGCCTGTTACGAAATATATGGCCATTATATTCATGAGTGTCCCCTTTTACCTAATATGCATCAAGTATGGGAGCTCAAGAAATTGCTTCTCAGGGACTACAACCCATCACTCCTCCTCCCCCTCTTGCTTCATCTCAATTGATGGTGCTTATTAATCCTTTTCCTCACCAAGGATATCTTGCTTTCCAACCTACACAAGGTCAGGAATCTCTGCCAGTTCCACCATCTGTTCACCATGGTCATCAAATTCTTATGATGAATTCTGAAGAGTTTAATTCTACTCAAGTCAATCTCCAGACTTGACTGCACCAATATGACAAACCACCCGCTAAATCAGTGACCGATTTCGAACCCCAAGTTTCCATTGAGACTATGTTGTCATCCAACGGTACCTTACAGATCCCTCTGCCTAAGGTAGAGGTTATTCCCAATATCCCAAAAGGTCCATTACATTGAAACACTGCTTCCACTAAAGCTGCCCATACCTATAACATAGTAAATGAATTTTCACAATCTCCTACTACCATGTCAATGTTGGAAGTTGTCCAAATGTGCCCATCCCAATGGAAAGATATACTCTCTATTTTGGGTGTTGTGGATCCCCAAGGTGATCATATTATTGTCTTTCACATTGGCAAGTCGGAAAATCCTTCCCTACCTTCATCCATTTCATTTGAAATACCAGTCTCCATTCAAAATGCCACTATTCAACAGTGTATTATAGACGAAGGCGCCTCCACCTATGTGATGATTTCTATTGTTTTGAAGTGACTTAGTTCACTAGACCTGTGCCAATCCACCATCACTCTTTGTGCTTGGGATGGTCATCCCTCACAACCCCTTGGCTTATATTGCAACTATTGTATCATTGTTTCCAATAAGACTATCTCTATTAACATTGAAGTCATTGATGCTCCCTTAGACTATAACATCCTTTTGGGTCATAGTTATACCTATGTTATGTCAGTCATCGCATATGTTGTTCACCTTAAGATGTTATTTCTCCATAATGAAAATATCGTACCTGTCAATCAATTGACATACTATGATCCAAAATCCTATAATTCACCTTAGTCCAACATCTGATTCATGACTGAAAATAAGACTGTCTCATACCTCATCAATGTCTCTCCTGGTATCTACAATGATTCTACTTTTATTAGTGCTTATTATGGTCCACCACCTACTCCTTTTGAGCCAATCTCATCCAGTGTTTTCATGCTCGAAGCATCACGGGACACCCACAAATGATTTAGTATGCCTTCATAGTAGCAAGCCCCTCTACAACCCACTGTTCCCAACTCAACCCAGCCTTCTGGTACTACTCCTTAGGGACCATTTCCTTTTGCTGGTATCTCTCCTGATCCTTTTATGCCCGGAACAGTTCCCCCAGATCTTAACCATCTCGGAGCAGTTCCTCTAGGCCAAGGCCTCCATGTGATTGGAACCATCTAGTTGCTGCCACAGGCCCACCTCCCAGTGACTGCAGTCTTTTTCACCCAATTTTGTGCTAGTGACCCTGACATTCGAGCCACTTTTTCAAGGTTAGGATCAAGACCTCTACCCAGAACTTAATGAAACTCCCAGAAATGATAAATAACATAGAGACAAAACCTTTAACACAAATCTTGATCAAGGACTTAACCTAGCCTAGTCTAACCATGATAGTAATTCCTCCAAAAACATTGATAACATAAGATCTATAGGTCATGAATGCATATTTGAACATAGAGATCTAAAAATTATCTGAGGTTTACCAAGAAGGACAAATTCCCTCTCACAATATCTGTAATAACATCTATTAGGTATTTCATTCAATAACCTTTCATTTATTAATCAAACATTATAATAACCATCACTTGGTGTTGGGTATGGAATCCCCCCAAGGCATGTTTTGGGGCTTAAAGCCCATGTTTTTACCAAGTCCTTTATAAAAGCTCTATGAATTATGGGCGCGGAGTGCGAAGTCATAATAAAGTCACAGGGTTGTCTACCCTTGTTTTTGTAATACAATGTTAGCTTGATAGACCTACCCATGGTCCGCGGACCATGGGATTGTATAAATAGTCTAGCGAGGCTCTAAGTGTAGAAGAGAGAACCTAAAACATAGCTAATAGAATGGAAGCATGATGAGTCCAAGAGATTGAGTCGAAGTTTAAAGTGTGTCTTTGGGTTGTAGAGTAGGAAAAGGCTCTGTAGTTGAGTGCGTAGAGGCCTAGTAGTCCACAGCTGAGTGTTCAAAACCCTGCAGCTAAGTGTGCGGGGTAGGTCAAGTCTGTAACCATTGGAAGAATTAATAAAGATAAGTTTACCATATTTCTGTGTATATTTTCGTGTTTTAATGTATGATTGGGTACAAATTGCAAGTTTACTGTTTATTTTCTTCACGAACTCATATGAATGTGTTGTATAACTAAATATAATGTAAGACATCCATTTACATGAAGATAATTGGGTGGAATAGGAAGATAAGTAAGATCTCAGGTGCGACTTAGGGGAATATCGCAGAGCACTGCTCCAGCAGTGCGGAAGCCCCATAACCCCTAGTTAGGGCTGCATGAAGGCAAGTATATCAGGGTATGAAGGCCCCGAAAGTGCGCAAAGAAACCTGCATAAAGGGACTAACAGTTGGACCAGTTCAACCTCTCAGACATCTCAAGGGTGCAGAAACTTGGTTCCAACACCCCCCCATACTATTTTGGGTGAGACCCTAGTCCACGCTCCACAGACTATTGCTAAAAGGGCCAGTAGTACAGGGATTTGTTTGGCTAATTAACTCTGAACCTAGGTTAGGCCCCAATAAGCCAACACTTGGATCTGTCATAAAACCATACTTATAACCAACATATAACCAAACAAATAAAAATGATAGAGAAAACATTAAAGCCACATAATAAAAAGTATATTTAGTCATAAAATACAATGAAGAACTTAGCTCTTATTGACATATGAGAAAGAAACCAAGTCAAGGGCTTCCAAGTACCACCAAACCATAGATTGGGCTAAATGAAATCTTTCAAATCAATCACCCTCGTGCCATATTCCAAGCATGAATGTGGATCTCATTGGATAAACCAATGCATAAAGAAATAAGGGAATCCATAGGTTAAACCACCTCCACCCTCACGCTACCCTGTTCTCACCTAAAGCAGTCCCAAGATCACAAAACCAAACAGCTTGGATGCCTTATAATTCTTTCACCATCCCTTGAGGAATTTCCTTTCTCCACCCACCTATTGAGGGATTCCAGGAGAAAACCATCTCCACCCCAAACCCTTGGAATTTTCCTAGGACTACCACACCTAGATCTAAAACCTTTCGACAATCCAAAGCTCAACCAAGAATGAATCCCATCACACTATGGCTATCCAGAAATGGAAAGGTAAGGCTAAAACCACTGTTGAAACTTGACAAAACCCATTCCAAGGACAAAAAATGAACCAAATACTGACATGCATATACCATGCATGCCAAAACTAGCTAGGAAATCATACATGAAACCTATTACCTACAAGTATTCCTGTTGAAGTCACTTGATCCAACCTTTCATTGCTTGATCCTTTCTTTCCTTTTATTTCCTTTTCTTTCCTTTTCCCTCCTTGTCCTTCCTTTACTTTCCTTTGTTATCCTTATCCTTCCTTTGATTTATTTCTTTCCTTGTCCTCTTGGTGCCCTTCTCCTCTTTGATACTAATTCCAAAACAAAAATGAGAAAAGGCCCTAAACTCATGCTCTGAATCAGTTTTATCATTGATGCCTCTAATTTCTTCAATTTTCCTTCAATTTCCTCCTCACATGAAATATGTGATATTTCACCTCCCTTTTCTCCCATTTTCCTTTATTTTCATAAATAAAATTCCAATTTCCCCTTAGCCATAATAAACAACAAGTGATGCCCACTAGGATGATCTTCCCAACATTCAAGTTGGAATACATGTCCCATGATGTTGGTCTTATTTTACCTTTATTAACTTCATTACATGAAATTTTAACCGTGGGTTTGTACAATGGTATCACCTTTTCACCCATGGAATTTGTGTTAAACTTTCTATGAGTTAAGTGGGTGAAATCTCTATGTGATCGAGATCAACAATTGATATCGATTGAGGGGTACTCCGTGTTGGGTGTGGAGCCTGATTATCTTCTTTATTCAGAGGTATCACATTGGACCCCGTTTCTTAATGTGGTGGAAATGCCTCCTATTTATGTGTGCTGCTAGGGTTTTTAATGGGAGAATTTATGTTTAATTTAAGGCTTTTTCCCCTAGAAGGCAACCCCTTGCTATATATGAGGGAATTTCATTGCGGCTTTGTAGATGTGTATTCTGAGCGAGAAAGAGAGAGGAGATTATGTGAGAGTGAAGAGGGAATTACAATAGATCTTATGTAGGTTATATCTCTTCATTTTGTTGGATAATATAAAAGGAAGGAGTGGTTGTTTCTCCATGGACGTAGCCCAAATTGGGTGAACCACGTATATTTGTGTCTCTTGTTTTATGTGTTTTCTATGTTTATATTTCTGCAATATTTTATGTGTTCCATTGCTCTATAATATATAATTTTCTAACTCTCCTTCTTGATCATCGTTTAAAGGGAAGGGTGGTTATAGTTGGGATTAGTTCCAATCCTCCCATATCTGATAAATAGTTGTGAAAAATTATGGAGCCCCCTCTTTCTCATATTTGATACCACCGGTAAGGGCCCACAATATTGTTGGTTTGGTTGAAGTGGTTTCCATCCAAGTCTCACCATGATTCCAATGTGGAAACCCTTCCCATTAGCAAACCTCCCACAACTAATTTGTGTATCATGTTAGTTTGTAGATGGTGGGCATGTCCAATAGTGGTCGCTTTGGCAAGGACCATGAAGTGATGATGTGTTTGTGCCACCAAGGCTAGATGGAGCCGATGTGGTTCCCTTGTGATAACATAGATTCCTTTAATAAGAAAAAACTTCTAAAAATCATAACATTTGATATGGGACTTAGATTGAGATAAATTTATATCACTGGAAATCTCTCAGTAAGTTGATCAAAATGTGGTATCATAATTAAATTATGTATACCTGAAAAAATGACATTTTTGGCTAACTTTATCTTCATAATAAATCTTGGAGGTTGGGTTAAAATAAAAAAGTAGCACTCCCACAACCTAAGATGGCATCAAGGGGTGGGAGGTGGTCACATAGTGGTATAAGAACAAAGTTTCAACACTGGAATTGAAGAGGCTCATGCACAAATGATAGAATTTAATATGACAATTTAATCATTGAATATGCTAATTTTTGGTTTATACTTGATGTGATTTATAACCTTGATAGAATATTAATATGTTTTTTTCTCTAACATGTATAATTGACATGGTTTTGATTTGTGAACATCATAATATTAGCATTCTTAATTTTAACAGACCAATGTGATACATTACTATATTCATGCAAGATTTAGCTAAAAAATCTGTGTCTATGATAGCACATAAGAAGACACTAATTCAAAAAATAAATAGAGGAATGAACTGAAAAATGGTATAGTACACCATGGATAGATCCCATCATAACTAAGAAGAGGACTTAATTGGGAAGAGGTTAAAGGAAAATTCTCCTGATTAGATGGATACCCTTAAACATTTAAGTGATGAATTGAGAGGTTGCATGGTAGATAATCATAAAAAGGTCATAAGAGAACAAGAAAGGCAAGAAGAGGTGAATGCATTGATTTTGCATATCTGATTAGATATGCAAATATAAAATCAACATGAGCTTGGTTCCAAGTATCTAGGTAGGCACAAATCTAAGTAATGCCCATTGGAGGTCTAAAATAAAGAATTGGAAACAAATATGGTAGAAGGGAGAAAGTCAACAAAAAGGCATAGGCAAGTGAAGACACATTGAGAGGAGAAATCTCACTCAACACTATTTAAAGAGAGGCAAGAATCCATGACCATTTGTCTAGTGTTGCAACTAGAATCCACCACCAACAAAGGAGAAGTGAGAAGAGCTCAATGCCTAAATAGTTTAAGAACGCAAATACCCCTACCTTTTATGGAGAAATAAAGAAAGTTGAAGAGGTAGAAACCTAGGTATTGGGAATGAAGAAATACTTCAACATCCGTGATTAGTCTAAAAACAACTAGAATGGCTATTTTCAACTTGAAGGGGAATTTTGATATATGGTGGGAATACTTGAGAAATGTTAAGGGAATTAGATAAAATGAACTATCATGGAGGACATTTAAAAAACCTTTTTGTGAGAAGTACTTGTCTGAGAGGTAGTATGACAACAAAATTAAAGAGTTACATGAATATAAGCTAGGTAATATTACCTTGGATGCGTGTACCAAAATATTTTTGGATATATTGAGGTATTTTCCATATATTAAGGACAATAAGGTGAATATATAGAGATACCTATGCGAGTTACTACATTCCTATCAAGATAGGATTGAGCCCAATGAGCCAAGGGCACTGGAGGAACCATCATAAAAGATAAGTATTTATATGATCATTATAAGCATAGGGTTGGATTCCGATTAGACTAGAACAAGAAGGATAGAAGCAGTTTCAAAAGAAAAGCACCAAATTTCTTAGGACATAAGAAAGGAGGGAAAATTGTTAAGTTCACCACTCTTTACAAGGGTGAATTCCAATGGAATTTCATTGTTACCGGTAGAGACCAGCATTTCATTGTTACCAGTAGAGACCAGCCTGCTAAATCATTGAGAGAAGAGATTGAGGAGTCCAAGGGAAGGTTGTTACAAAGTTGGGGATGTGGAGAGAACAAAAAGTAGAGCGATTGTCCTCTCGAACAAAAAAATTGCAAGAAGTTGTATAATTTCCAAGAAGCAGTGATGGTGAAAGATGTATCTCATAGAATAGCTCAAATTTACGTGAGATTGGAGAATAGGTAAGAAGATCATCAAGCCTTGGTGACTGTGATGGAAGGTATGCCTATCAACTAGCCTATTTCAATTTAATTGATATTGGTTCTAGTTTTAGCTATATTAGCCCAATTGTTGTAGATATATAGAATTTTCAAAGAAAGCTCCATGCAAAGTTGTGGCTGCTCCAACCCGCCACTAGAGAAAAAAATCGGCTAATATAATTTGTGGAATCATGACCACTCAAGTTAGGCAAGATGGCCTCAAAAACTACCCTCAACATACTAACGTTGGGATAATATGGCACTTTATTTAGCATGGATGGGCTAGTAGCCCACTGAACCAAGGTGCACTAATATAATAAGTTACTAAAGTGCCTCAATGATGAAGGCAAGGAAGAGATGCTACAAGGAAAGAGAAAGCATGTATTAGGTAGATAAATTTTAGCATTGTAAGTAAATAAATGCAACCAGAAGGCATGTTCCATGGTCATGATATAAGTAATCAATGTGACAAAAAAAAATAAAAAAATTAGAATTGAAGATCACCCTCTCTTGAAGCAATACAATGATGTATTCCTCGAAGTATTGCTAGGATTACAACAAAAGAAAGAAGTTCAATTCTCCATTAAATTGATTCATGGCGCAACACCAATTTCAAAAGCTCCATATCATATGAGCATGCAAAAATTGGTAGAACTATAGTTGCAACTGTAGGATATGTTGAAAAAGGGGTATATCAGACCCAATGTATCACCTTGGGGAGCCCCATTATTGTTTGTAAAGAATAAGGAAGGCATGTTGTAGCTATGCATTGAAGATCAATAGCTAAATAAATATATAGTGAAAGATAAATATATGTTTACCAGAATTGATCATCTATTTGATCAACTAAGATAGATTGCAGTGTTCTCTAAAATAGATTTGAGATTGGGTTATCATAAAGTATGAATTAAAGACAAAGGCATACAGAAAACAATGTTCAGGATGATATATGGACACTACGAGTTTGTGGTAGTGCCATTTGGTCTCACAAATGGATTGATCACATTTATGTGCATCATGAAAAACATCCACAGCTCATATTTGGATAGGATTTGATTGGTTTTTTTGAATGATACCTTGATTTACTCAAAAACCAAGGAAGAACATGAAGAAAAACTGAAGTGTTGCAGTCACCGAGGGAACAAAATATATATTCCAAACTCAACAAATTCGACTTCTTCTAATCACATGTAAAATATTTGTGACATGTCATTTCAAGAGGAGGAGTGGTTGTGGATCTTGAAAAGATTAAGGCTATAGTAGAGTGTCCCACTTGTCAAAATACCATGAAGGTTATATCCTTTGTGGGATTGGATAGATATTATCGATGATTCATTCAATATTTTTCAAATATTTGGAATCCAATCACACCCCTACAAAGGAAAGGAGTCAAATTTCAATGGACATTAGAGTGCACAAGAAGATTTTAAAAATCAATATATTGATCACACATGCACCTATTTTGTGGATAGCATATCGAGAAATGTACTTCATACTCTGGATAAATATGTGTAAGGAAGGAATAGGTGGATTCCTTATGTAATATGGGAATTTTATTGGCTATGGGTTAAGGAAATTAAAAAAGCATGAGAATAAATATGTCACTCATGGCTAGGAGTTGGCACCCATTGTTCATGCCTTAATGATGTGGAGACACTACTTTCTTGGAAAAATATATGAATTGATGTCAAATCACAAAGGGTTGATATATTTGTTTGATCATCCTAAGTTACATTCTATCCAAGCTAGATGATTGGCTTTAATTAGTGAATTGGATTTTGAAATAAAACATATTAAGGGAAAGGAAAACAAGGTAGCAAATATAGACCACAAAATTCTACAATTAGCATACTTGGTAGCTGTAAGAACTTGTGAGTTTGACACCAAGGAAAGGGTCAAAGAGGTTGTTGGGTAATTTTATTGGTGATTAAATTGATTCATTAATTATCAACCAAGGTTCATGTACTTATGAAGTGCATGTACACAATATATGTTAGAAATTCTAATTTTTATTAAAAGATGACACTGAAATGTAGTTTTAAATCTATTGAAGCAAAGTGTGATTCTGATCAACAAGATTAAATCATAGCATTCCTATGCACATGTTCTTTTCCATCAAAATTGTTCTTTATAAAGAAAACTAATCATAAAGGTGAAACCATTTGAAAGTTTTATGTTACTAAGTTGAATTTAAAATTACTTTACTTGACAAGAATTAAAATTTTATTCTATTGAACTGAATTGAAATATTATTCTAATGAACAAAATTGAAACCCTATTCTACTGCAATGAATTGAAATGCTATGCCTATTTCTATACTTGAAGTCTTTACTCTATTCAATGGAAATAAATCTTTAATGTAAGTTCTTTACAAATTTCCCAGATTTTGAATTGTATTAAGAAACATAAATTGAAAGTGATGATATAAAATACAACACTGAGGAACTACTAGTGTGGGTAGTTGTGAATGGAATCTATTAGCACATAAATTTGCCTTACGCTGAAGGAAGGAAAAGATTAGGGTAACCACAAACCACGCTCAGTCTGGTAGCTAGCCCTACCAGAGCAGGAGAGGGCTCTCTCCGAGTCACACTCAGTGAATAGATAATCGGAAACAATCTGAGATGACTTACAATGAAATATTTACCTTAGGCTAGTAAGTGAATAGGAATGCGGGAAACAATTTTCATGAATGACCGAGCTTCTGGGATGGTATGGGACCAACGCTCAGCAAAGAACAGAGAATTTAATACAAAGGCACAAATTATTCCGTGAGGCAAGGTAGGCGGAAAATGTAACAATTTAGTTTGAGGTACTGCGGCATGAATAAATTGCTGAAGAAAGTGAAAAGGGCATAGTGACATGAATCATTTTCAACAGAAGAAAAACACTGAACATGAAATTTTCCCATAGGCAGAGCAATAAAATTGAATTCTACCTAATCTCACTCAGAAAATTTCACTGGAAATGAACATGAATTGAATTATGAAACATAACGAAATACATATGAAAACATGAGAGACACATTTGCTACACTCACAACCATAAGAATATCATGAAACAGAGCCACTGCCTTTCATTAATTCTCTATCAAAAATACACAGTGAAGAAAAAAAGTTTCTTTCCCACAGTCTCCCAGAAGTTACAAGCCAACCAATCCTTTGCAAATAACTTGCATACAATATATAGAATGTGTGAGGAAGAGATAGAACGCCCAAGGGTTGGGGAGTTACTCGAATCATTTCGAAATGGAGATGGAGAGCCAACCATCAGCTACAGGTGCAGCGCTACAAACATGACATTTGGCTTTGGGTGACCATTTTCCTTCCTTCTCGACTTGGATAGAAGCCAATCTGGAGAAAAAAGTCTTTAAATGCCACCTTTGGTGCCAAAAAACTGAAGTGTAGATGAGCGGGCCCACTTGGAGAAGTCGCGAACCGAAATTTCGCGAAACGGAAGCAAATTGGGCAATTTTTCCTCTATGCGTTGCGCTACTTTGGGGCCTGTTTTGGGGCACTTGAAGGTGTCCAAAATGTTCCCAAGTGGGCTTTCTGGAAAGCCTGTCCTGTTAACTTTCTAACCCAGCTAGAATTTTCAAATTTGGTGCTCATTTTCCCCTCCAAATCTCCATTCTCCCAAGACTTCTTTCTGTGTGTCAACAAAGTGGCAGAGAGGCCATTTTTTTGGTGTTTTTTGACCTTTAGGAGACTCAGATCTTGTCAAAATTTCTTGCCCGGACACCAGTAGTCATGATTTTCCATGTTGAATCCAAAAATGGAAGCCATTCCTCATTTGGAGCTCTAGAAGTTTAGCGTCGCGCCAGTGGCGCAATGCACAGGGAGAAAATCCCTGTTTTTTACCCAAAAAATTACCAAGTGACCAAAATTTACCCAAATTTTTTGAAATTTGGGCTGGAGGATCTCTATGGGGTATTATGATGGGCCAAGGAAGCCTCAGCCAAGATCCGAAGCTGATCTTGCTCCTTTTCCCTTTTTGCCCTTCTTGTTGCTTTCCTCAATTTTGCCTTCAAGTTCCATGTGCACTCATGTTTTGCACCCTGTAACGGAAAGCCATATGTCTCAATAGAGCAAGGTCCTGGTCGGCCTTTTTCGGTAGCCTCTCCAAATGCATGTTGACCCTCTCAAGGTTGGTCTCCCAATCCTCATTGATTGCTTGCTCCAAATATGTGAGCGCAACCCTTCTTCTTTGAGCAGCTTGGCGATGCTCACGAATGTTTTGCAGCTCCATGATCGTCTGTTGGTCCTCAAGCTGCTTGTTTCTCTACTCTAGGTACTTCATGTTCCACTTGGCCCTCTCCAAGTCAAGGGATAAGGACTCAATCACTGACTGTTGCTCCTGGATGATCTTTGTAAGCTTAGCATTTGTTGGTTCTGCATCTGTCTCATCATCCTGGAGGAGAACAAACTCGGTCTCTCGCTCACCTAATTGCCCTTCCTCATGCACTGGCTCCTTACCCTTACCCTTCTCCTGTGATGCTGATGTTGGAAGCGAGGCCCCTTCCACCCATAATGGAGATAACACTCGCTTTGCTGCTTCAAATAAGGGTCTATTGCCTCTCTGATAGGTGATGTATACTGCCATAGTAGCAGTCTCATGTCGCTCATACTGATGAGATGGGCCCCCTATCTCATGCTCTGCCTCTGAAACCACCTGTGGAGCACTGAAGAAGTCACGGGAGATGAAGTCCTCCCAAGAAATACCCTGCAATCCCAACTGATGGTCCACCAAAATCCAGATAAGGGCAAAGTGATAAACACTGTTGAGCTGCTGTCAAGGGGTCTTGTGCTGCATGAAATTCTTCATCCTCTCTATGTTCCCGCAGATGAAAAATGGGAGGTTCATCATCCGCACCCTGGTAAAGTGCATGAGCAACCTGATGTGATAGGCATAAAGGCGAGAAAACCTCCCCTCACAACTGAAATACTTCATGATCAATTTCATGAGCGGGGCATACTCATCTCTCAAAAATCTGAATGGAAAAACTCTCGTGAGGTGGCTCAAACAGCTGTCTTTGATGTAAGGCTCATAATGATGCCTCTCTACCTTCTTTTTCTTATGCCACTACTCTCCAATGTTTGGTATGCCTGTTGCCACTGATATGGTTTCGGGTGTCAATGTGAAAGTGACCCCAGCCAAGATAGATTGTTCTCCATGTAGCTGAAGTGAAAAAAGACGAGCCAACTCATGATGAACTCTGACATTTGCCACCCTCTGACAAAATTCAAAACATGCTAAGTGCTGGAAACAAGACATAGCAAGAGGGCATGCCTGCAACTCGGTGAGGGTGTTTGGCTCATCTCTAAGATGTCTGCCACTCCGGTGATGTCTCCTGTGGGCCCTTTCTCCTGAAGTTGTGTCACTGTGGGTCTCCTCCTCGTATTCTGATGAAACTTCGGATGCCATTACTGTTGTTTGTACCCTGAGTTTTATGCTGCCCTTTGATTCCAATGAAGCTGGTAGTTGCTCTGACAATCTGCCCCCAAGGGGACAATAAAACAGGGAATATTAGGAAGGGAATGATTGTTATGAAACCAGCTCAAGAAAAGATAGAAAAGATAAATCCACGCCTTAGAATTCAGCCTCTTCGAGGGGGCAACCTCCTTTACATTACATAAATGAACAATTCTTGGATGATACAAATGACAAAACCTCCTTTCTATATATAGGAGTCTAAGGAGTCACAATATAATCCAGTTGACCTAACAATAATAATATAAAGCCACAAAAATAACAATAGAGGGATTCTAAGGGGCACAGAAATAACAATATGGGGGTATTAGGGGCACAACAATATAAATAAGGGGTATAACTACAATAGTAATGGGGTAATCACTAGTATTATAGGGACCCAACATGCCCCTCTCCTTCAAAAAAGTGTTGTCCTCAATGCTTGAGCAGTTCTGGATACTTATGCATAAAATTCTCATCCTCCCATGTGGAATCTTCAGTGGATAAGTTCTTCCACTTGATAAGATACTCTGAAATTGATCGATTTCGTAGCTGTCGAGTTTTTTTTTCTGTGACTGCTTCCGGTTCCAATATAATTTTTCCTTCCTCGTCAAGTTCTGGAAATATTGTTTGAACTGGGAGCTTGTCACCTATAACCTTCTTTAAACATGAAACATGGAAAACTAGGTGCAATCGAGAAGCTGCAGGAAGCTCCAATTTGTATGCCATAGTACCAATCTTTTCCAACACCTTGTACGAACCATAATACTTTGGTGATAATTTATTATCCTTCTTAGCTTGCTTTAGGGACATTTGCTTATATGGTTGTAGCCGTAGGAATACCCAATCACCTACATCAAAACTTCTTTCACTGCGATGTTGATCTGCCTGTTGTTTCATTCTATTTTGTGCCAACACGAGGTTATCCTTTAAGAGTTGGAGGACTTGTTGTTGATGTTCGATGTGATGTTCCACTGCCTGAACCTTAGAATTTTCTCTTAAATATGATGTGATTGATGGTGGTTGGTACCCATAAAGTGCCATAAATGGGGTCATTTTTGTTGCTGTATGGAAGGAAGTGTTATACCACCATTCAGCCAGAGGCAACCATTTGACCCATTGTGTCTGTTTATCAGATACAAAGCAACGAAGATATCCTTCCAAACATTTGTTTACTATCTCAGTTTGCCCATCAGATTGAGGATGATAAGATGAGCTATGAGCTAACTGAGTACCAAGACAAGAAAATAATTCTGTCCAAAAATTTCCAGTGAAAATGGGATCTCTGTCACTTACAATAATCTTTGGGTTTCCATGTAGCTTTTGAACTGTTTCCATAAATGCAGTAGAAACTGTACTGGCTTTAAATGGATGTGATAATGCACAAAAGTGTGCATACTTGGTAAGTCTGTCAACTACCACCATGATGACACTCTTTCCCTCAGACTTGGGTAAACCTGTGATAAAATCCATTGAAACCTCCTCCCAACATTGGCTTGGAATGGATAAAGGTTGTAATAGACCCGGTGTCTTAATTGTTTCAACTTTATTTTGTTGGAAAACCAAACATTCTGCCACAAACTTTTGAATATCTGATTTAAGGCCATCCCAAAAAAATTCCTTCTTAACCCTGTGGTAAGTTTTTAAAAATCCCGAGTGCCCTCCTAAGGGAGAAGTGTGCAATTCCATAAGAATCTTTTGTTTTAGCTGGGAATTCTTACAGAGGTATAAGCGATCTTTGTACCATAACGAATCATTTTTCCAGCTAAATGTATGAGAAGTACTGGAATCTTGTTGTAGCTTTCGAATAAGTGCCCACACTTCTTCGTCATTCTTCCATTCCTCCTTTGCTTCGTTTATCCAATCTGGTTGGATAATAGAAATGGCACACAACAATGCTTCCATATCCTCATCCTTTCTTGAGAGTGCATCTGCCACCACATTTTGCTTCCCTTTTTTGTAGATGATTTCAAAGTCATAACCCAACATCTTTGTGACCCACTTTTGTTGCTCTTTAGAGGATAATCTTTGTTCTAAGAAGTATTTAAGGCTATCATGATCCATTTTTACCTTGAAGTGTCTTTCCATTAGGTAGGGTCGCCATTTCTTAAGTGCATGGAGTATTGCCAACATTTCCTTCTCATAAATAGCTTTGCTTAAAAACTTTCCCTTGATTGGACGACTTTCAAAAGCAATGGGTCTTTCATCTTGCATTAAAACAGCACCAATTCCATTTCCTGAAGCATCACATTCCACAATAAAGGTTTTTGTGAAGTCCGGTGTAGCTAAGACCGGTGCTTGGCACATTGCCTCTTTAAGATGTTTAAAGGCCTTTGTTGCTTCCGGAGTCCATGAAAATGAATCTTTCTTCAATAATGTTGTTAGAGGTGCTGCTATTCTCCCATAATTCTTAACGAACTTGCGATAATACCCTGTCAACCCAAGAAATCCTCGCAGATGCTTTATGGATGTGGGAATTTTCCATTCCTTAATGGCTTTAATTTTGCTAGGGTCTACCTTAACTCCTTCATGAGATACAATATGACCCAAATATTCCACCTCCTGGACTCCAAAGAAACATTTGGATCTTTTTGCATATAATTGTTTCTCCTCCAATAGTTGTAGCACCTTGTCAACATGTTCAACATGCTCCTTCCAAGACTTGTTGTAGATTAGTATATCATCAAAAAATACTAACACAAATTTTCTAAGGAATGGTTTGAAAATTGAATTCATCAAACCTTGAAATGTTGAAGGTGCATTGGTAAGGCCAAAAGGCATGACCAAAAATTCATAATGACCCTCATGAGTTCTAAATGCCATTTTCGGAATGTCTTCAATCTTCATTCTGATTTGATGATATCTCGAATGAAGATCCAACTTGGTGAAGTAAATTGATCCATGCAATTCATCCAGTAATTCATCAATGACAGGAATGGGGAACTTATCTTTAATAGTGAGCTTGTTGAGCTCCCTATAATCTGGACACATGCGCCATGATCCATCCTTCTTGTGCACCAATACTACTGGAGCTGAGAAAGAACTTTGACTCGGTTGAATTATACCAGCCTCTAGCATTTCTGCAACCATACGTTCAATTTCACTTTTTTGGACATATGGATATCTGTACGGCCTGATGTTTGGAGGAACACTTCCTGGAATCAGATGAATAGCATGATCATGATCACGCATAGGTGGGAGACCTTTGGGAGTCTCAAATACCTTGGAATGATTGTCCAGGACTTTTTGGAGATCTGGAGAAATAGATGATTCCAATGTGGAAACATCTAGCGAACATAATTGTGCAATTAAACCTCTTTTCTCCTTTTTTAGAAGCTTTGTCATGCCATTAGAGCTGATTATCTTTCCTGGTTTCCCTGCAATACCCCTTAATTCAACTTCCTTTCCTTCCACAGAAAATTTCATGAAAAGTTCTTGAAAATTAAAAGCTATTGTACCCAAGGATTGTAGCCATTGGACTCCTAGTACAACATCAGCACCTCCCATTGGAATGGAAAGCATTGGGCTAGTCAATACATATTCTCCCATGGATAGCTTGATATTATGGCACTTCCCAGAACAATTTATTGTTCCTCCATTTGCAATCATCACTTGACACTCTGGTGCTGGATATAGGAAGCAATTCAATTCTTTTGCTACCCTACAATGAATAAAATTGTGGGTGCTTCCTGAATCAATCAACACTATTACCTTTTTCTTCTTGATTTGTCCTTCTATCTTGATGGTTTGAGGAGTGGTAATTCCCACCAATGCATTACAAGATATGGTCGGATTTATTTGTTCTTCATATAGGCTTTGTTCCTGGAATATATCCTCTTCTTTTGACCTTTCTTGCTCCTTTTCTTCTTCCTCTTCACAATCTATGTAGAATAATTTCTTCTCAGCACACTTATGACCTTTTGTGTATTTGCTATCACAATTGTAACAAAGCCCTTTTGCTCTTTTTTCTTCCAATTGTTGTGGTGTCAACCTTGTAGGTTGTGGAAGACTATGGGCAACAACACTTCCGTCTTTATAGTTGTGAATGGTATGCTTCCTAGTTGCCATAATTTTGCTTTCCATTTTTCTTGCTAACCTAAATGCCTTCTCTAATGAATCAGGTTCCCAAAGGCGCACATCATGTTGGATATTATCCTTTAAAGACCCTATGAACACATCAATCCTATGCTCCTCTGGAATATCTTTTACCCTTATGTTCAATTTTTGGAACTCCTCAATGTGCTCCATTATTGAACCCTTTTGTTTGAGACTTATCAATTGGCTAAAAAAAGTGTTGCTTTTTGTATCCTCATAATGTGCTATCAATTCTTCCGTAAAAATTGCCCAAGTGATAAATTGTTTATGAGAACAAAGCCATTGATACCATACAAATTGATTTGACTCCAAATATAAAGTTGCCATACGTACCTTTTTTGTGTTTTGCACATTATTGAGATCGAAGAATTGCTCCATCTGTAATATCCATGTGGCGGGATCCTTGCCATCAAACTTCCTCACATCGATTTTTGGAACATGGTGAGTCTTCGATCCAACATTAGCGTCTATGGTATCATGATTAACATTTCTTTTGTTCTCATCATGAGTTTCCTTTACTACCTTTTCACCATTAGTGACACTTTCTTGTAGCAACTTCTTCAATTCTTCCATATCTGTCTTCAAATCTATCTTCAAATCTGCCATGTCTCTCTTCAAATCTGTCTTCAAATCATCCATCTTAGCTTCCATGCCCTTTATCTTAGATTCCACGCCACTTATCTTAGCTTCTGTTAGCTTTTGTGAGCGTGACATTTGTTGCACTTGTTCTTGTAATTTTGATATATCATGTAGCATTTCTTCTCTTCTTCATGAGTCATGCTAGAGCTTTCAGGTTCCTTACTAGGTGTTTGCATTTTCTTTCTTCGGGGCATCAATTACCGATAATAATGCTTTACTATGCCCTTTGAATTCCGTTAAACCAAGCTTACACCAAAAATTATAAAAAAAAACTACACACCTTTTTTTCACTTTATAGAAGGCTGATATTGAATCTGATGTATCTCTGTAATTTCGAATCATCCAGTTCTAAAATTGCTACCTGCAGTAGCCTTCTGCGTCCTCTTTCGAATGCCACAAGTCTGAGCCAAATTGGATTCTCCAAGGAAGAGTTATGTGAAATCTCCCACAGTGACTTGCTTTTAGACTGGTTCAGTAGAGCGAACTTGTACGACGTGCCACGAGTCACTGTTTCAACCTTTGAATCTGAAACACACATACAAGAAACTACAGTCCGTCCTCTTTTTGTACCGTTTTATGAAATTTCAATCCGATCCTCAGAGATAGAGTTATGACGATTTTCCCCAGGTCACCTGTTTTGAATGTAATTCAGGAGTCTGCAAAAAGGCCAACTTCCTCAGATCATATCTCCGAAAATATCACGCAAAAAGCTCTGAAATTCGGACCCAAGGTTCAGCGCCAATTCTTCTCAAATGGGGTTTTTTTTGCGACTTTTGAAACGTCACAGAAAAAAGTTATAGTGAAAATTCCACGATGACCTGTTTGGAGCAGCGAAACCCTAGAATCCAAAGCTCTGATACCAAATGTTATGAAACCAGCTCAAGAAAAGCTAGAAAAGATAAATCCACGCCTTAGAATTCAGCCTCTTCGAGGGGGCAACCTCCTTTACATTACATAAATGAACAATTCTTGGATGATACAAATGACAAAACCTCCTTTCTATATATAGGAGTCTAAGGAGTCACAATATAATCCAGCCGACCTAACAATAATAATATAAAGCCACAAAAATAACAATAGAGGGATTCTAAGGGGCACAAAAATAACACTATGGGGGTAATAGGGGCACAACAATATAAATAAGGGGTATAACTACAATAGTAATGGGGTAATCACTAGTATTATAGGGACCCAAAAATGATGTAATGGGAATAGGGGTTAAAGGGAGAGATTTTTCAGGGACTTGGGAGTATTTTGGGTATAGTGTTGATGGGGTAGGGTTTGAAACACCTTGGTAGCACTGTTACTGTAGAACAAACCCTAGGATCATGGTTTCTTTGTGTCTTCTTTTGTTTGCTTTATAAAAAATTTTGCATTTGATTTATACTCCTAAAACCATGCTATTCCTTTCAAGTTTGATGCAAGAGTGGAGGTAGGTTGCCCACCTTTCAAATTTGATAAGCATCCACAAAAGTTTTGGGCGAATTAGATGGTTTCTGGGCTTTATATCCCTGTGCGTCGTGCGCAGTGCCCAGTGCGCCGCGCCAGTGGTGGATTTACACTGTGGACGGGCTCTGTGTGCGTCGCACCCAATGAGTGTGCCACGCTCCTTTGTGTGTGCACTGCGCGCTCTGAGATCACCCTAAATTGCTCCTAATCGTTTGACTCTTCAACTCTTCGACCATGCACCTCTCTTCCACCGCCTTGCTTGCACAATGAGCTGGTCTTATGGTGATTTTGTGTTGACCAAATAGTGGAGGGGTAGGGAGAGGGTTGGTAGTAATTTAGGGCAGGGGTTTTAGGAAAACTGATCAAGGGGAGATGGGAAAAATGATAGGTGAGGGGAAAAGGTGAGTGGAGTGAAACCTTGGCACTAACAACACATTTTAACAACCCTAGCCATCATTTTCTTGGTGATTTCTTATGGTTGACCTTATTCATTTTGGTGACATTCAAACATCTCTATAAACACCATATCATTGATAAAATTTGACGAACAGGTGATGTCGTAAGGCCTACCTCTCGATTTGATAGCATTCACCAAAATTTGGAGTGGTTTGGCAATGTTTTTCGGCCCCTGGTCTGTGTGCACCGCGCGAAAAACCCAGTGCGCAATGCGCTGGGTATGCACTACGCCTGTGGAAACTTTCAACTATGGGCTGGCTCTGTGTGCGCCGCGCCCAGTGAGTGCACTGCGCTCCTGGGTATGTGCGCCGCGCCCTCTAAAACCAGCTCCCACTCACTCAAACGCTTCACGATTTCACACTCCACCTTTGCAATGTCTCTCCAAGGCTTGTAATAGCACAATGCCCTTGATTTGGATAAAAACATGTATATATAGCCTTGGAAGAGATGGTTTTAATTTTTGCTTCCTTGAAAACCCATTTTTCTAATGTTGTGTTTTGCACTTTTTCACTGACTTTAAAACACACTGATTTTCACTTTCCCTTTCAAATTTTGGCTCAAATGATGAAATTTTCGGCGCATCTTTGCAGGGATTGTATGACAGGGAATTTGGCCACGGAAACCATGACTACATCTGAAAATGTCAATTGGCGGTCTTTTGGAAAATTTGGTCATAAATGACACTGTTTGACTTTTCTTCAAAACAAATTTTTGAAGAAGAGTCGCAGTCTATCCACATGACGATGAAGCTCTCTGAACCATAGCTGTGTAAGGGCCTCCCTCTGGCCTGCATGGCTTTACTATACATGTTTCAAAGACAAAATTGATGAATTCCTAGACCCAAACATAGAAAATGACTTTTGTCCTGTAAAGGACCAGACCTTGACTATCATGGACTTTGGTGATTATTGAGAAAAGACCTGAGCCAGCAGGAGCTAGACATGAGGGGAAATGATTAGCATGACTTTCTCCATCAAATCATGGCATGCCCCTAGCGAAATGTAGCTGAGTGAATGGAGTGGGACACCTAAAATTGAAATGCACAAATATTTTTGATCTCTGACGGAGGGCTGACCAGACCGACTCTAACATTGGCTCCAATGGGGGATGGTAGCTCCTTGGAGGTGCCATGAACAGCAGACCTATGGAGGAGCTAGACAGTGCCTTTTTTCCATTGGGCTGTGGAGTCATCATTTTGATAAACGGCACAGGACTCTAACTTATTTATGAAACTGAAATGACCACTTGAGAAATTGACTTAAACTTGACATTGAAATAACTCAAAAACTCACTTTACAGACTGAAACCTAACTGAAATAAAAATGGTATTTACAGTGACAGTGGAAGCAGCGTTAATAAATCAGCAGTGATACCACTTGAGCATCCGACCATTGCTCGGCCCTCCTAGACAATCTTCCTCGTTCATTTCCTTCAGAAGAAAGGCATTCTGACCCCTATATGCTGCAATCTTGAAAGGGCCTTTCCAAAGATTTTCGAACTTTCCGTGTTTGCCTTTCTCTTCATTCCTTGCATCCCACTTCAGCACCACATCATCTAACTGAAATTTATCTGCTTTTTCTTTTCTGTCATATATTTTCTATATTTCTCCTGTAATTTGGATGTGTTCTTGAAAACTTCTTCTCTTGCTTGCTGCAAGTGGATCATTTGATTCAACCTTCTATGAATGGGATCTTCTTCACTGCCGGCCTCCTGAAGAAGTCTGACTACCGGGCAGTAAGAGAGGCGGGAAATACTATGTCAACTCCATAAACAAGCTCAAACGGTGACATACCAATGGACTTTTTATGACTGATCCAATCTGCCCAAACCGCATGGACCAACCTCTTATTCCAGCTCTTTTTATTTATTTCTAGCAGCTTCTTGATGATGTTGACCAATGATTTATTCGAAGATTCCACCAATCCATTGCCTTGAGGATGATAGACAGTTGAATGACCCAAAATGATGTGATATTTATGACAAAATTCTACCATCCTCTTTGATTTGAAAGCTGTTTCATTATCCGGTGATTAATTTGTTTGGAAAACCAAAGCGAGACAAGATATTATTTTCAAGATTTGAAATGATTACTGTGTCTATACCTTGTCTGGTGGGAGCTGCCTCAATCCATTTTGTGAAATAGTCTGTCGCCGTAAGAATCCATCTATGTTTTCCGGAAGAGGCGGGATGAATTTCCCCAATGAAATCCAACCCCCACTGCTGGAAAGGAGCGCTCACCTCAATAGGCTTAAGTGGCAAAGGCTGTAATTTCTGTTTTCCTTTGAAAATCTAACATTTATGACAGCGCTTGACCATCTTATACACATCAGCAAACAAAGTAGGCTAGTAGTGCCCTGCTCTCAAAATTTTGTTCATTGTTGACTTCCAAAAAAGGTGACCACCACACTCTCCTCCATGGAAATCCTCCATTATTTTCTTTGCCTCCTCTTCCACCAAACAATTTAACAAAATGCCACAGGGATCTTTCCAATACAGTGAAGAATTCAAAATACAAAACTTGGCAGCCTTCAATTTGAGTGTTCTCGATTTGTTTCTAGTCATGCCGGGCAATGGTGATAGATTTTTCAGCACATATATTATATCTGAATACCATGGGGACAAAGAAAACATTTCAGATACCTGAATGGATGATATTTACTCATTCTCATCGGACATGGCAGTGATCAGATTTATGTCCAAGGCATGCAAGTTTGGTTCGACCATTAGCTTCGCCAACCCCTGTCCTTTGACCAGCTTTGTGGGCTTTATTTCCACATCATATTCCAGCAAGGCTGCAATCCATTTGCCTCTTCTTCCTCCCAGATCAGTCTGCACTAAAAAATCATTTACAACAGTATTAGGAACATAGGCCAGAATGTGAGAATGTAGGATATATACCCGGAAATCCTTCATTGCCTTCGCCAATGCCAAGGCTTGCTTCTCAATGATGTTGTACTTTAAAGATGCATCCCTTATAGCCTTGTTGAAGAATGCAATGGGTCTTTCATGGTAATCTCTCTTCTGCAATAATACCGTTGCCATAGTGTGCTCAGAAGAAAATGAAAACAATATGAAATCCTGAGTGTAGTTCGGGTTGACTGGAATTGGAGCTGAAGAAAGGGCCAATTTGATCAAGTTGAAAGATTTTACAGCCTCCTCTGTCCATTTCACATGGCTGTCCTTCTTAAGCATGTTGGTCATTTCTCTTAAGTGTTCTGCAAGATTACGCACAAAGCGATGCAGAAAATTCATTTTACCATTGAATGATTGTATCTCTTTTTTGTTCCTAGGCAGATTGATTTGCTGAATTGCTTGCACACGGGCTGGGTCTATACGAATGCCATCCTTTGAAATGATGTGCCCAAGTAATTTGCCTTCCTCCATGGCGAACAATCTCTTCTTAGGATTCAGCGATAGACCATATTTCCTGCACTTTTAAAAGACAATTTTTAGATGATGCATGTGCTCTTCATCAAATTTGGAAAATACCGTCAAATAATCCAGGTACACCACCAAAAACACATCCTTCTCATTTTCAAAAGCCAAGTCCATTGCCCGCTAAAATGTGGCACCTGCATTATTTAAACCGAAGGGCATTTTGGCATAGTGAAAGGTTCCCCATGGAGTGGTGAACGTTGTCTTGTCCCTATCATCTTCATGGACAAAAATTTGGTTATATCCGGAATAACCATCAAGTAGTGACATACGAGATGCCCCCACTACTCGCTGAATATATGGTCCATCTTGGGCAGTGGATAGTTGTCCTTCAATGAGACTTTATTTAGATTTCTGAAATCAATGCATAGGCGGATCTCACCAGTCTTCTTGCGTACAGGCACTAAGTTAGATATCCAATCTGAAAATTTGATGGGCACAATGATACCAGACTTGTACAACATGTTTACCTCCTTTTCGATAGATGGCAGCAACTTTGGATTTATCCTTCTCAGCTTCTGTCTAAATGGTTTTTAATTGGGCTTGATGGGTATCGTGTGCTGAATAATATTGGTATCATAGGTCTTTAAATCAGAATAGTCCCAAGCAAACACATATGCAAACGAAGCCATCAAACTAATGTATTTGTCCTTGATCTTTGGCGGTAATGCTTTAGACAATTTTACCAACTTTGGATTGGCAGTTGTACCGATGTTGACCTCTTCTACACCCTTCTCTGTTGGTTGCAATGTTGGCTTGTGGGCTACATCATCCTGATCAAAAAGTTCCTCCAGAGGTATCAAGCCTTTAGGAATGATGTTATTCTTCAGCTATAATACATCCATTTCATTGATCTGCACTTCATCTGTACCATCCTTTTGCCTTCGTCATTTTCTACATCAATGGAGGTTTCTTTGAACTTGCCTTTGTTTAGCAGAAAATCCTTAATCTCCTCATCATCTTGAAATACTTTCCAATATCGCTGATTGTCTGGAATGGTTGGACGATGCTTGACATGGATTTCAAATTTATTGTTGGAGTTCATGGGGATCTTCAAACTGCTTGCTGCCTTGGCAAGAGCATCAACAATACTGTTTTGTATACGAGGCACACATGTCAAGGTGTATTCTGAAATAACTTCAAGATGTCTAAAACTACATTACGATAGGCCCGCATCCTAGGATGTTTAGCTTGATACTCACATCTTACCTGATTTATTACCATTTCGGAGTTGCCATATACCGAAATCCTATTTGCATTCAGCTTTCTAAGAATCTTCAGGCCCGCAATCAGAGCTTCATACTCAGCTTCATTGTTTGAACACTCAAAGGCCAGCTTGTAAGAGAAAACCCTCACACTGCTAGGCACTTTATTTGGGGCGGAGAAAGGACTGCGTACCCAAATTCCAATTCCAGTGCCATCATTTCCTACTGCTCCATTGAAATCCATGGTCCACAAGCCTTCTTCCTCCTCTTGTAAGTGCTGGAAATCTGTTTGCCATGCCTTGTCTTCTTGCTATCCATTACTTTCAACTGATTGCCCAACATTTTCCTACTTTTCTTGTCTTTCTTTCTTCAAAATTTCTCTAAAATTTTATGTTATTTTCGGAATGTCATCTGCTTATACTATCTAACTATCTATCTCATTTAAACTATCTGAAAACAAAACAAAAGACTCTAAATCTGTATGTACATAGTTAATAGGATGATTTATAGGTTTCTCCTTGCTTGTGATCATATATTTCATTTTTTGTTCCAGATATAACTTCCTCATTTGTCCAAACACCGAGATTGTTGCATAGGAGAAATCCAGCTGTAGTGTCCCTTTCAATTTCACTACCCAAGACCTGGAAAGAAGCATGCCAAACCTTGGAGGAATATTTGCTACCACCACATCCATCAAAACATTTTTCATAGGAAGCTAATCCAAACTCACAACCAAGTCTTTGATGAGTCCTATACATCTTACTCTGCTGGAATTGAATGAATAGAGATCATGATATTGCCGGGTGATGTCCAGACCAAGCTTATCCATGATAGCCTTGGGCATGAGATTGTGAAAAGCTCTAGAATCGAACATGGCGTTGTGTAACACAAAATCATGCAATCGTAAACTGATATAGAAGGGTGGCACATCGCTATCGGGAGACTCACCATTTGATGCTGGTCCAAAAATCATTTCAGGCTGATCATCTTCTACATTTACCATGTTGGACATTGGGTCCAAATTTAACATTTTAGAAATCTGTCCTCTATAACTGTTGTTCTTCATTATTTCAGTCAAGGGGATGGATACCTTTAACTTATAAATCTCATTCTCTAAGCTAAAAGCAGGAGTCGTTTCTACCTCTTTGACTGGGATCTCTTTCTTTTCCTTTTCTCTTGATGTAGCTTGCTGCTGTGATTTTTCTGCTAATTTTGACTTGCTGCTCTCCGGACCAACTGCCTCCTTTCCTTTTCTTTGTGTAGCTGATGAATCGTTATTTGCTGCTTCAACCTCCTTCTTTTTCTGAATTGGTTTGGTTGGCACATCTCTGTTTCTAAGTGAATATCACTGTTGTTGTGCAAACAAAGCATTCATATATCCCCTTTGATATTCTTCTGATTCTTCTTCCAAAACAGTGTTGCTAGCTAGAATAAAATCTATGTCTTGGTGTGCAGCTGAATTCACTACACATTCTTCTTCTTCGGTAATGTAAGTATGTAGCCCATCTGGAGTAAATAGGTGGGTTTCTTCACCTATTACATTCCCGTCCTCATCTGACTCCAGTCCATGCACAAAATTTTGCTGCAAAGGTGTTTGTACCGGCTGTTGCGCTGTCTGCTCTTGAGTTCACTGATCTCTCTGTCTTATTCTGTATTGTGGCTGCTGCTGGCCACGGAAGTTAGGATTCCTAACTTGTGGCTCAGGCTTGTCAATTTTTACCCTTTCAAGCATCTACTCTACCTTTTTGAGTAGTTGGTCCATGGAAGAAGACTCTTCTTTTACAGTGATTTTCTTTTCCGCTTTTGCTTTAGCTCTTTTGGACAATAGATTTGCTTCAACGCTGACCGTGATTTTCTGCATATCTTCCATTGTGGCTGGTTCCATCTCTCTTAATTGGTATGCCATGTCAGCATCAAAACCATATGGAAACTTCATCATTGCCAGTCCCACAGGTGGCTTTAGATGATCTGGAATTTCGTTATAGACTGCATTAAATCTAACACAATAGTCTTGAATCGACCCACCAACGTTCCATTTGATTTGTTCATATTCGGCCAGAATTTGAAGGGGATTCTTTTTCACTTCCCACCGGTTCAGAAATTTTCTTTGTAGTTCAGCCAAAGTAGTGATACTTGCTGCCAGCAAACCTCTGAACCATTTCCTCACATCACCTGCAAATGTCTGTACAAAGAGCCTCATTGCCACGTTCTCTGCATCGATCTCATGAGAAGTCTGCCATTTTGTCTACATGTTGTTGAGCAGTAATGTTGTTAGGAGCACCTTCAAAAAACAGGATTTTACTTTGATAATCCGTTGGCATGTCATCTAGAACTTGGGGCAGA
The DNA here is from genome assembly GCA_031772625.1 of Pinus tabuliformis. Taxonomy (NCBI): domain Eukaryota; kingdom Viridiplantae; phylum Streptophyta; class Pinopsida; order Pinales; family Pinaceae; genus Pinus; species Pinus tabuliformis. Next base: position 982,869,700 of record CM062817.1, on the reverse strand, counting down.
ACAAGGGGAGCAAAACGGGCAGCCATCATTCTTGGTGTATTTGGCCTTGGAGGTGTTGGAGGAGTGTGCACAGTTTGCAAGGGGCTTGAAGTTGGATTTTGGGGCTGTGTTGCAATGTAATTATAAATTAACCTATTAGCTCTTTCTGTTTCCAAGTCTACAAGAAATTACGGATTAGGGACAGTGTAGTCAACATCCCTTTCGGATATAGACTCAAACAATGATATCTCAAATCGTTCATCAAACTCAAGCTCTTCAGGATACTCAAAAATGTTGGGACATGAATGGGATTTAAACACAGGAGTTATGGTGCTTTCTTGACGAAGGAGTCTTGGGATCAAATTGGGGTTTTCGTAGATATGAGGAGGATCCGGGTCTGGATTGGCTCTGGTATATCGTCTCGAAGCTAGCGTGCTATTGAGAAAAATCACAGGACACAACCAACTTACTCAGCCTTTCCAATCACAAGCTCATCATCCGGAAGCTTAGAATTATTATGAAACAAGGGGATTTGATTTTAGTTTGTCCCTAGTGGAGTCGCCACTATCTTAGCACCTAAATCTGCCTTAGGTTGAAGGAAGGCAAAAATTAGGGTAACCACAAACCACGCTCAGTCTGGTAGCTAGCCCTACCAGAGCAGGAGAGGGCTCTCTCCAAGTCACACTCAATGAATAGATAATCGAAACGGTCTGAGATGACTTACAATGAAATATTTACCTTAGGCTAGTAAGTGAATAGGAATTCGGGAAACAATTTTCATGAATGACCGAGCTTCCAGGATGGTATGGGACCAACGCTCAGCAAAGAACAAAGAATTTAATACAAAGGCACAGATTATTCCAAGAGGCAAGGTAGGCGGAAAATGTAACAATTTAGTTTGAGGTACCGCAGCATGAATAGATTGTTGAAGAAAGTGAAAAGGGCATAGTGACATGAATCCTTTTCAACAGAAGAAAAGCAATGAACATGAAATTTTCCCACAGGCAGAGAAATAAAATTGAATTCTACCTAATCTCACTCAGAAAATTTCATTGGAAATGAACATGAATTGAATTATGAAACATAACGAAATACAAATGAAAACATAAGAGACACATTTGGTACACTCACAACCACAAGAATCTCATGAAACAGAGCCGCTGCCTTTCATTAATTTTCTGTCAAAAATACACAGTGAAGAAACAAAGTTTCTTTCCCACAGTCTCCCAGAAGTTACAAGCCAACCAACCTTTTACCAATAACTTGCATACAAGATATAGAATGTGTGAGGAAGAGATAGAATGCCCAAGGGTTGGGAAGTTACTCGAATCACTGCAAAATGGAGATGGAAAGCCAACCATCAGTTATAGGTGCAGCGCTACAAACATGACATTTGGCTTTGGGTGACCGTTTGCCTTCCTTCGCCACTTGGATAGAAGCCAATCTGGAGAAAAAACTCTTTAAATTCTGCCTTTGGTGCCAAAAAACTGAAGTGTAGATGAGCGGGCTCACTTGGAGAAGTCGCAAACCGAAATTTCGTGAAACGGAAGAAAATTGGGCAATTTTTCCTCTGTGCGCCGCGCTATTTTCTTTGTGCATTGCGCTACTTTGGGGCCTGTTTTGGTGCACTTGTAGGTGTCCAAAATGTTCCCAAGTGGTTTTGCTGGAAAGCCAATCCTGTCTACTTTCTAACCCAATTGGAATTTTCAAATTTGGTGCTCATTTGCCCCTCCAAATCTCCATTCTCCCAAGACTGCTTTCTGTGTGTCAACAAAGTGGCAGAGAGGCCATTTTTGGGTGTTTTTTGACCTTTAGGAGACTCAGATCTTGTCAAAATTTCTTGCCCAGACACTAGTAGTTGTGATTTTCCATGCTGAATCCAAAAATGCAAGCCATTCCTCATTTGGAGCTCTATAATTTTAGCGTCGCGCCAGTGGCGCGGCACACAGGGAGAAAATCCCTGTTTTTTACCCAAAAAATTACCAAGTGACCAAAATTTACCCAAATTTTTTGAAATTTGGGTTGGAGGATCTCTACGGGGTGTTATGATGGGCCAAGGAAGCCTCAGCCAAGATCTGAAGCCGATCATGCTCTTTTCCCTTTTTGCCCTGCTTGTTGCTTTCCTCAATTTTGCCTTCAAGTTCCCTGTGCACTCATGTTTTGCACCCTGTAATGGAAAGCCATATGTCTCAGTAGAGCAAGGTCCTGGTCAACCTTGTCCAACAGCCTCTCCAAATGCATGTTGACCCTCTCAAGGTTGGCCTCCCAATCTTCATTGATTGCTTGCTCCAAAGTTGTGAGCGCAACCCTTCTTCTTTGAGCAGCTTGGCGATGCTCACGAATGTTTTGCAGCTCCATGATCGTCTATTGTTCCTCAAGCTACTTGTTTCTCTGCTCCAGGTACTTCATGTTCCGCTTGGCCCTCTCCAAGTCAAGGGATAAGGACTCAATCACTAACTGCTGCTCCTGGATGATCTCTGTAAGCTCCGCATTTGTTGGTTCTACGTCTGTCTCATTATCCTGGAGGAGAACAAACTCAGTCTCTCACTCACCTGATGGCCCTTCCTCCTGCAATGGCTCCTTACCCTTACCCTGCTCCTGTGGTGCTGATGTTGGAAGCGAGGCCCCTTCCACCTCGAGTGGAGATAACACTCGCTTTGCTGCTGCAAATAAGGGTCTACTGCCTCTCTGATAGGTGATGTATACTGCCATAGTAGCAGTCTCATGTCGCTCATACTGATGAGATGGGCCCCCTATCTCATGCTCTGCCTCTGAAACCACCTGTGGAGTGCTGAAGAAGTCACGGGAGATGAATTCCTCCCAAGCAATACCCTGCAACCTTAACTGATGGTCCACCAAAATCCAGATAAGGGCAAAGTGATAAACACTGTTGAGCTGCTGTCAAGGGGTCTTGTGCTGCATGAAATTCTTCATCCTCTCTATGTTCCCGTAGATGAAAAATGTGAGGTTCATCATCTGCACCCTGGTAAAGTGCATGAGCAACCTGATGTGATAGGCATAAAGGCAAGAAAACCTCCCCTCACAACTGAAATACTTCATGATCAATTTCATGAGCGGGGCATACTCATTTCTCAAAAATCTGAATGGAAAAACTCTCGTGAGGTGGCTCAAACAACTGTCTTTGATGTAAGGCTCATAATGATGCCTCTCTACCTTCTTTTTCTTATGCCACTGCTCTCCAATGTTTGGTATGCCTGTTGCCACTGATATGGTTTTGGGTGTCAATGTGAAAGTGACCCCAGCCAAGATAGACTGTTCTCCATGTAGGTGAAGTGCAAAAAGACGAGCCAACTCATGATGAACTCTGACATTTTCCACCCTCTGACAAAATTCAAAACATGCTAAGTGCTGGAAACAAGACATAGCAAGAGGACATGCCTGCAACTCTGTGAGGGTGTTTGGCTCATCTATAAGATGTCTGCCACTCCGGTGATGTCTCATGTGGGCCCTTTCTCCTGAAGCTGTGTCACTGTGGGTCTCCTCCCCGTATTCTGATGAAACTTTGGATACCATTACTGCTGTTTGTACCCTGAGTTTTATGCTGCCCTTTGATTCCAATGAAGTTGGTAGTTGCTTTGACAATATGCCACCAAGGGGAAAATAAAGGGAATATTAGGAAGGGAATGGTGTAATGGGAATAGGGGTTAAAGGGAGAGATTTGTCAGGGTCTTGGGAGTATTTTGGGTATAGTGTTGATGGGGTAGGGTTTGAAACACCTTGGCAGCACTGTTATTGTGGCACAAACCCTAGGATCATGGTTTCTTTATGTCTTCTTTTGTTTGCTTTATAAAAAATTTTGCATTTGATTTATACTCCTAAAACCATGCTATTACTTTCAAGTTTGATGCAAGAGTGGATGTAGGTTGCCTACCTTTCAAATTTGATGAGCATCCACAAAACGTTTGGGCGAATTAGTTGGTTTTTGGGCTTTATATCCCTGTCCGCCGCGCGCAGTGGCCAGTGCGTCGCACGCTCTGAGTGCGTCGTGCCAGTGGCGGATTTACACTGTGGACGGGCTCTATGTGGGTCACACCCAATGAGTGCGCCGTGATCCTTTGTGTGTGCACCGCGAACTATGAGATCACCCTAAATTTCTCCTAATCGTTTGACTCTTCAACTCTTCAACCATGCACCTCTCTTCCACAGCCTTGCTTGCGCAATGAGCTGGTCTTATAGTGATTTTGTGTTGACCGAATAGTGGAGGGATAGGGAGAGGGTTTGCTAGTAATTTAGGGCAGGGTTTTAGGAAAAATGATCAAGGGGAGATGGGAAAAATGATAGGTGAGGGGAAAAGGTGAGTGGAGTGAAACCTTGGCACTAACAAAACATTTTAACAACCCTAGCCATCATTTTCTTGGTGATTTCTTATGGTTGACCTTATGCATTTTGGTGACATTCAAACGTATCTATAAACACCATATCATTGATAAAATTTGACGAAAAGGTGATGTCGTAAGGCCTACCTCTCGATTTGATAGCATTCACCAAAATTTGGAGTGGTTTGGCAATGTTTTTCGGCCTCTGGTCTATGTGCGTCGCACGCAAAACCCAGTGCGTCGCGCGTTGGGTATGCGCCGCGCCTGTGGAAACTTTCAACTGTGGGCTGGCTCTGTGTGCTGCACCCGGTGAGTGCGCCGCGCTCCTGGGTATGTGCGCTGCGCCCTCTAAAACCAACACCCACTCACTCAAACACTTCACGATTTCTCACTCCACCTTTGCAATGTCTCTCCAAGGCTTGAAATAGCACAATGCCCTTGATTTGGATAAAAACATGTATATATAGCCTTGGAAGAGATGGGTTTAATTTTTTCTTCCTTGAAAACCCATTTTTCTAATGTTGTGTTTTGCATTTTTTCACTGACTTTAAAACACACTGATTTTCACTTTCCCTTTGAAATTTTGGCTCAAATGATGAAATTTTCGGCACATCTTTGCAGGGACTGTATGACAGGGAATTTGGCCACGGAAACCATGACTACATCTGAAAAAGTCAACTGGCGATTTTTTGGAAAATTTGGTCATAAATGACAGTGTTTGACTTTTCTTCAAAACGATGTTTTGAAGAAGAGTCGAAGTCTATCCACATGACGATGAAGCTCTCTGAACCATAGCTGTGTAAGGGCCTCCTTCTGGCCTGCATGGCTTTACTATACATGTTTCAAAGACCAAATTGATGAATTCCTAGACCCAAACATAGAAAATGACTTTTGTCCTATAAAGGACCAGACCTTGACTGTCATGGACTTTGGTGATTATTGACAAAAGACCTGAGCCAACAGGAGCCAGACATGAGGGGAAATGATTAGCATGACTTTCTCCGTCAGATCATGGCATGCCCCTAGTGAAATGCAGCTGAGTGAATGGAGCGGGACACCTAAAATTGAAATGCACAAAGAGTTTTGATCTCTGACGGAGGGCTGACCAAACCGACTCTAACAGAATCAATATGGTCATTAACTTGTAAGTCTAAAATAAAACAAAACAATTGAAATGATAAAATTAAGAAAGGAAACATTTATTATCTTTTTATCATATGTGAGCACTTGACCTATGCAAACCAATCAATGTCAAATCATGAAAATCAAAGTACTAATAAACACCATCTAATTATTTGTAATGGAAAAGAGACTACACATGAAATAAATCAGCAACTAAACCAACTTACAACTCTTCAAGGGGCCCTCCTGTTGAGCGTAAGCATGAAAAGACTTAAATTAATGAGTTATTCACAGGAATAAAGTAATTGCATTAAAATAAGTCTTAGATGGAAAATGATTGGAGAACTTAAGACATCCATTGCCTCACCCCAAGGCTATTTATAATCATCTTTCGAATAAAAGTTTGAAGAGTTATGTTAGCGCTTGAAATTTCACCTCAGGCTGAGAAAGGTAAACCTCAAGGCAACATCAAACCACTTAGCCTCGTAGCTAGCCCTACGGGGCAGGAGAGGGCTCTCTCCAGTCTATCTCGGTAAAGATTTTCAATGGGTGAGATGACCAATAGGGTAACACTAATTTTAGGCTAGTAAACTGATCAAAAAGGTTGATTTGGGGTTTTTAGGGTTTTTGGTGGAAAATTGGGGAAATGGCAATTTTGGGTGCAGGGATTGGACACAGTTTCTGCAGGGGGTTCTTTGGGGCGAGATAGGATACAGTATTGATGCCTTAGATTGAGGTGAATGGATGAGAAAGACAGGTGAGGAGCTAAGGAGAGCAAACAATAACTTTGAATTCTCCTTAAACAGCTGGAAAACATTGAAATTAAACAAACTTAAAAGCAGAGCATGACAATCATGAATTCTACTTTAACACTTCATTTGTTTAATATGTAGAAGGAAAAGTAAGGAAATGATTCACATAACACACTTACAAGTACATAGAGAAACACACCATCAATACATGTAACCACAAGAATCCCAAAAAGGACTGCAAAACCCTGGTCTTCCTTAGCCAAAAATTGCAGAGATACAGTGAATAATACAATGATAGCTTATCCCTCAAGAGTCCAACCTTCCAACCTCTGAAAATGACTAAGAAAATACATAATATAGGCAAGCTAACACCTTTCCTTGCCTCTAGGGGTCGAGCTCATCCTTCTAGGAGCTGTTTCAACCACTTCTAAACTAAGCACTACAAACTAGGCAGTCAAAACAACTTGCCTCTATAAGCTAGGAAACCAATTCATTCATTTAATTTTCACCTTTTTCATGAATGAATCTTCTAGAAGGGGTACATAAGAGTAAAAGTGTCATAAAAGTACATTAATTACATCAAAGAGCATAATAATCCACCCCAAAAAGTCAAACAGGGTCAAACTGCGTTTTTCTGAGCTGTACACTGAAATTTGGAGAAGTTTGCCTGACGGGTCGCGCGCCTCTGCCTAATGGGTCGCGTGCCTGTCCAGCTCTCAAATTCGCTCAAACACTCGCCCAATCTCTCTTGCAAGTGAGTTAGATGCACAATGAGGGTTGATGGAGGGAGATTGGGCCTTTATAGCTTTGATTTGAAATAATTTCATGCCCAAACCCACTTTATAATGTTTTTCTTTGACACTTTATAAAATTGACTTTTCTTGGTTTCCTTTGTCCTGAAATTGACTCATTAAATGCTTTTGCTCGATACTTTTTGCAGGGACATCATCTGAGGGATCTTGGCAAAGGAACCAGGGTTACATGCTGTCCTTGGAAGCTTTTTGAAATTTCATCACTTTTTACAAAAATTTGAAAAATGACCTTGGCTTTAAAAACAGAGTTTTTAAATCCAAGGTGAAAATTTACTGTTCAAGATAGAAATTTGCGAAGAAACACCTTTGAAATCATCCCTCTGGCTTGCTGGGCACTTATTGACCTTCAGAGACATGACCTTGTAAACAAACTTGACCAAAACCCTAGACCTAGGAATTTGACCTCAAGACAAGACAAGACAAGCTTGAAAGTAACTAAGGACTGAAATGACTTAATCCAGCAATGCCAAGAGGGGGAGAAAGACACCAGCTCCTCCATCAGGGTTATGGCATGCATAATGGGATGCAAAAATTGACACTGATGAGACACCTACTTATGCAAATGCAAAGAGATTTGATCACTGATGGAGGGCTACAAGACCGACTCTAACATTGGCTCCAATGGGGATGGTAGCTCCTTGGAGGTACCAAGAACCTTAGACCACTGGGAGAGCAGACCAGTGCTTTATCATCATTGGGCAATGGAGTCGATATTTACACATGTGACCCAAAGTTGGACAACTTTATTGATTTGGACAATTGACTGAAATTTAAACTAACTTTGACACAAACCGACTCAATTATGAAATCTACATGACTGAAAACTGACTCACAAATTACTCATGACTGACTTAACTAAAACAAGATCTTACAAAGCTTATTGAATGGTAGCAGTCCATCAAGATTTGAAATCATGATGACAACTACCTGTGTTTCTTACAAGACAATATACATCAAACTATATCAAAATTCCAATGCAACCAATCAAGCAGATGCCTTCTTGATTGATTCTCCTGATTTGATCTTATGGTCAACAGTACAAACCTATCATTGGGCATCCAAAAACATAGTTGACCATATTCTCCTTCATCACTGAACACAACAATAATCACTTTCACTGCTGACTGTAACAAATCTGCCATTGGATCCTGGAAAACATGAAGACTTGACATTGTCACCTCCTCTTGAAAGAACAAGGTATCCTTTGCTTCAAATTCTGATCTGCCTTCATCATGTGCTTCGGAAAGAGTATGTTCCTGGGCTTCAAAAAACTCTGAACAGATGGATGAGCAGATCTCTTCTTGGAAAAACATTTCAACACATGAGACATATGAAGAATCTGAAAGGTAATCCTGTATGCTCTGATATTCTTGTTGTTCATGAGCTGACTGAATGACCTCCTCATGAAGACTCGGTTCTAATGACAGACTGGCAGCACGACTGAGAACATTTGAATCCATACCGCTGTCTATGATCTCAACAACAAAATTCTCCTTTTTAGGATTTAGCACAAGGTATTCTTGGTCATCATGATCTGAATGTTGATCTGAAATAGTTGACTTGACTGCATCACATTCTGAAATTGAATCTTGACTACCCTGCACGCTGTCTTCTTTAGTGGGCAGATCTGAAATAGGACCCTCTCTTTCATCATTTTCATCCATATGGCCATCTTCAAGCTGCTGATCTTGATTCTGCTGCAAAATTTCCTGATCATCTTGATGGGTATCCACTAGGTTCTCTTCATGTTGCTGAAATGGATTCTCATACAGAGCCTCCATGATATCAACATCCATAAAATTATCATCTTCATAATATTTCTCAAGGCTTTCAATAAAACTATAAGCATTCTTGCAACAGTCATGAACCAAATTTAATGATGGATAAGATGCTTGATATCTTTCAATAAACAAGGCATGAAAACCCTTTAAACAGTAAATACAAGAAGGCGGCAAACTTTCATACCAAGATTGGGCTTCACCTTCCAGAGTGGCCAAGAATATCTTCATCAAGCAATCTTCAGGAAAATCCACCTTCAACTTGCGAATGTGCATATGAAATCTAACTAGATGTAAAGCAGCATCCTTCTTACCATCATCATTAAATATAGGAAAATTCCTTGACCAATCTACCTTTGGAATTTTATTTGGAAAACCAGGGATGTGATCTCGGCTCAAGGGAGCATATCTTCTTGCGATCCGATCCATCTTGAAAATCTCAAAGCCACTGATCTTCCTGCAGTGAAGTCACCATGAAGCATTGATCTTTGGAGTTTTCAGTGAATGAAGTCGCCAGGTGAATGATTTCAGCCTTTCAAGTGTCTGATCGTTTTCCACCATCAACAATCAGATCTAAACTTGATACATGTACTGGGGTAAAATGCAAATGAAGTGGTCATATTCACAAGCTCACGGAGATTGACTGAGGCAGCGTTTATCTACTTCCGCTAATGCAAAGCAAAAGCATTTCGAAGGCTACCTGGCATAACTTCAGGCTCCATCTAAGACTTATGAAACCAACACATCAATCCACAAACAAGTTTTTTCTTCCCCAGTATGGTCGCCAATATGTTAGCGCTTGAAATTTCACCTCAGGCTGAGAAAGGTAAACCTCAAGGCAACATCAAACCACTTAGCCTCGTAGCTAGCCCTACGGGGCAGGAGAGGGCTCTCTCCGGTCTATCTCGGTAAAGATTTTCAATGGGTGAGATGACCAATAGGGTAACACTGATTTTAGGCTAGTAAACTGATCAAAAAGGTTGATTTGGAGTTTTTAGGGTTTTTGGTGGAAAATTGGGGAAATGGTAATTTTGGGTGCGGGGATTGGACACAGTTTCTGCAGGGGGTTCTTTGGGGCGAGATAGGATACAGTATTGATGCCTTAGATTGAGGTGAATGGATGAGAAAGACAGGTGAGGAGCTAAGGAGAGCAAAAAATAACTTTGAATTCTCCTTAAACAACAGAAAACATTGAAATTAAACAAACTTAAAAGCAGAGCATGACAGTCATGAATTCTACTTTAACACTTCATTTGTTTAATATGCAGAAGGAAAAGTAAGGAAATGATTCACATAACACACTTACAAGTACATAGAGAAACACACCATCAATACATGTAACCACAAGAATCCCAAAAAGGACTGCAAAACCCTGGTCTTCCTTAGCCAAAAATTGCAGAGATACAGTGAATAATACAATGATAGCTTATCCCTCAAGAGTCCAACCTTCCAACCTCTGAAAATGACTAAGAAAATACATAATATAGGCAAGCTAACACCTTTCCTTGCCTATATGGGTTGATCTCATCCTTCTAGGAGCTGTTTCAACCACTTCTAAACTAAGCACTACAAACTAGGCAGTCAAAACAACTTGCCTCTATAAGCTAGGAAACCAATTCATTCATTTAATTTTCACCTTTTTCATGAATGAATCTTCTAGAAGGGGTACATAAGAGTAAAAGTGTCATAAAAGTACATTAATTACATCAAAGAGCATAATAATCCACCCCAAAAAGTCAAACAGGGTCAAATTGCGTTTTTCTGAGCTGTACACTGAAATTTGGAGAAGTTTGCCTGACGGGTCGCGCGCCTCTGCCTGACGGGTCGCACGCCTGTCCAGCTCTCAAATTCGCTCAAACACTCGCCCAATCTCTCTTGCAAGTGAGTTAGATGCACAATGAGGGTCGATGGAGGGAGATTGGGCCTTTATAGCTTTGATTTGAAATAATTTCATGCCCAAACCCACTTTATAATGTTTTTCTTTGACACTTTATAAAATTGACTTTTCTTGGTTTCCTTTGTCCTGAAATTGACTCATTAAATGCTTTTGCTCGATACTTTTTTCAGGGACATCATCTGAGGGATCTTGGCAAAGGAACCAGGGTTACATGCTGTCCTTGGAAGCTTTTTGAAATTTCATCACTTTTTACAAAAATTTGAAAAATGACCTAACAGAGTTTTTAAATCCAAGGTGAAAATTTACTGTTCAAGATAGAATTTGCGAAGAAACACCTTTGAAATCATCCCTCTGGCTTGCTGGGCACTTATTGACCTTCAGAGTCATGACCTTGTAAACAAACTTGACCAAAACCCTAAACCTAGGAATTTGACCTCAAGACAAGCTTCAAAGTAACTAAGGACTGAAATGACTTAATCCAGCAATGTCAAGAGGGGGAGAAAGACACCAGCTCCTCCATCAGGGTTATGGCATGCCTAATGGGATGCAAAAATTGACACTGATGAGACACCTACTTATGCAAATGCAAAGAGCTTTGATCACTGATGGAGGGCTACAAGACCGACTCTAACAAGTTATAAGCCAAGAAGCTAGTTTATATTTTCCAACTAAGTAAGTAAATCAGAATAGGAGTCATGCTTCTCATGATTTTCTAATGGAACAACAAAATCATCAGAAGATCTCGACTTGATATATCATAATATTTGATTCCAAATTTTTCTTGTTCAATCCCACATTTTCTGGACAATGCCACGATATTCTTTTAAATTATGCACAAGGCTAAAGTATTATAACCAGAGTTGACTTCTGGTTTGACCATCAAATTTCTCCAACCCTTTGAGTTTCCACATCGATGTAATAGGTGGATTTCCATATGTCAAACATTTTCCATCTACGTATATCCTTTATTCCTCCTCAAACGTGTAGGAACCTGTCTAACCATGGATGTAGCTACAGAATCTTTATTTAGCTATAGAATGAGTCCATTTCTGTAGCTATAGAGATGTTTTGATCAAATTTCATAAAGAAACAAAAGATTGTAAACCATGAATGAATGATACCTTTTATCATGTCTAAGCATATCTGAGGTGACCTTTCGACTTAAAAATGTGGAAAAAATTATCATGAAAAGGATAGAAATGAAGGTAAAAGGTATAAAAAATAAGACAATTCAAGACTTTAACATTCTCCCACACTAAGGATTTTTCATTTCCTCATGCACCAAAACTTAAAAATTGGTAAAGTTATATGTTCACTACACTATTTATGAATCTTGGATTAGAACATCCAAACTAATGCCTCCTTTTCAACTCTTAACATTAAGTGCCAGTCTTGGTTTCCTCATTAAGATCTTTCTTTGCTATCCTCTGAATTTGTTTCTAAGAATCCTATTGTTTTCCTTGAGTTTCTTGTTTTTGTTATACTAGTGGCATAATTTCAACAACATAATATCATCTTGAGTCCTCAAAATTTCATTTTGTATTTTTATTGCCTCATTTTCTTCTTTGAGATGCTTGTTTAATATTTCTAACTCATATATATCTTGCTTGAGAGCATCTTCAATATCGTTTTATTTTTGAAGAATTTCATCAATCAAGGGACCCTTTTCATTAGAAGTGTATTCATATTCACTTTGTAGAGGAGAATTTACCTTATGTTGTGCTCTCTGCTCCAGTGTTTCCACGTAGTCATAGATTTGTTGTTGGAAAATATCAATTTCAAGAGTCTTCTTGGTTGGACTTGGGGCTTGATAAAATGGTGATGCTCCTACTTCTTCATTCGTACTATGATCTTCCTCCTCGAGGCTAAATATTTGAGGTGGTTGTATATTTAAATGCTTACAGATGTTTTTACTCATCCTCAGCTTTAGTTCTAGTTCCTCTGTCTTTTGGATATTCTTTATCTTGTTACCTAACTTCCTAATTTTTCCTTGTTCCTTGTCCATTACTCCATACTACTTAATAATTGAGCTGGATTCCTTTCTTCTAACACTTTTTTTCTCATTATTCTGCTTAATTTTGTCCAAAAATTGAAAAAGGAGGGCATTGTCCTCTTATTCCTCTGGTGAAGCTTCCATCGGTTTTGTTTCATTGATAGTCAAACCATATTAATCATTGATAGGCTTAGGGTTAGGGTTTAAAACTTTTCTGTGTCAACTTCTTTAAGTTTTTGTTATTACTTACTCTTCTGGAGCCTCTACAAAATGGTTTTTGACTAAAATCTTTGCTAATTATATCCCTTAGTCCTCAAATATGTTTCAATAACAATTTTAATTAATGCATTATGATACAAGGCACTATCAAGGGTTTTAGAATCCCTTTGTACACTATAAACCATTTTGTTGAGACTACAAAGTGGAAAATATGGTAAATTCAACTCATTTCCATCAATGAAGTGCATTAAGAGTTGAACATGGTAGAAAAACATTGTACCATATCGTCCTTCAAAAGTTTTTTTTTTTTTTTTAATGACTAGCAACATATTTATTCACTTGGTTTTTAATGTAGTTACTAGTATCCTTTTTTTGTAGATGGAAGTATCCATACTTGGGGTTTGGAGGAATAATTTCCATTCTTTTTCTTTAATTTTCCTTTTTTGAACTAAATCTCTCTATTTCTAGGTAATCTTATTGCCTCTACCATTATGGATTTTGTAATTATCAGCATAATGTATCCAATTTCCACCTCTACTCCATCAAATGCTCGTGAAAACGCCTTTGTAACCTATGCCTCACGTCCATCAAATTTCTCAAATAAATCAAGGCAACCCACTTTCTGCAATTGATCTTTGACCCATGGATATTCTTGAAGAAACTTAACTCCATTGGGCTCAGATCTGACAATGGAACCCATGGCGAAGAAGGAGTTTCAATATTGAATTACTTCTCTTTGCAAGGGTGATGGTGGGGTAGTTAGTAGGTCTGAATGGTTTGATGGTTGTAAAGGTTAGGCAAAAGTGAAATAGATCACTTATGACGGTATTCAATTCATAATTAAACTTCTCCTCTTGTATAAATGATTTTCCACGATCCTTAGATCCTTTTTTAGGGGATCGTTAGAATCTAGGTGATTGTGTATGCAATGGATAGATTTTGGTGTGATGTATAGAGATATGATGACAAAATAAGGCTATAATTATAGGGAGTGTTACAAGATCTAAGGTTTGCTCAATCTTTATAATATATGTATAATAATCATTCGTTGAGCTTATAAACCTAAATTCCCTTAAATGAAATATATTCTCACATTCTATTTGCATACCTTGGCACATATCTCTTTTGATAGTTGATGTATTTTCCTTTTCTACAGATCTAAAGTGCTCTAATGCTTTCTTATGCATAGATTGATATAAGCTACACAATTTGAAGTAGGCTACATAATGTCATTCAAAAATTTTTATTTTGAAATTTTTTTGTTGTTGATGGAATGGAACTTTATTACCACTACTCTCTTTTGATGATGCATGAAGAAAACCAGGTCTTAATTTTTTTATTTTTTTTTTTAGACCTCAAAGTTTATTAGAAGAGAAAGGGAAATAACAAGGAAGTGGTAAAAGAAAAGGAATGTGAAAATCTAAGCCACCAAGAATTCTTGCTTTTTAGTTAAGATTTTCTATATATACATGCCAACATTATTTGTTTTCATGTCTATACTCATTATTTTTATTACTTCTTATTTTTTTTTAATCGATGAAAGAAAATTACAATTTGGTTGTAGGATTAGGAGAAGAATTTCTTTTCTCAACCAACTTGAAATCATAATTATTTTGTAAATATTTGACAAATTCCTCTTTTTTCAAAGGGTTGTGATATATCCTTAGTCTATGGCCATTAACAAGGAAGGTAATCTTGATTTCATCAATAGTCTTGATTTTAACTGCTCTATTATCAAAGAAAATATCTATCTCATAAGGACCAAGCCAGTAAGTTTGAAATTTTCATTGAAGATATTGAATTTAGAGTAAAAAAGAAGAGCCCAGTCACCTATCTTGGATTTCTTAACTATGATGATTTTTTCATGCCATCTTGATCTTTGATGTTGGACTATGTTGGTTCTTTGGATAGAATCTTTTAGGATTTCATCTAGCTCATTCAATTGTTCTAACATTTACTTTTGAGCTTCATATAAATCGAAACCCAATTTTGTTGTTTTTTTTAAAGTCTCCACTTGGAATTCAATTGGAAGCAAAAATTGCTTCCCATAGACAAGCTGATAAGGATGATGTCTAGTAGTATTCCTCCATGTGGAACAGTATGCCCAAAGAACATCTAGAAGCCTTTCTTCCCAATCCCTTTTATGCAAATGCAAAGTCTTGGTTAGATTTGGTTCAAGTACCTTATTGGTAAATTTCACTTGCCCATTGACTTTTGGATGATATGGAGTAGACTTCTGATGTTTTATCTTGTAATTGTCCATTATTTTTTGCACCAACTTGGATGTGAATTGAGTACCTTAATCTATCACAATTTCTCTTGGGACATCAAACAAGTAAACATATTCTCAAAAAGAAATGTAGCTAAAACATTTTCAATAGAAAAAGGAGGCGGTTTAGCTTCTACCCATTTTGTAACATAATTTGTACAAACAAGTATATATTTTTTTTGCTTAGATGGAGGATTGATTGGACAAATGAAATCTAAAGCCCATTATTCAAAAGGCTCTACAAGTACCTAAGGTTGTAGAGGGATCTCATCTGATGGAATGAGTTTTCACATTCTTTGGTAGCTATCACATCGTTTGACACATTTCTTGGCATATTTAACAAGACAAGGCCAATAATATCCAAAAATAAGGACTTTGTAAGTAGATATTTTATTGGCAAAGTGTCCTCCACATGGTTCATCATGGCAAGATTTCAATATATCTAGTACTTCATCTTCTCGAACACATCTTTGGATGATTAAGTTAGGTCAAGTCTGATACAATTTTCCCTCTATCCAAGAGTAAGGTGCACTATATTTGGTAACTTTATGCTTTTCTTTAGTTGATAATTATGGGGGCAACTTTCCTGTATCCAAATAGTTAGCAATATCTACAAACCAAGGAGTTTTAGTAGACATTGAAGAAATATATTCGTCTGGAAAATTATCATTTACATGAGTACCATTATTATCATTTTGCATTATAGAAAGGAAATTAGCAAGTGTGTTCTCTTTTCTTGGCCTATCAAAAACAATAATATTGAATTCTTGTAACAATAAGAACTATCTAGTAATCCTATCATTGTTAATTGGTTTATTCAGTAAATATCTAATAGAAAAATGATTTGTATGAATGAAAGTTTCATAACTAGTGATATGGCATCGAAACTTATTAGTGGCATGCACAACAACTAAAAACTGACTTTTTGTTATGATGTAATTTAACTCCGCAGTAGTCACTTTTTTACTTATGTAATAAATAGCATAAGGAGATAGATATTCGTGTCCCAACACAATATTTAAAAAGAGAAGGCCAATAATATCCCAAAATAATGACTTTACAAGTAGTTTTTGTTGGCATTATGATACAAGTGTTTTCCTTGATGGCAACTCACTCACAGGTCAGTTCAGTTTTGAAGAAAGGCAACCCACAATGTAACAGATCCATTCAGATGTAACAAGACATTAGTACAGAAGAATAGGAAAATGGAACTAAGGTCTACTAATTGAAATGAAGAAGTTGAAGGTAAAGGATGGTGAAAAAAAGTTTAAGATGTATGTGCAGGACCACTTAGTAAAAACAATGTATACAAGGAGGTCCACAGAACAAAAAACGTGTATACGTATACATGCACTCCTGCAAGAAACATATATTTCATTAAAATTGGAAAAATTTTAATACAAGGACATCACTAGAATTGATTTTTTTTTTTTTTTTGAAATTCTAAATCCACTAATTAATTCCAAATTTAATGAAATATGTGTTAAGAGGAGAAGCACATACAGGTTGGAAAATCAAGGAATTTCAAGAGTATAGAATACTAGGGGTCAATACCATGGTATTAGTCCACAATATTGAGTGGAGTAATGACTATTTGATACCACTCAATAATACCACAGGTCCTAAGTGGTTTTGGTCTGAGGTATTGAGAAAATCCTAAAACTATATAAGGAGGAGAAGGTCATAAGGAGAGTGTGTGCAAGTGAAAAGAGTTTCTAAGGAATACTTATATTTGAAGTATAGTTTATGTTGTAGGGGCTATGTTGGTGATTTGATCTGAAATATTTTTTGCACCTTGAATTCAATGTTGGATCAGGATCATGAGACCTGAAATGACTTATCATTTAATGGTCTAATATTGGTTGGGCAGTTCTAATTGTGTACACCTATTTTATTCTTTGAATATCATGATCTGGGTTTATCCGAAGTCTGAAATAGCAACAAAGTTATGAGTTAATATTTGCAGATCTGTAGGTTGGTTCTCTTTGGTGAAGTAGTGCATACACGCCAGTTTGGCTCATCCAAGTAGCGTATGTAAAAGAAAAGTATGTTTTTAGAGATGACTGATCTATTTGATCAATATTGTTGCTTTACTATTGTCTATCAATGAAGTCTTCTTAGATTTGAATGTAAAACATAATGCATGAGGAGTTTGACATTTGATTGATTGATTGTATAAGTGAGAAGGGTAATCTCTACTACTGCCATTGTAAGGCTTTGAAAATTGTCAATAGATGTTTAGTATATTGCTGGTTGGTACAGACTTGATTCAAAAGATTTATGTTTCAGAAGTTTTAAAGGTATATGCAGGTTTGATTAAAGGAAGTAGCCTATACATGCAGGTTGGGTTTAGTAAAGTAGAGTATGCATTCTAATGCATGATTTTTGAGGTTGCAGCTGGTTCATTGATGATGATGTAGGTTTCTGGGTTCATTGCAATGTTTTTGGTACAATGATCTGATTGTTTAGATTACTGATTTTTGGTTGATTGAGTTTGAGTTTCAAAGTTTCTGATGGGTCCAGTATGAAAATATGATGAAATGAGGCCTTCATGTGTATTTTTTTTGAATCGGGAGCATCCAGTCTGAAAATTTATGAAACATGGTACCTGGAGGAAGAGAGAAGGTTGTAGCCTTGTGTAGGTTGACACCTACATACTAGTAAACACATTGGCTAGTACAAGAGTTAGGGGGTTGTATCTCCCTTCCAGTAGAAGCTGGAAAATGAGAGAAGGTTGTAGCCTTCCACAGGTGGGTACCTGTGTACTGGTATGAGTCTACACTAGTACAAGATTGTAAATAGATTTTCTTATTATTAAAAGAAGACAGAGACGACAACAACAGGTTGTTTTCACCCACATTGGGTTTCCACCTTAAATCTTGGTGTTCATGTGTGTTACTTATGTGTGATGGTTATTCTATTTTTTTACTGCATTGTTTAAGAAGTTACTGATGCACTGGTTATAGATCAACACATGATAAATTATCTAAATCACAAGTTCTCTGGGTATACGTTGGTTTCACTAATCACACTAGCGTGTACACACTAGTTTACTTCACAAAAGTAGCATATATAAATCTGTTTGGGAAATGAAAAATTATTGATTTGATAATACTGATTCGCCCCCCTTTCAGTATTATTTCCAACAATTGGTATCAGAGAAGGTCCTTTAGAGGAAGCTGGATCTCTTGAGGAAAGATCTTTGAAGATGAATAATCACGAAGGCATGGGATCCATCAGATCACCAATCTTCAATGGGAGTGACTTAGTATATTTGAAAATAAGAACCAGAGCTTATCTACAATTGCTTGGAGCCTATGTTTGGGAAATTGTGGAAGGAGGATATCAATTTCCAATAGTAATTCTTATAGACTTTGCAGGTAAGAAGTTATACGAAACCAATGCCAAAGCTGTCAATATGTTATTTGGAAGTCTGTTAGAATCATAATTTTTCAAAGTCATGTAGCTCAAGCCAGCCAAAGAAATATGGGACAAAATCATCCAGAGCTACGATGGAGACTCTCAAGTAAAATGTGCTAAGCTTAAAACTCTCAGAATTCAGTATGAAACACTTAAGATGCATAGTGATGAGAGTGTTGCTAGTTAGTTTTTACGTATAGATGAGATCGTTAATTGTATGAAGATTTTGGGTGAAGAGATAAAGGAAGCTACTTTAGTTGAGAAAATTTTGAGATCTTTGTCTTCTAAATTTGAGCTAAAAGTGTCTTCCATAGAAGGAAAATAGGATATTCAAACTATTACTGTGACTCAACTCCATGGAATTCTAAATGCCTTTGAAATGATAAAAGGAGGTCCATCGGATATGAGAGAAGCCACTTTTAAAGCGTTAGCAAAGGAAAAATAAAAGGAAGAGAATAATGAATCAAAATAAATTTCAAAAGAAGAAGATGAGGTAAATTTTGTTAAGAAGCTTCAACGGGGTTCCGAAAGATTCACAGGTAAGATACGTTTCAAATGCTTTGCTTGTGGTAGAGTCAGCCATTATGCTGCCAAATGTCCTCATAAAGCTAAATATGAGAAAGGAAAGGAATATGCAAAAGGAAATAGAAAACAGGTGGTGAATAGGAGTTACTATACGAATGAAGATAGTGATGGCTTATCCAATAGTGATGAAGATGAAACTCACCAAGATTATAGACTACTCATGGCTTATGACAATGACGATTTCTTGGATGCCTCAGAAGAGGAATAATTTCTTGAAGAAATTACTAAACTCAAAATCTGTTTATAAGAAAAGAATATGATCATCAATACGTTGACTCACCAACTCAGTGAAAGAGAAAAACACAATGAAAATCTAGAATGTGAAATTGTGGGTCTATGAAAATAACTTGAGAAGACAAAATCTCTTAATCTTAGATTTTCTAAAGGATATGAAACTTTAAATGAAATCATTAAAGTTCAATGTTCTCCTTTGATAAAGATAGGTCATAGATATACTGAAGAATCATCTCAATCACAGAATTTGTCAGCCGACACCAGAAGCTATCTTGATGCAACAAAGCCCAGTGAACAATATGTCAATCGTTAGCAAAGGCCTAAAATTAATCATCAGGTAAATCGTACCCAATTTACTCCAAGGATGAATACCAGTAGAAGCTTCAACTAATAGGTAAACAATGCCAAAATATTCTATGATCACAAAAACTTCTTTAATTGGCAATGATTTTCATGTCATAACTTTGGGCATAAGGTTGCTCAATGTGTTGCTTACAAAACCATCATGACTAGAGAAACATGAAATCAAAAGAGTGTAACACGAATCAAGAAAAGTTCCTATAATAACTTTTCTCCTCTTGAAAATGAAGTAGAATGTTCAATTTGTAACAACTTTTGTCATCAAGAATCTGAATGCAGGAGAAAATTTCAACCATCACTTCAAAGTGAGCAAACATCATTAAATACCAAGATATGGAGAAAGAAGGAATCTCAATCAGAAAGATGTGGCATAACTTTGTATTCAGAAGGAAAAGGCAATCAATGGTACATCGACAGCGGATGCTCCAAAAAAATGACAGGTGATAAAGAGAAACTTCATTCATATAATGTTGTAGAAAAAGAAAAGAATGTTTCATTTGGAAATGACACACCAGCTGTCATTAAAGGTAAAGGTTTTTTCTTCTTCAAAGAAAAGGTTAAAGCTGGAAATATCATGTATGTAGATGGTTTAAAGCATAACATGTTGAGTGTCAGTCAAATGTGTGATCAAGGAAATGAAGTTGTGTTTCGATCAAACAGATGTGTGGTTCGTGAGCTTGATACAAGAAAGACCGTGATCAAAGGAACAAGAAATCCAAAAAACTTATACATACTCAAAGTAGGAAAAAAACAATCCTATCTAAGCAAAACTGATGAAAACTGGCTATGGCATAGAAGATTGAGACATCTAAGCTTTTCTCAAATAAGAAAAGCATGCAGGCTCAAAGCAGTTTTTGATCTTCTAGATATCAACATCCCAGAAAATACCATATGGAAACCATGTCAAGTCAGTAAGCAAACCAGATTTCACTTCAATGAAAAAGAAGGATTAGCAATTAAGCCTCTTGAACTCATCCATGTTGATTTATGTGGACCATCAAGGAAAAAGTCACCTCGTGGAGAAGAATAATTTATTTTATTTATTGATGTTTTTTCCAGGATGTGTTGGATAGGTCCACTAAAGCATAAACATGAATCATTTGAAAATTTTAAAGCTTTTAAAGCTTTAGTTGAAAATAAATCATATCAAAAAATAAAATGTCTCAGATCTGATCGAGGGGGAGAATTCGCATCAGATGATTTATTTGACTTTTGTAAACAACATGGAATAAAGAGGTAATTCTCTATCACAATAACTCCTCAGAAAAATGGCGTGGTGGAAAGAATGAACATAACAGCGCAACAAATGGCTTGAGCAATGCTTGATGAATCTGGAACTCCTGGAACCTTATAGGTGAAGCTACATTTGCTGTCGTGACTATTCTCAACAAATCAAATGTTTGGATAAATAGCAATCAAACTCCATATGAACTTTGGTATAGTAAGCCTCCTACTGTAAAACACTTTAGAGTGTTTGGAAGCAAAAGTTTCATTAAAATTACTGATGAAAAACATGGTAAGTTTGAACCCAGAGAGATGAAGGAATTCTTCTTGGTTATTCATCTAGAAGTAAAGGATACAAATGTTATAATAAAATACTTCGTAAAATTGCTGAAAGCATTGATGTTGTAATTGATGAAGCATGCAGAAATCCATAGAAAATGAAATCAGCAGAGGAATATGATAGTGAGGAAGTTGGGGATTGCTTTCCCGCGTCAAATCAAAATGATATAGAAGAAGAAACCAATGCAACACTAGAGTAAGATACAATAGACAGGGAAAATACTTCATCCAGGTATGTTCAGAAGAATCATCCAAAATCTCAAATTCTAGGAGAAAAGGGGGCTGGAGTATAGACAAGAATAACTCTTACAGGGACCTCAAGCTATCTAACACTACTATCCTCCACCAAACCTCAGAATGTAAATGAAGCCTACAAATATGAATTTTGGGTCAAGGCCATGGATGAAGAATTTGACCAAATTGAAAAGAATGAAACTTAGGATTTAGTTCCTAGACCTCATGATAAAAATGTTATAGGAACAAAATGGAGATTTAAGAACAAGCTGAATGCAAATGGAGAAGTTATTAGAAACAAGGCTAGACTTGTTCGTAAAGGGTATGCTCAACAAGAAGGTATATATTTTTAAGAAACTTTTGCACCTTTTTCCAGACTTGAAGCCATAAGGATGTTTCTTGCTCTTTCTAGTTTTCTAAAATTCAAAGTATATCAAATGGATGTAAACTTAGCCTTCCTTAATGGAGATTTAGAAGGATAAGTTTATATTGAACAGCCAGAAGGATTCATTCTTGGAAATGATGAAAAATTCATATGCAAGCTTAAAAAGTCTCTCTATGGTCTGAAACAGGCTACAAGGGCTTCATATTACTGCCTTGACAAATATCTACAACAACAAGGTTTCACAAAAGGTTCTGCAGATAGCAATTTATACACAAAGGTTGAAAATGATAAACTACTAATTATTGTTGTTTATGTTGATGATATCATCTTTGGTAGCAATGAAGAATCCATGAGTCACAATTTTGCTTCAGTAAGGAAGAAAGAATTTGAAATTTCCTTACTTGGTGAACTTACTTATTTTCTTGGTCTACAAGTACAACAAACAAAATATGGTATCTTTATTTCACAAACCAAATATCTCAAGCAAATCTTGAAGAAGTACAGAATGGAAAATTCTAAACCAGTATGTACTCCAATGGTAACAGGATGCAGTCTTAGTTCTAACGATGAACCACCAGTAGTAAACCAACCAACTTATATATCTATGATTGGAATTTTGCTTTATCTAACAGGTACTTCTTGACAATGCATTGGTAGCATAGGTTCAGGGGGAGCATTAGCCCTCACACACATTCAACATTGTTGGCATCATGGTCGTTGAGTTTAGCTATGGCTTTAGATACTTATATCATTTGTTACATAAGTCATGTAAAGATCTAGGGTGTGATATGATTTCTTCTATCATGGTCTATATTTCAATGAGTCCTATTGGACATATGATGTAATTTGTATCCCGACTTTGCATGGGATGGATGATGTAATAATTACTGTCATGTATAAAAAATTGGTATATCCCCACTCGGTCGGGTGGATGAGTCAAATATGGCATATCCCCACTTGGTTGGGTGATTGATGTATGTATGAGTCACTGGTCATAAGAAGTTCATACTCACTTAGTTAAGTTATAGAGTCATGTTATTCTTTTGAAACATATCTCTGCAGACTCAACATGTGCTCAGGGGGAGCATGGACAACATAATGTATATCAAAGGGGGAGAATAACGTGGTTCACCCTTTTCCCTTGATGTCAAAGGGCGAGAGTATTTTGTGTTGCTTGTTATCTCTAATAGTTTCTACGGCTTGCAATAATCAACACCAACATGGTTTCCATCAAGTCTAAAGGGGGAGATTGTTGGCATTATGATATAAGTGTTGTCTATTAGTGTCAGTGTCTTCTCGTGACCATCAGTGATCAAAATCTTCTCTTTTGAATTTCATAGTAGGAGTCCCATATTGATGAGTTTGCATTCCATTAGGTCATGGATTCACTGATGGTAGGGTTTTCTTCAAATTTTTCCCTCATGATCTGTACTTGTTGATCCTCTTTCATATATTTCAGTCATGGCTCATGTTCACTTTGCAGTTCATTTCATTAGGTCTTAGGGTTTGGTCTCATTAGGTTTTAGGGTCCCACCATGGTCAAATCCAATAGTTACATGCCAATAATGATCAGCAAAGACATGAGGAGGCCAATAATGATTAGGAAAGCCAAACTTTATCATTTTGAAAGCCTAATGTAGTTCTCACCTCAAAACTTGTTTTGAGGTGAAAACAACGTATTTTGGTTTTATCTTCATCTTCATTTCTTATGTATTTTTATGTTTCCATACGTAATATTCGTTCCTATATGCTCCTAAGAATCTGATGATGTTTCCAGGCACTTTCCACTGCAAAAATCAAGTCATCATGAGCACTGATTCACCTGAAATGCAAAAGAGAAACAAGCACTAAAACCCTAAATTCCTCTCCCACTGAGCTAGGGTTGGCTATGGGATCAGAGATATTTGAGAAGAGGAGTCATAAGGGATATCAAAAGATATGAGGCCATTTCATATCAACAAACATCATGTCTCCATCATTTGTCGAGAAGTCATTCCAAGGAACAAGCCATTCACCACACATAAGGGACAATTTTTCTTCAAACTATGTTTTTGAGCACGAAAAGATGAATTTGAAAAAACTAAGAGAGGTTTTTTTCCATCATTGACCCAAGAAGAAAAGCCTCTTTCATGTTTTACAGAGGTTTCACGGTTTGGGCGAAATGTCAAAAACATCATTTACCTTAAGAGGGTTGATGCACCTCTAGAGTGACCTTGGTAAAATCAATTTTTCTCCTAGATGGAATGACCAAATGACTCGCATGATGAATCAAATGATAAGTAGACACCAATATCTTTCCAATGAGCTATCATGAGCTCAATTTTAAGTTGAGGAAGACCTTCAAATGTTTATTGCAACATCACTATGCATTTTGGCAGCCTCATTCTGCACATTTTAACCAGTCTTGGGAGATTGAGCTTTTGATTGGAAAAATTAACTCCAAATGGAAACATTCAAGATGTTATGGAAAGAAGACGTGACAACATTTCCAATGAGCTATCCCATGCCTAATTTGGACACAGGGAAGATATTCAAAAGTTTTATTTAAGGTGGTGCTACGCTTTTGGCAGGGTGGCGCTGCGCTTTTGACAGTGGCACTGCACTTTTGGTAGTGGCGCTGTGCTTTTGGCAGGAGAGCTTAAAAACCATAAAAATTCAAGAAACTTCAAAATTTATCTCTCTTACATTCATTGCAAGAAATTTTACCTCCCTCACTTAAGTTTTGGTTTGCAAATCAAACTTTTAAGCATCATCTCCCATGGTAAATATGAAACCCTAAATTTTCCCCTAGTATGCCTAAAACCCTAAACCCTCATTGTTCCTCTTATCACCTATCACTACAACTCTAAACTCTTTCCCTATCCATTTATCTCTCTTCCCAAAGGGCAATTTCTCAAACAAAACAAACCTCCCATTCATTTTTATCATTCCTACTCCCTCATTTATTTTCTAGCCCATAAGGTCATCTCCCATCCCCTCACTCCTAAATCACCCATAATTACTCCTTCCATACCTTCTCTAGGGGCACATAACTTCAAAAATTAGCAAAAATGGACAAGGAAGACCTTCTAGTAGTGCTCAGGTGAAGACAAATGAGAAGGCCAAAGAGATTAGAACTGTTCAGATATCGGTGTTCTTGACATATCAGAGAAAGTCAAGGAAGTTGTTTGGAGCTGCTAGGCAAGTGTTTACTCCATGGGAAGTGGAAGGGACCTTGCCTTCTTCATCAATCCACAGGAAAATGTTATCTCCACAAGGTGTGGAAGGGGGTTTTCCTTCTACATCGACAAAACAGGTACAGGTTGAGTAGTTGAGCAAACGCAAGGAAAAGGTACAAGAAGATCACTTGGATGATGACCAAGAAAGGAATTTTAGTTGGAGAAGCATGATGATGAGCCTAAGGAGCATGACACTGAGATCATTGATCTAGAGGCTCAAGAGAGGGAAAATGTCAAAGATGTAATTATTCAAGAGAAATAAGCCCAAATACAAGCTTTGACAGACAACTTAGAGAGAGCTAAGTTTGTCATCACTTACCTAGAGTAGCAAAACAAACAACTAAGTCATAAACAGGTCCTCATGGAACTTGAGCTGCTGAAGATGAAGAGGCAAAGTGAAAAAGAGGTTCATGTCATTTTGACTCCCATTGAGCAAGAAATTGAACAATATAGGGAAAATTGCCTTGAAAGAGTCAACCTACATCTTGAAGGGCTCATTGACAAGGCCAATAGGGATAAGAAAATGCTCTGACACATGGCATACCATTACATGGCTCGTAACAAAATTTGTAACGTGAGGATCAGGAAGCTAAAAGCTAGGTTGAGGTGAGCCTTAGAGGGAAAGAAAGAGCAAGATAGGTTGAAGATGTTGGTTGTATCCTCCTTTGCCAACCAAAGAACTTGATGGTGGTGCTCCATGCCAAATTTGGGAAAATTTTGAGGAGTTTTTGCATTTTTGAAATTTTGAAATTCTTAGCATAGAAAATTTGCGTGTTTCTCCTTTTCTTGAGGCATCCATTGGAGAAAAGGTTGACATTTTTGGATTCCAAATGATGAGGACATCCATCCTAGAAATTTTCAGAAGTTTTGGAGTAGAATGGGTTCACAAAAAGGTCCAAAAACTACCAAACAATGACCTTTCTACCTCTTTTTGGACACATAGAAGCAATCTTGGGAGATTCAAGTTTTGAAGGGGAAATTACCTCCAAATTCAAACATTATAGGTGTTCTAGAAATTAAACTTGAATACCATTCCAATGAGCTATCATGAGATCAATTTGGATTTTTGGAAGGCCTCCAAAAGTGACCTAAAAGTAGTGCTATGCTTCTGGCCAGTGGCATTGTGCTTAGGGCCATTTTTCTCAGGGAACTAAATTTCGCCTGTTTTGATTGTGAATTTTATTTCTCTCTTTTCATGGATGATTTAACTGATGTAATTGATGACATGGAATGTAAATGTAATGGTAAAATAGTGTTAAAGGGTAGATTCATTAGCTATAGGTGGTTTTGAGGCAAATGAATTGTTTCCACTCTTTTACAGGCAGGTTGTTTGATTACCTATATTCCAGTTCTTTGTTGGGAAATGGTTGAAACAACTCCTCTTCTCATGGATTCAACCCCTGAAGGTCAGGATGAGTAGTTTAGATGTATATATTATGTATTTTCTTTGTCATTAGCAAAGGTTGGATTCACTTGGATGCTTTGAACTATATTGTACATCATTGTAAGCAGTTTGGCAAGGAAATTAATAGGAGTTGCAGCTATTTTTATGGGATCCCTGTGGTATGGTGTTTTAGAATAGTTTCTTATTTTTTATCATTTGTTCACATGTTTTATGTATTCCCTCATATATTTTGTTACTTCTAATTGAATGATATCAATATAGATAGGTAGAATCCATTGTTTGCAATGCTCTACCTTGGGAAATCATTCAATATTCTATGTTTTCTGCTATTTGAGAAGGACCCATGACTGTCACATGCCTTCCTTACCTCGTCACCAGTCTTAGACACCTCACCTCACTTAATTTAAGTGCTAAATCCTATACCTACCTTGCCCTATAGAACACCCTACATTCTGACCTAATTTCCCAGACCCAAATTGCCTAGCACCATCTGATCCAGGGAAAACCAACAAAATTCAATCAAAACCTTTTGAGCTACTATACCTAGCCTAAAATCTTTAAGTAATACAGTCATTCCGACTGAGATTCATCAAGAGAGAGCCCTCTCTCGACCTGGTAGGGCTAGATACCAAGTTAAGCACGGTTTTTGGTTACCCTAGAATTGCCTCCCTTCAGCGTGAGATCAATCTAGGCGATAACGTAGTGGCGACCATACTAGGGATCATAGTTTTATGTTCCTCAGTAAAATGTATCAAGTTTAGATATGATTGTTGATGGTGGACAACAATCAAACACCGGAAGGCTGAAATCATTCACCAGTCATTACCTATATCTACCAAGATTTGATGGTGAATGTGACAACATCATTGCTGAGAGACATGTACTGAGTTTTGAGTCTTTTCTTGACCTTTTTGAAGTTGATGAAGAATATCTCAATATTAGGCTTTAAATTTGCTCTTTCTTTGCAAAGCAAAGTCAAGAGTTGGTTCAAAGCCCTGCCTGATGTGAGCATCTCAAATTTCCAGTAGTTCGTCAAAGTTTTCCTCGACAAGTGAGTGGTAAAAAAAAACCCTTTCTTGATTCTAGAGGAGTATAACCAGCTGAAAAGACTACCATGGGAGACAATACAACAATTTTCTGCCAAGTTTAACCAAGTCTATTTTTCGATGCCGGTTAATATAAGACCTCCTCCTGGATCTGCTCTTTTGCGCTACCCAGAAGCTATTGATCCAGAAATGGAGTTTCAGCTGAGGGAAAGGAACCATGCAACACTTGAAGAGATGCAAAATAGTGTAGTAGATGTAGAGGCTAATTTGCTGATCAGAAGGGGAAAGTTGAAGGAAGAAGAGAGGAAGAACATAGATCCAAAAGAATTGACATCTTTAGAGGTAAAGCTCGACATTTTGGTAAGTGAAGTGGAAGAGATGATGCAAAAGATCACCATAAGGAATGAGTATGATTTTCAAGACCATGGCTCGCTGATTGAAGAAGAACAAGTGGCTGATCCAAAACATTTCCTTTCTTATCCCAATTGTCATAGATCTGATAGTGATTGTTTTATAGATCATCTTGGAGAAGAGAGATCTATTGATATGGCATGTATGCTTGATGATGTGTTTTATACTGATGATTTTCTTAGTTTGATCAGTATGATGATGATTATGTTCTCCAAACAGAAGCTAGTCTTGCAGACAAATCAACAACTGGTTTGTGGAAGTAAGAAGTTCACTTTCAACAGCTTGAATATAGTGATTAGCCATTTCATATCAGCTATGGAAGTGAGGAGGAAAGTGTAGAAAATTTTGAAGTAAGTGAAGGATCTTTGCCTTTTTGTTTTACTTCGTTTCAGTTCATCAGACACAACTTTTGTGAAATCAGAAATCAACTATTGACAAGTTTTGATCTGGACCATCTAGAGGCCAATGAAATCCTTGTTCAAGACTTCTCATATCTAGATTTGCAGCCACCAAATGCCATTGATTGTCAAGTTGCAGATGAAGACTTGGAAGCTGGAACATATGATCAAATGATGCAAGATGATTCCACACCATTCTATTTTGAATCATTTCACTTTTTGAAGGGAATTTTGCATAGTATATCTTCAAATGAGCAAGATGTAGAAAATCATGCAATCTCATTAGAACCAATAGAAAGTGGGTTGCAACGATCTTTTCAAGTTTTTCATGATCTAATAGCTGATGTGTTGGATGATTTCTACAGTCAAAGTACTTCTCCATTAGCTAACTATGAGCTTGAAAAAAGTACTGATACAAACTTGATCCAACAGCCGGTTTCTTTGCCATTTTCAGTAGGAGTCTCGTCTCAAAGCTTAGATGAATGTTTGCATTCATGGTATGAGGAGAAGCAAAGTAATCCATTGGATGGGCTAGGTCCCAGTGCACATGAATTTCAAGATCCTTATGCAGTATTTTTGGAGTCGGATAGAGAATCCATATTATTCAACGAATCTGTTTACAAGTTTTCATTGGAGTTTCCTTTTAGTAGTTCTCTTTTGTTGTTCATAAGAAAGCACTTGCGGAGAATTCAAATAGTAGCTAGAATGCTTACTTGGTTGCATTGGTTGTTTCATTTCACTTGATCATGTGATGAATGAAATAGTTAGAGTAGGTTTTAATGAATAAGCTCCATTTTGAGCATCTTTTCCAATTTGTCAGTTGTGTTCTAGTCATGAGTCAGTCTCAGTTTAAATTGTGTCAGTATTCAATTTTTGAAAAGTTTTGACTTATTTTCCCAATGGATAAGGCTACTAGGTCTACGGTGTTCTTGGTACCTCAAGGACCTACCATCCCCATTGGAGCCAATGTTAGTGTCAGTGTCTTCACATGGTCATCAGTGATCAAAAGCTACTCTTTTGCATTTCATAGTAGGAGTCCCATACTGATGAGTTACATTAGGTCATGGATTCAAGGATGGTAGGGTTTTCTTCAAATTTTTCCCTCATGATCTGTACTTGCTGATCCTCTTTCATATATTTTGGTCATGGCTCATGTTCACTTTGAAATTCATTTCATTAGGTCTTAGGGTTTGGTCTCATTAGGTTTTATGGTCCCACCATGGTCAAATCCAATAGTTACATGCCAATAATGGTCAACAAAGACATGAAGAGGCCAATAATGATTAGCAAAGCCATAATTTGTCATTTTGAAAGCCTAATGTAGTTCTCACCTCAAAACTTGTTTTGAGGTGAAAACAAAGTATTTTGTTTTTATCTTCATTTCTTATGTAATTTTATGTTTCCATATGTAATATTGGTTCCTAGCTACTCCTAAGCATCTGATGATGTTTCCAAGCACCTGCCACTGCAAAAATCAAGTCATGATGAGCACCAATTCACCTACAAAAGCAAAAGAGAAACAAGCACGAAAACCCTAAATTCCTCTCCCACTGAGCTAGGGTTGGCTATGGGATCAGAGATATCTGATCAAAAGAGGCATAAGGGATATCACAAGATATGAGGCCATTTCATATCATCAAACATTAGGTCTCCATCATTTGTTGAGAATTCATTCCAAGGAACAAGCCATTCACCACACATAAGGGACGATTTTTCTTCAAACTGTGTTTCTAAGCAAGAAAAGATGAATTTGACAAAATAGAGAGGTTTTTTTGTCCATCATTGACCCAAGAAGAAAAACCTCTTTCAGTTTTTACACAGGTTTCATGGTTTGGGAGAAATGTCGAAAACATCATTTCCCTCAGGAGGGTTAATGCACCTCTGGAATGACCTTGGTAAAATCAATTTTTCTCCTATATTGAATGACCAAATGACTTGCATGATGTGTCAAATGATAAGGGGACACAAAGATATTTCAAATGAGCTATCATGAGCTCCATTTGGAGTTGAGGAAGATCTTCAAAAAGTGACTGCAACAACACTATGCATTTTGGCAGCCTCATTCTGCACATTTTGACCAGCCTTGGGAGATTGCACTTTTGATAGGAAAATGAACTCCAAATTGACAAAAGAAAGATGTTCTAGAAAGTAGACTCGACAATATTTCCAACGAGCTATCCCATGCCTAATTTGGACACTATGAAAGTAGTAAAAAGTTGTCTTGAAGGTGGTGCTATGCTTTTGGCAGGCTGGCATTGCGCTTTTGACAGTGGCGATGTGCTTTTGGCAGGGGAGCTTAAAAACCCTCAAAACTTCAAGAAAATACAAAATTTCTCTCTCTTACCTTCATTGCAAGTAATTTTACCCCCCTTACTTCAGTTTTGGTTTGCAAATAAAACTTTTAAGCATCATTCCCATGGTAAATATGAAAACCTAAATTTGCCCCTAGTATGCCTAAAACCCTAAACCCTCATTGTTCCTCCTATCACCTATCACTACAACTCTAAACTCTTTCCCTATCCCTTTATCCCTCTTCCTAAAGGGAAATTTCTCAAACAAAACAAACCATCCCTTTAATTTTTATCATTCCTACTCCCTCATTCATTTTCCAGCCCATAAGGTCATCTCCCATCCCCTCTCTCCTTCCATACATTCTCTAGGGGCACATAACTTCAAAACCTAGCAAACATGGAAAAGGAAGACCTTCCAGTAGTGGTTAGGTGAAGATAGATGAGAAGGCCAAAGAGACTAGAATCGCTGAGATACCAACGTTCTTGACATATCAGAGAAAGTCAAGGAAGTTTTTTGCAGCTACTAGGCAAGTGTTTGCTCCATGGGAAGTGGAAGGGACCTTGCCTTCTTCATCAGTCCATAGGCAAATGTTATCTCCACAAGGTGTGGAAGGGGCTTTTCCTTCTACATCGACAAAACAGGTACAGGTTGAGCAGCTGAGCAAAGTGTTATAGACATTTTTGTGCCTTACAGCTATAAGCATGAAATGTCCATAAACCAAGGGATCCTAAGTTCCTAAAAGTGTTTTTCCAGCTCCTAAAGAAACAAGGTCAACAAATTATAGCTTCTCCCAGAAGTTCTCCACCAGAAACTGCTCAGAACTAGTCAAATCAAGATCATTTCAGCTGCTCCACTAGCTAGCTGCGTTGCAAAGCACCCAAATACACTGGCTAGGTGCATTGCAATGCACTTGAATGCACTACCAGGGTGCGTTGAGCGGGAAATGACAAGTGGCAGAGTCATTCCACGAGGTGGAGAGACAATGGAAGCTTCCAGAATCTTCTCCAATGACACTTGCCTCACTGAATTCGACCAGTGATGAGTAAGAGGCTCTCAGTCTCCAAGTGGAAGCAAGAACTGACAAAGAGAGGCCACTAATCAATTCATGAGCTGACTCATCCTCTTTGCATACATCCATATATGGATCCCTCACCAAGAGATCCAGACGCTGGAATTTTGTACATTGCAGAGAATTGCTGTTGGTTTTGAGATAGAGATCAGAGTATTGGGTGATTTATGCTTTGTTGGAGGTGAAGAGGGGATTCCTTTGCTGGGGGGTTGATGCTGGATCAGGAATCATTGGTTGTAACTCCTCCTGGACCTTCTTGTTATATCAATAAAACTATTTGAGTTTCTCCTACATGCTTGTGTATCAATGATGTTTTTTTATATTTGCATGTTTAGCTTAAATCTGATCCTAAGCTATTTATGAATCTAAATCCATGTCATTGTGTAGTTTTCCTCTTCTGTGATCATGCAAGAACTTGGTGAAGCTGGGAAAGTAAGGGAGTAGGTAGCTGGAAGCTGTCAAAGAGGAGAGAGATTGGATCAAAGGACTAGCGCAAGACACAGGTTGGTTCATCCTATTCCTCTTCGTTTATAGTTCATAAAGAAGAATACGAAAGTAGTTTTCTCTGTTTGTTTCTAAGGTACTGTCACACCTTAGTGGGATAGGGGCGTTCTGAGTAGACACTTTTCCCGTTAACAAAATCGCGACTCCACTAGGGATCGTGTCTAGTTAGTTTGTTTGTGTTTCTCTTGTTGTTTGTTTCATAAACACGGAAGTAGCAATCGAACTGCATTTGCCATTATCAAATGCAAAATAGATACATGCTACTTCAATCCATTCACTAGATTTGTTTATGATTTGAACAGCTGATTCACAAATGATCTGATTACCCTTTGTGATAGCTCTTAGACCTCCTTTAAATCCACCCTCTGATTGTGCA
Organism: Pinus tabuliformis; assembly: GCA_031772625.1. Lineage (NCBI taxonomy): Eukaryota > Viridiplantae > Streptophyta > Pinopsida > Pinales > Pinaceae > Pinus > Pinus tabuliformis. The sequence continues at coordinate 982,837,042 of CM062817.1, read as the reverse complement.
TTACTGATTACTTTTACTCGGCCAAAAACCATAGATTAAACTGCAAACCGTGACCCAGAACCCAGATATAATTCTCGTTTCTGCCCCAGCGCAGGCACTGTGAAGAGATTCTGCATTTCAACGCAGTTCCCGAGAGGGCTACCTGCGCTGCAATCCAGTTTCTCTGTGTAACAGGTGCGCTGATCAACCTAGCCATGTGCAGCTGAGGTTCTTTGCTTCATTTTTTCAGTTTTATCTCTGATTTTTGCAGCCTGTGATCAGTGTGTGTATGTTTAAAAACCCCTTTTCTTTGCCTTAATTCCGCCTTAGTTGTATAAAAGAAATTGTATTTGTTTTTGTGTGTTTGTTGCATCATTTACAGTTTCCCATTGCAAAAGTAGAATAGTCATACTGTCATCCTTTGATTTAGATCTGTCGTAAGTGTCGATTTTGATCTTAGGAGAAAGTTTATTTGCTGTTGACAGTTGATTATGCTTTTACTTTTTCCTTTGGCTTCAATTTGTGAATTTCTAGTGTTGAAACAAGTGTTTATTTCAAAATCATAAAGTTTCGTAATCGTCTCTACCTTTTGATTTCGAAAAGAAGCTTGTTTGTGTTTTTCACTTGAAAACGAATTCAAATTTGTACAACAACTTTCTTTTTAGGCATCAATATTAAGAAAGTGAAAAACAAATACATGCACATGTGCATTTGCATATTGACAGTCTGTTTGGCTTGATTTAGGAAAAGTGCATTTACAGTGTGCTCCTTGCTCTTTGAGAAAAGATTGTGTCTTTCTTTTCCCCTTGTAGCTAGGATTTTCATTGCTGAAAAGAGATAAAAGCTTGCTTATCATCTTTAGATTGCATTTTAGGAATTACATCTACATCTCGTGGTGAACCAAAAAGGCAAACTTCATAAGAAAGATCAACCTAAAATAAATTCAATGAACTTAACAACGCTTTGTAACTTAACGCACAACATTTAGAGGTCTAGGCTAGAGACGTATTCCGGCGTCGTAAAGCCTGGTAACTGTTGTCCTCACTGATGGTTGGGTGATTCATCCACTTTGAGACGATAAGTGCCAGTACGGACTTGTGCTCCCACGTACCGTCGAGTATATATTGGGAGACCCCTATAGGGATAAAACCTTTATCCATAGGAAGCTGTGTCGGCCGCCCTACTGATCGCAATGCACCGAACACAGCATTCGGGAAGATTGACTGTCGTACCGTAAAAATTGTTCTGCAGTTTTGCGATTGGTTTGGTACTCCCTCTACCTAGACCTCCAGAGCAGTCCCTTTCGTTCCTTTTCAGACTCCTTAACGGAAAAGGTCCATCTGAGCACTTGTCACTTCAGGCTCATTAAAAATCGAAGGAGACTAGAGTCATCTTTTGTTTTTTCTCGACTCTTTAAAACTAAAAAAACAAGTTTTGTCAAAGCGTGTTAAAATTTATTTTAAACGGAATATTCATCCCCTTTTCCTACGTTGATCTTTGGGTTGAGAAAATGGAGCCTACCAACCAAGGAATTCCCCTTGGTGGAAATCCTAGTCCCTTCTCCTCTTGGGGAAATGTTGGTACGCCACATATGGCCACATTGTCACTTCCAAGACTGACAATTGGCTTGCCAGTATGGCTCTTCTCAACCAATGTCGTTCAAAACACCACTATTCCTGAACAATCGAATCAGCAATTAGACGAGTCCAGAGTTACCCACCAGCCTTCTACTTCCTCTAATTCTTCGTCTCCTCCTTCCTCTTCGCTTGACAGGACTGGTAAAGCTAAAAGCCAAGTTCCTAAGGAGAAGAAGGAAAAGAAGAAGAAAGAAAAAAAGAAGAAGGAGCCAAAGGCAAATGGGGGAAAACGAGTGTCGTCTAACGAAAATCCACACACAGCACCGACCAGGCCTAAATCGCCATGTGTCATTTGTAGAGGAGACCACTTTCACAGAGATTGTCCTTGCATCCCCCGGATACTAAGGGACTGGTCTCCTCGTTTGCACAATCCGGTGTCATCAACCTCTGGAGAACATGTTGAAAGCACACCGTCAACTAGTGAAAGTGAAGCCCCAGGACAAAGAAGGAAAGCTAGATTTCCTTGTAAACTGTGCGAAGGCGACCATGCCCTCCATCGTTGTCCCTTCTTAGACGAGGCTAAAAGAGTTTTGGATGATCGTCTGGTTTCACCGTTACGACTTCCTCCTGGATATAAAAAACTCTTGCCGAGTCCGTCACTAGTTGAGAACCCAGCTGGCCTGCTCAAGTGGTCGGCTGAAGCGCCTATCATTGAAGATAAACCAACTGAATCCATACCAGACGAAAGTCAAAAGGTCGAGGCGGCAGTTGACCCGGTCTTGCCTTCAGAGGTTTTATCTTCGGATGATACAGTCACTGAAGAGAACAAGGATGACACCGTCCAAATTCTCTTCATCAACACAGACTCTGACGAACATGGGAGCAATCCACCCATTCCTTTACCGCAGGAAGGAAGTTTTTCAGAGCCATACCCGACCGTCTATTCGGTCCCACCTCCAAGAAACCTAGTTGTCTCCTTCGATTGGAATCAACTAGGAAGACCCCGCCTACCAGCAAGTGTACCATTCTGAATTATCGTTCAAATATATAGAATGGTCATGGCTGGTACCATCATAGATGAGGGGGCTTGTGTGAGTATCCTTTCCTTTATTGCTTGGAAAGCACTTGGTTCGCCATCGCTGTTGCCTAAGATGAGAAATCTGACAGGCTTTGATAAAGGAACCAATCGACCTTTATGGATCCTTCCCGATGTGCCCATAACATTGAGAAGGAAAACAGTTCAAATGAATGTAATGGTTGTTCAAGGACCCTTGGATTATAACCTACTCCTTGGACGAGACTATATTTATTGCATGGGAGCCATCGTCTCCTCACTCTTTAGAGTAATGTGTTTTCCGCACGAAGGAAGAGTGGTCAAGCTCGTGGACCAGCTTTCATTCCCCGGATCACGCATAGCAAATAGTCATATACCATCCCTAAATGGTCTTTTCACGCAAGAAATGTCTTGTTCTCCAGTCCGTCCTCCCGATGAGCGCGAGTAATTCGGAAGGATATGACTGAAACCCAGGGGGCATGCATCCTGGTCTGCTTCGGCAGGAAAAATTCGGGTATAGGGTAGGTTTCCGCGGGAGAATATGACTAGTCTGTACCTCGTCCGTGATTGGAAGAGGGGTTATTCTAGAATAAGATTCTCTTGTCAAAGTTATGTGAGTTGGCGGGCATCATCACTCACCTTTGTTTATTTCGAGAAACATCGCCGAAGAAGTGTTTTGTTTACATCGTAAATAGAACAATCTTTGGGTAACCTGTAAGAGGTAGGCCTCTCTCGATAAAACAAATGTTTTGGCGGAAAGAAGTAGAGGTAACCTTGAAACTCTGTTTTATACCTGGGGGCATGCAAACCTTTTGGAGTGCAAGCGAAGAGCGACTATTTATTTTTTTAAATTTATAGGACCTCTAACCCTTTAAACTCGTAGGATTGGTCGTTTCCTAACCTGCATAAAGAAAGGATGTGGAGCAACACTCGAAAAGTTGCCATTTTTTATATGAGACATTCTTATCATATGACTGGATTAATCGAGCAGTTTTAGCACATAGTTCAAGCTCGTTAAAAAATAAACATAAGACATGAGCAAATGTTTCCACCCACGTTTAAGCTCATTAAAAAATGAACTATTCCCCGGTAAATAACCACCGTGAATGAAGCATTTCAGCCATTAAAGCCTTGGTCGTGTTTGCACCGTCACCTCCACTTTTCATTGGCCGATCATTCACATCCATTTGATTGTTTACCCATTTTGAGGAACAGCTGCGAAGAGTGATTTCACTAGCCATCCTTGTGACACTGCCGTGATTGGAAAATTCCAACGCTTACCTGGAATCAGTTGCTACCCATTTTATCACTCATTCCTCAAAAGACGAGTCTTCTTTAAGCTCTTTTCAACTGACTCATAAAATATGAAAAGATTGCCGAGTTTTTCCCTTCCAGCTCGTCAAAGCGACCGGAAGTGCTATCCCTCCTCTAGATTTTAATCTTTTTGGACCTGAGGGATTATTGCACAAAAATATCAAGCGCTTGTTTTGTTCGGCTTGTTAAAACTATCGAAAATTCATCCCTTCTGTATTGTTTTATACTTTTTCGGACTTAAGGGATTAGATGACGAAAAAGGAATTTCAGAGTTACCTTTACGTACCTTTTCAGACTCTCTAAAAATGAAAAGGACCGAGTTATATTTGTCGTTAAACTCGTTAAAAAGATTAATAGCGACAAACTTGTCTTTAGACGAGAACGAGTTTCACTATCGCTAGGCTCGTTAAAACATAGCGATGGGTTTGCCCGAAGGGAAAATTATAGAACAAGCACATGTTATCCTCCTCAAGCTTGACAAAAATAAAGAGGTACTGGTTAGCAATGAGTGGGGAAAAATTGGGAAGAAACTCAAAGAATCTTTATTGGTAGCAAGTCGCTCTTGAACATGACACTTCCACTCCGTGCCTGAGTCGGGTTGGGTTGTTTCATTCACCGGTCACATCACCATGGTCACGCCATGCCATCCACATTTGGGGTAAATGCTACCAATCCATCACATAAGTGTCTCCGACATGTTCAAGAGAAGTCATCCGTGTCCCATCCACTACTATACATTATACTTCATTCTTTCATGACCACCATCCTGAACCATATATCATCAATCCATTTTCACCTCCATCAAAATCATTTGCTCCGTTCTATGTCATTGATGTGGGATTCATCAAGGCCCTCCTTTGACGGATCGCTTCTTGTCAACATCAGCTCATTATCCAAGAAGTTGATCTAGGAACACCCCATTCAGTACTTTGAAGCTTGCATGCCTCAATGGCAAGTTTCTCACTTCCGGCGACAGGTATACATCAATGACCTTCGACCGAAATATTTTGCGTGGTGTTCGACGCCAAGTCCTTTATTCACACCACATGAATTGTACTACAGTACCTTGAGGGTCATTATCATTATCGGTGATTCCTCTCATGCTTGTTAGCAGTTTACATCATTGACTGGTAATCAAGCGATGTCTTTCCATGTTCGACTTCAAAACATTTCTCACATCGATCGACTTGTACTTCGAGTGAAGATCGGACGAGATTGAAGACCCCGGATCTAGTCTCATCCATCCGGGCTGTGATATATATTCAGGAAAAATAAAGACATTGAAATGTACAGCATTGCAGCACAGATAATCATCCTACCAAAAGGATGATGACTTCATCAGTCTACCATCAGACGATTGTCTGTCCTATGTACATGAAAATGAATTTATAAAGCTGAGCATGGGAATGCCCGCCTCAGCTAGATCATGAAAACAATATGAAGATAATGTATTGTATTGTATCTTATTACAGGTCTCCTCCCAGCATTGAAAGAACTTCGGATCCTCCTAATAAAGCATTTCACCTGATAAACGCCCTCATACTTTAGGGGGAAACTGTTATAGACATTTTTGTGCCTTACAGCTCTAAGCATGAAATGTCCATAAACCAAGGGATCCTAAGTTTCTAAAAGTGTTGTTCCAACTCCTAAAGAAACAAGATCAACAAATTACAGCTTCTCCTAGAAGTTCTCCACCAGAAACTGCTCAGAACTAGTCAAATCAGGATCATTTCAGCTGCTCCACTAGCTAGCTGCGTTTCAAAGCACCCAAATACACTAGCTAGGTGCATTGAAACGCACTTGAATGCACTACTAGGGTGCATTGAGCGGGAAATGAAAAGTGGCATAGTCATTCCACGAGGTGGAGAGACAATGGAAGCTTCCAGAATCTTCTCCAATGACACTTGCCTCACTGAATTCGACCAGTGATGAGTAAGAGGCTCTCAGTCTCCAAGTGGAAGCAAGAACTGACAGAGAGAAGCCACTAATCAATTCATGAGCTGACTCATCCTCTTTGCATACATCTATATATGGATCCCTCACCAAGAGATCCAGACGCTGGAATTTTGTACATTGCAAAGAATTGTTGTTGGTTTTGAGATAGAGATCAGAGTATTGGGTGATTTATGCTTTGTTGGAGGTGAAGAGGGGATTCCTTTGCTGGGGGGTTGATGCTGGATCAAGAATCATTGGTTGTAACTCCTCTTGGACCTTTTTGTTATATCAATAAGACTATTTGAGTTTCTCCTACATGCTTGTGTATCAATGATGTTTTGTTATATTTGCATGTTTAGCTTAAATCTGATCCTAAGTTATTTATGAATATAAATCCATGTCTTTGTGTAGTTTTCCTCTTCTGTGATCTTGCAGGAACTTGGTGAAGCTGGGCAAGTAAGGGAGTAGGTAGCTGGAAGCTGTCAAAGAGGAGAGAGATTGGATCAAAGGACTAGCGCAAGACACAGGTTGGTTCATCCTATTCCTCTTCGTTTATAGTTCATAAGAAGAATACGAAAGTAGTTTTCTCTGTTTGTTTCTAAGGTACTGTCACACCTTAGTGGGATAGGGGTGTTCTGAGTAGACACTTTTCCCGTTAACACAAAGGCAAGGAAAAGGTACAAGAACATGACTCGGATGATGACCAAGAAAGGGAATCTCAATTGGAGAAGCATGATGATGAGCCCAATGAGCATGAAACTGAGATCATTGATCTAGAGACTTAAGAGAGGGAAAATGTCAAAGATGTCATTATTCAAGAGAAAGATGCCCAAATACAAGCTTTGACAAACAACTTAGAGAGAGCTAAGTTTGTCATCACTTACCTAGAGATAGAAAACAAACAACTAAGTCATAAACAGGTCCTCATGGAACTTGAGCTACTGAAGATAAAGAGGCAAAGTGACAAAGAGGCTTATTTCACTTTGACTCCCATTGAGCAAGAAATTGAACAAGATAGGGGAAACTGGCTTGAAAGAGTCAACCTACATCTTGAAGGGCTCATTGAGAAGGCCAATAGGGATAAGAAAATGCTCTGACACATGACATACCATTACATGGCTTGTAACAAAATTTGTAATGTGAGGATCAGGAAGTTAAAAGCTAGGTTGAGGAGAGCCTTAGAGGGCAAGAAAGAGCAAGATAGGTTGAAGATGTTGGTTGAAGCCTCGTTTTCCAACCAAAGCACTTGATGGTGGTGCTCCATGCCAAATTTGGGCAAATCTTGAGGATTTTTTGCATTTTTGAAAATTTGAAATTCTTAACACAGAAAATTAGTCAAGAAGCGTAGTGCCACCTGCGTTGCGCTTTTTCATGAGGCATCCATTGGAGAAAAGGTTGACATTTTTGGATTCCGAATGATGAGAACATGCACCCTAGAATTTTTCAAAAGTTTTGGAGTAGATCTGGTTCACCAAAAGGTCCAAAAACTACCAAATAATGACCTTTCTACCTCTTTTTGGACACACAAAAGAAGTCTTGGGAGATTCACGTTTGGAGGGGGATAATGACCTCCAAATTCAAACATTCTAGGTGTTCCAAAAACTAGACTTTAAGGCCGTTCCAATGAGCTATCATGGGCTCAATTTGGATGCCAGGAAGGCCTCCAAAGGTGACTTGAAAGTAGCATTATGATTCTGGCCAATGGCGCTATGCTTAGGGCCATTTTGTTGAGGGAACTAAATTTTGCTTGTTTGGATTGTGAATTTGATTTATCACTTTTCATGGATGATTTCACTGATGTAATTGATGACATGGCATGTAAATGTAATGGTAAAATAGTTTTATAGGGTAGATTCATTAGTTAGAGGTGGTTTTGAGGCAAATGAAGCTGTTTCTGCTCTTTTAGAGGCAGGTTGTTTGATTGCCTATATTCCAGTTCTTTGTTGGGAAATGGTTGAAACAGCCCCTCTTCTCATGAATTCGGTCCTTGAAGGTCAAGATGAGTAGTTTAGATGTCTATATTATATATTTTATTTGTCATTAGCAAAGGTTGGATTTACTTGGATGCTCTGAACTATATTGTACATCATTGTAAGAAGTTTGGCAAGGAAATTAATAGGAGTTGTAGCTATTTTTATGGGATCCCTGTGGCATGGTGTTTTATCATAGTTTATTCTTTTGTTATTAGTTTTTCACATATTTTATGTATTCCATCATCTATTTCACTACTTCTAATTGAATGACATCAAGATAGATAGGTAGAATCCATTGTTTACAATGCTCTACCTTGGGAATTCTTTCAGTATTCTATGTTTTCTGCTGTTTGAGAAGGACCCATGATTGTCACATGCCCTCCTCAGCTCCTCACCAGTTTTAGGCACCTCACTTCACTTAATTTCAAGTGCTAAAGCCTATACCTACATTTCCCCATAGAACACCCTGCATTTTGACCTAATTTCCTAGACCCAAATTACCCAGCTCCATCTGATGCAGCAAAAACCAATAAAATTCAATCAAAACATTTTGAACTACTATACCTAGCCTAAAATATTTACCTAATCCATTCATTCCAACTGAGATTCATCAAACGAGAGCCCTCTCCCGACCTTGTAGCGCTAGCTACCAGGTTAAGCGTGGTTTGTGGTTACCCTAGAATTACCTCCCTTCAGCCTGAGGTCAATCTAGGAGATAACATTGTCCCTGATATAAACTCACTCACAAGTCGATTCAGTTTTGATGAAAGGAAACCCAAAGTGTAACAAATTCATTCAGATGTAACAAGGCATTAATATAGAAGAATAGGAATATGGAACTAAAGTCTACTAATCAGAATGAAGAAGTTGAAGGTAAAAGATGGTGAAAATCATTTTAAGGTGTATATGCAGGTCCACTTAGTCAAAAAATCATATACAGGCAAGTCAACAAAAAAAAACACGCGTATACGTATACATGCACTCCCACAAGAGGAAACGTGCATACATGTTGGACAATCAAGGAATTTCAAGAGTAGAGAATACAAGGGGTCAATACCATGGTATTAACCCACAATATTTAGTGGAGTAACAACTATTTGATTCCACCCAAGAATACCACTGGTCCTAAGTGGTTTTGGCTGAGGCATTGAGAAAATCCTAAAGCTATATAAAGAGGAGAAGATCATAAGGCCAATGTGTGCAAGTGAAAAGGGTTTGCAAGAAATACATCTATCTGAAGTATATTTTATGTTGCAGGGGCTATGTTGGTGATTTGATCTGAAATATTTTGTGAACCTTAAATTCAATGTTGGATCAGGATCATGAGACCTGAAATGGCTTATCATTGAATGATCTGATATTGGTTGGGCCAGATCTAAATGTGTACACTTATTTTATTCTTTGGATGTCATGATCTGGTCTGAAGTCCGAAATAGCAGCAAAATTATGAGTTAATATTTGCAGATCTATATGCTAGTTCACTTTGGTGAAGTAGCATATACACGTTGGTTCAGCTCATCCAAGTAGCATATGCAAAAGGAAACTATGTTGTTCAGAGATGACTGGTCTATTTGAGAAATACTGTTGTTTTACTATTGTCTGCCAATGAAGTCTTCTTAGATCTGAATGTAAGACTAAATGCATGAGGAGTTTTATATCTAATTGATTGATTGTATAAGTGAGAAGGGTAATCTCTACTACTGCTAGTGTAAGGCTCTTTAAATTGATAGTAGATGTTCAATATATTGTTGGGTGGTACAGACTTGATTCAAAAGTTTTATGTTTTAGTAGTTTTAAAGGTATATGCAGGTTTGATTAAAGGAAGTATCGTATACATGCAGGGGTTCAGTAAAGTAGCATATACATTCTGATGCATGATTTTTGAGGTTGCAGCTGGTTCTGAATGATTATGCAGATTTCTGGGTTCAGCACAATGTTTTTGGTACAGTTATCTGATTGTTCAGATTAACTGATTATTGGTTGATGCAGTTTGACTTTCAAAGTTTATGATGGGTCGAGCATGAAAATTTGATGAAATGAAGCCTTCATGTGTATTGTTGTGAACCAGGAGAATCCAGTCTAAAAATTTATGAAACATGGTCCCTGGAGGAAGAGAGAAGGTTGTAGCCTTATATAGGCCGATGCCTACGTATTAGTAAACACATTGGCTAGTACAAGAGCTAGGGGGTTGTAGCTCCCTTCCAGTAGAAGCCGGAAAACAAGAGAAGGTGGTAGCCTTTTGCAGGTGGGTTCTTGCATATTGGTATGAGTCTAGACTAGTACAAGATTCTAAAATATTTTATTATTATTAAAAGAAGACATAGATGACGACAACAGGTGATTTTCACCCACATTTGATTTCCACCTTAAATCTTGGTGCTCATGTGTGTTACTTATGTGTGATAGTTACTCTATTCTTTTACTACACCGTTTAATAAGTTGTTGATGCAATGGTTATAGATCAACACATGATAAATTAAATAAATCACAAGTTATTTGGGTACACGGTGGTTTCACTAATCATAGTAGTGTGTACAAACTAGTTCACTCCACAGAAGTAGCATATATAAATGTGTTTGGGAAATAAAAAATTATTAATCTGATAATACTGATTCACCCCCCTCTCAATATTATTTCCAAAAGTTATTTTATTGGAAAATTTTCCTCCACATGGTTCATCATGGGAAGCTTTCAATATATCTGGTACTTCATCTTCTCGAACACTTCTTTGGATGATTAAGTTAGGTCCAGTTCGATACAATTTTCCCTCTATCCAAGAGTAAGGTGCACTAGATTTGGTAACTTTATGCTTTTCTGTAGCTGATAATTATGGGGGCATCTTTCCTGTATCCAAATAGTTAGCAATATATGCAAACAAAGGAGCTTGAGTAGACATTGAATAAAGATATTCATCAAGAAAATTATCATTTACAAGAGTATCATTATTATCATTCTACATTCTAGAAAGGAAATTAGCAACTGTGATGTCTTTTATTGGCCTGTCCAAAATAGTAATATTGAATTCCTATAACAACAACCATATAGTAATCCTATCATTTTTAATTGGTTTATTCATTAAATATCTAATAGAAAAATGATATATATGAATGAAAGTTTCATAACTAGTGATATGGTGTCGAAAATTATTAATGGCATGCACAACAGCTAAAAACTCATTTTTTGTTATGATGTAATTTAACTCCGCAGGAGTCAAATTTTTACTTGTGTAATAAATAGCATAAGGAGTTAGATATTTTTGTCCCAATACAACTCCTACAGTTGTATCCAGAGTATCAGTGGAAATATGAAAAGAAAAAGACTAATTAGGTCCTCTTAAGATTGGTGATTCAGTGATTTTTTGCTTCAATGATTCAAATGCATTCTGGCAGTCATAATTTCAAACAAAACCATAATCTTTTGTAAGAAGTTTAAAAATGGAGAGGTTATTTTTGTGAAGTTTTCTCTGAATCTTCTATAATATCCCGTAAAACCAGGAAAGCTTCTAACATCTCTTTGACAAGTAGGAACTGAAATTTCAGAAATTATTTTGACTTTGGATGTATCCACCTTAATTCCATCACCTAAAATATGGTGGCCTAAAACAATTCCTTCATTAAACATCATAAAAGATTTCTCATGAATTAATTAAATATTTTCTTCCTTACACCTAATGAGAACTTTTTCTAGATTTTCAAGGGCTTCTTCAAAAGTATTTCCATAGACAGTGAAATCATCCATGTAAACTTATACAATCATGAATTATGTTAGAAAAGATACCTAATACTTCTCTTTGAAATGTTGTAGGTGCATTACATAACCCAAAAGGAACTACCCTATAAGCATATTTACCCCATCGAGATGTAAAGGTTGTTTCTTCTTGAATTTCTAGTGCCAATTTGATTTGGAAATGTCCACTGAAACCATCAAGAAATGAAAACTATTTCTTCCCTGCTAAAGTATCTAGTATTTGATATAAGAAGGGTAGTAGAAAAATACCTTTTAAAGTAGCCTTATTAAGTTCACTATATTCAATGCACACTCTCCATTTTTTATTCTTCTTTGGAAAAATCACTTAATGTGAAATCCATTAGCTATATGATATCAGATAAATGAAATTCACATTAAGTAACTTTTATAATTACTCCTTAACAACTTCTCTCATATTGGGATTCATTCCTCTTTGAGGTTGTCTAACTGGTTTGAAATTTTGTTGAATATAAATGTTATGCATACATATGTTAGGATCAATTCCATTCATATCAGGATATTCCCATGCATATGCAGAGGGATGTTTTTGTAGCATCTTTATCAATTGTGTCTTTTGAAATTCTTCTAGGCTAATATTAATGTTTAATGTTCTTGCTGGAAAATTTCTACTAATGAGCTGCTAAACATTTCCATAGAATGTAGAAAATTTCTGTTGACAGGGTAGAAAATAAAGGTTTTCCAATTAATTTAAGCTTGGAAAATCAGTAGTTAGGTAGAAATGAAATTGGTTCAACTGTTCAATCTAGACCAATGGGAGAAATAAGTGATAGAGTAGGTTAGAAATAAAAATAAAAAGTGTAAGGGTCTGCAAATCCAAATGCACCTTGCAAATGCAAAAAGAAAGAAAAAATGTTAGATTAGAAAGATAAAGGTAGGTAGGTTGAGAAAAATCACAAAGGGAAAAAGACATGAAAAGTTCTTTAAAGTTTTATGACATATCTCAATGTTTTTTCCTAATGTCGGGAAAGGAAATTAAAAAGGGGTATTATGTTATTTTCCCTAACCTTATTCTATACCCCTATATTCAATATTCCACCCCCTATTAATTCTCCTACCCCACCACTCACGTACCCGTCACATCAAACATAACCCACCCCTCACCTCTCATCGAATATCCATGCCCACCATATGATCTGATGACCCATATCACTTTTGACCCCCCCAACCTCCAAACATTAATATTGGGGGGGGGGGGGGGGGGGGGGGGTTCTACGAAATCGATGGTTTCAAACCACTGACGTGTCACACTCTTGGGATTTCACACCCCCCCCCCACTCGTTTTGCTTACCGCTCCCAGGGTCCCTCAAAAAGTGGTTTCTGCCTTCACTAAACCACCTCCCACGTTACCGTTGTGGCCATTCACCAATCCTGCCACCTCACGATGCCATTCCATCCCATTCTCCTATCACCTCCATTCCCACCGTTGAAAATTCACTTGGTTGGACCATTAGCCAATGGAGATGCGCCACTTTAGGCCAATCCAACAAGAGTACAATAAAACTACAAATGCACCATTTCACTCCATTTACAAATTCTAATGTGCTCTATCTACTTACAAGTGCAATTCAAAAACTCATACAGGAATACAAAGAGAAAGCAGTGAGCACATTGATACAACAATACAGTTGCAGAAGGCCTCATTTTCTGCATTGATCCAACTTTCCCCTTCTTGAATCCCACTTCTTGTTCATTCCCTTTTCTTTTTCCCTCTCTAAATTCCCATTTCTTTTCATCCCTTTCTATTGCAGTTCAATTGCAAATTCGACACAGCATAGGTTTAAAGGATTTTTGCAGAAGACAACCATGCCACCAAAGAAGAAAGAACATGAGGTGTTTAATCCAATGGTGCACCCACCACTGGATTTGGATCACATACCCCTTGCAGACAGAGACTTCAAAATACATGAGACACTCTCAGAGTTTGATTTATTTGACATCTACTGCTGGTGGGAGGATAAATTCGTAGATGGAGTGGATGACATAGGGCTCTGGGACACTAATTTACCCTTCTATATCTTTCCTAAAACCCATAGCTACCCAGAATTAATTAGGAAATTCCACTTATGCTATAACCCACAACAAAGGGTAGTGATGGCCCCAACATGACACATATTGTTTACCATTGATGCCAAGTCTATTATGCAAATGATGTAGGCTCCTATCATTGAAGGAACCACTCCCTTTTCCCATGATATCCTCAGTGAGATGTATCAGAGGCTAGACTTTACCAAAAGAGCCAAAACCTTAGAACTCTTTATGACTGAGCAAACCCCACTGCCAAGGAATAATCCTCCTTATTCCTCCTCTATTTTCGCTAATAGAACCAGACACATAGTCACTACTTTTTCTTATTTATTAGGATATTATTCAGATCAGTGGCTTGATGAAATTATTATAGGTTTCCTATCCATATTATCAGCAAAATAAAATCCCTCTGTCCTATTTAATTTCAGTCAATTTCTAGCAGATGCCATCCATGAGAAATTTGTAAATTTCATCACAAAGGAAGTGTTTTAGTACTCCTTAGTTCTCGTATATATGTTTGTTTATTTTCAGGCAGACAAGTTTCAGTTTACAATGACCAAGTTGAATGAAGAAGGTGAAGCCCAATCTGTTATTTTCTGGACCACCTTAGTGATGAAGGATCAAAAGAACTTCACCTACAAGACATTTGTGGAAATGTTTGTTCATCCAGCTATGAGCCTCCTCAGTGGGATTGCTAAACCCAGAATCAGTGAAGAAACAAAAAGGATCATGCAATTGACAGATCAAGCAAGAATAGGATATTGGTACTTGTACCAAAATTATACTTAACTAAGAGTATATGGATGTGAGTTGGCCCCTTACAAGATGCCAAAGTTCATCCCCATGAGGATAATTGCACTTGAATATATCAAACAAATGTTCAATGCAGATGAAAAACATTTTGTAGTAGAAAAGAAGAAATCGCAATTTAGGATCGAATCTCAGATTGGTCCTTTCATTTGCAACAGTAGGGCAGAAGGTGAGGAATACAGACAAGAGATTGAAGGAAATGAAATTCACCCACAGTTTTACTTCATCCTATGACCCATGGGGCATCATCTCTAAGACAATGGTAGAGAAAAAGTCAACACCCTAGATTCACACTAATAGGCCTAAAATAAAGAAATTTATGAACCCAATTAAGTGGATGCCTGACACACTACAAGAGGTTGAGGAACAAGTAATTTCTTCTTCAAGTGCACAGACCCCAAGATAGCAGGAAAGACAAAGGACAAAATAAATATCACACAAAGCAAGGAACAAGAAGAGGGAGCAACTGGGAAAAGGCCAAGAGAAGATCAGTCAGCAGGGAATGATACTTCTACGAGAGAATTCAAATTAAAATTTAGGAAAAGCGCTAGAATACACATGGATATAAGCAAGGAATCACCACCAAAAACAGTGATCAATCTCATTGATATTCCTGATTCATCCCCAACTAGAGGTCAATCTCTTCCTGCCACTCCAGTTTCAGAAAGACAACAGACTCTTCAAGATTCCACATCTACAATGTAACTGGAGAAAAGGAGGAGACCGTCTTTGGTGCTTTCAGGGATATTAAAATTAGGAATGAGATATTAAAAAAGAGCACTTATGCTCAATTTGGGAAATAGAGTGAAACTTCTCAAGGCATAATTCTCTTAGCCTTTGATTCAAAAAATGGAAAAATACATATGGCATTCTTGGAAACACAAACAACAGAACCTAAAAATCTAGTAGATTACAAACATACCTCTTTTGAGTTTGATGTCAAGAATGTTCATCCTATTGATCAACTGGAAATGCAAACATGTGAAATGATTTCCTCTACTCTAACAAGTACTTCCATGAGTATGTTTAAAATCCAGGTGGTCTTCTCAAATGCCCAATATCAACTAAAGATGGAAAATATTTCATCTCGGTCAAAGGACAACAAAATTAAGTCTTTGGAAGACTTAATAGTAATAATTGGGTATGATCCCTCATATGTAAGAGCAACAAAAGAGATAATTAAGAAAAAGGAGATGGATATGGAAGCTATGAAGAAGTAGCTCAAAATGCCCACTACACGTGATCCCTTGACCAAAGAGATAGAGAAAAAAAAGAGTCAAAAGGAGGAAATGATGAAGTTAATAATAGAGAAATCTCTCCAAATTCAAAAAATGGAAGCAGAGATGGAGAAAATGATGCAAGAGAATGAAAAGACAACACAAATGGCCAACACCACTGTGGAGGATCTTCCTCTTACAACAATTCCTATAGCCACTTCAGCAATTGCTGCTACAAGGACATGATGCAGTACATAACAACTAGCTAGGTCCATGGAAGGCATGAATCTTCAGAGTGAATAAATCAAGAGATTAGAAACCCAAGTCAGTGTTCTACAGGACCAAATCAAAAAAGCTGTAAGTGACCACCTAGTAGAGACGCAGAGGGCACGAACCTTAATTGAAAGGTTGTAAAAATCTAAAAAAGAATCATCCATTGGTAACACTCTAGGAAGGGTGAAAGAGATCATTTGGAACAACATCATCAATGGCATGAATGAAATTTGGCCCAACATACAAATTATATTTGAATAGAAGGAGTTAGTTGAAAAAGCTAAAGAAGTTATTTCAACTACTAATCTAGAGTTGGGAGACATGCCAGCAACAACCAACAGGATAATCAAATTTCTCAATTCAAGGAACATGTATGAGCTAGAAGAGTTTGGAGTAGCAGACATAACATAAACTATTCTTCAGGTGAAAAAGGTGTTAACTAAGAAGAACCTGAATGTACAACTAGAAGAAAAATGTCAGAGTTTGGAGCTAACAATGAACATGTTTTTTAATAGAATTGAGCCTTTAACCTAGAAAGGTCTCCCTTCTTTGTTTGTTATCAATAAAAAATGCATGCCCAGAGAAGATTATCTCAAGAGGCTCCAAGGCATAGCCTTGGATGTTGTGAATCTCTCTAATATTAAAGGCAACATAACAGGAAAAGCATTGTTGGAAGCTATCAACAATCTGATTTAGATTGAGCATGAGCTGAAACATGCCTTTGTGGTAAAACCTAATTTTTCAAAATACATTGAAGCTGATGAAAT
The DNA here is from genome assembly GCA_031772625.1 of Pinus tabuliformis. NCBI lineage: Eukaryota > Viridiplantae > Streptophyta > Pinopsida > Pinales > Pinaceae > Pinus > Pinus tabuliformis. The sequence goes on along the minus strand of CM062817.1, from coordinate 982,820,350 downwards.
ATACAGGAGGTTAATTAAAATGAAGATTCCAGATGAAGAAGCATGGAGTGACCTGTGTGATTATCAAGAGGAGAAAAACAAGGATGATTGAAGTGACAACGTAGATTTGAGTCAACACCAGCCATGTTAGCAGATCCACTACAACAAAATTGATTTCTCAGCAACAACATCCCTAAAAAAGATGATTAGATGTCCCAGTTTTATCATCATGGCCACTTCGTGGTTACAATAGTCAATTTTATTTCAGCGTAATTAATAACAAATTTCCAAGTGTATAAGGCAATCTTTGTAGGTTTTTTTTAAATACTTCATGCATTGGAAGTATTAGGGGTTGGACCTAAGTCATTTGAACTATTTGTTCTTTTTGGAGCATTGTAATTTTGAGTTGGAGCATCAATAAAAGGACCGTTTGCGAGATACTTGAACTATGTTAACCTGGTGATGTCTTCCTTTCTGTGATTGAATGTATTGTTGTTTATTCATTGTGCATCATTAAGTCTTATTGTAAAGCAGAAATTCTAGATTAAGATATGTTGTTGGAGCACCTTATTTCTATCTGTGTTTATAATCTAAATGTTTTCCTTTGATGTATGATTAAGAAATAACTAATTGCTTTTTAATCATTACTGATATCATTATTTTGTCATCTCATTTATCATTCTACTATTAGATCCAGTAAATATAATTAGCTTGCCTTGCAAATGATCTGGAAAATTGATGTTACCACCCAGCCTTTGACTCCATAGCCCAATAGAAAGGATTCAGATATGACCTATCCCAACCAAACAAACAAACAACCAAGAAATCAAGTAATAAATCTCTTTCATTATTACATCTAGCCTAACACATTAAAACATTGGAAATAAAGCTAAATCATAAATATACAGAGAGAGTCCTCTCTGAGTCTAGGAGGGCTAGATCCTAGAATCCTAAGTAGTTTGATGTATCTCTTGTATCTTTGTCTTTCCAATCTTCAAAATCACAAAACGATAACACATTCAAGAGTTGCAGGATGCGTTTCATAGAGGTGGAGGTATACCAAATTCCCGAAGTACGCCTTTCAGGGCTTGATGTATTCAATTTTGAGATGAATCACTTTCTCCTCACCGATGACTATTTCGGTGAAAATCTATTTGAGGGGTAGAGGAGCATTGTAGGAGTTCATGATGCCCCTGTCATACTTTCCAATACCTATTGTGCTTGCATTCAAAGTTTCCATAATACCCAGTACCGAGACCATACAAGCATTGATGGAAATTTGCATCGCATACCATTGTCATCATAAGAAGAATGACAAATGTATTCTTGGAAGTCTTGGAATTGAACTAAAGTGTATTGCATCCATGACAGAAGAAAATAAGATTGGTACCAGTCATCCATTGATGATTAGCAAATCGAAGTAGTGGAAGGAATGAAGACATTAAATATTCTCTACTAATATATATATATATATATACACGCTACAAAATAAATCTTTGAGTTGAAGTGTCATGACAATATTTGACTAGGTTTATTTTTGTCCTCTAGTAAGTATCTCAAGCTTTGTTAAATGTGAAGACCATGTTATTTCCAGTTCATCAATTGCTATAAAATTTTATCAGTGAATCTTGTCAATTTCCTGATTATGGTATAAAATATCATTCAGTGGTATGAGGCTAGCTAGTCACTGTATGTTTATATTCAGTACCAAATTAATTTAATAAACCTACAATAATATGTTTGTGCTTGGAAAAATTCATCACTGGAGAGAGCTATTAAACTCATAAAATCCTTGACCCTTTGGAGAATTTCCTGATTGGTATCTTACACCAATCTCCTTTAAGGTTGTAACAAAACATGTATTCTCTATAATTTTGGGCAAGAATCCACTAAGACTCTTTAACCTAGAAGATGGCTTCTTTGTAGCTCTGTTTTTGGTCAAGGTTTTTTGGTTTGGAGTTTCTAGATTCTACTACGAATGTGCAACAGTGTTGGGAGGTGCTTGCATCCCTCTCTAAGGATGCCATGGGGATTTCCACAAAGAATGAACCCAATAAATCCTAGTGGTTGCTTCCTTTCTCTTGTTTTTCCCCAAAGTTTGTACAATATTTTTGAAGTTGTGCATGCCAGCTAATAACATTTGTGTTTTTATTTATTTATAGAGTCACTGAACCACTGATAATTGACATTTTGAAAAAAATATAGTCAAGGTATGGACCTCCACTTCTTTTATGCTTTTGTTACATGCTCATCCTCTGCAAATTCTAGTCTATAGGGTATCCCTCCAATGTATTTCCTAAAATATTCTATGTTTGAATAGCAAGAGTAGCTACAAGGCAAGTGAAGGATCCACACTCTTCCTTCAATGTTTCCATTTGTAGGTATTTTTTCAACTGAAGTTTGACGAACCATTGGACTGTGGTTATGGGTTGGTCAAGCTGTTTTTTTTTGCAGCTTTGAAAGGGCAGGAGGAGATTTGATTTCTTGGATAACCAAGGCCAAAAGCTTGATTTCTTACAGATTTGATTTGTTTCTAGTTATTGTACTTCCTTAGACTGAGGGGTGTAGTTGACAAACTGATATAACTAGTTTATGCAACTTTTCATTTTATATATGAAAAAAAATGCAAAATTCACTTAATCTCAAGAACCAATGAATTTAATCAGCCAGGTCAAATTTAGATAAAATTTGTACAAAAATGGTTAAGATTCATCCATTTAGGAAAGAAAACGGTCAACACATGCATTATGTTGCATTTCTTATTTTAATTTCTAGATTTCTTTAGTAGGCCATTCAGTTAAGGTCCCTCAAACTTTCATAGTTTTCCCCTCTTTCAATATGTTATATACAACTTGATCGAACATGAAAATGTGCAGAAACATGGCAATATCTTGTTTCATATATAAGAAACTTTGTCTATATTACTCTAATCAAAATAGTACGTTTGCGTTTAGAGAAGTTTGACAAAAACAATTTTGAAGGTCTTTTGTCTAAAAATAATCCCACATAACCATCTTTATAGTGATAAAGTCCTCCTATTTAGGTGCAAATTTTGAATGGAAAAATGTCTTGAATTAATCTTAACTACATTGTTATGACTATAATTGGAAGGAAATTATGGACATAATTTTTTTGGAGAAGTTTTCATCGTCGAATATAAACTCAATAATATCCCTTATTGATATCACACTCCCTTTGCAATTGTCAAATAATCTTTATAGGACTTAGCTAGAGACTGTTGTCACTGGACTTCAATGCATGGTTAACAAGTTACAAGCATGTTAGTTAAGGATTTGTTTTGAATTATCTTAAATGAGGTATTCTAAGTCATTCATTCATAATTGACATTGGCATGTTTTGGCTCAATGTAGGAGGCTCCCATTAACATCACTGTAGGTTCTCATACATGGGTGCAATATTATGAAGAGGTCTGGATCTTTGGAGAAGTTCTAGAGATCAATCGATAGAAAGCTAAAATTCAAACCACTAATGGAAAATAGTAAGACAATGTTACTATTTATCAACTTGTTTGTTTTGTCTTTTGTATTAAAGATCTTCTATAATGATGTAATGTATTTCCTTTACCGATTGGATTTGTGGAGAAACTTATGAAATTTATGTTCCAACAATACACATTACCAATGTACTACACTTTTGTACCAATTAAAGATGTTGACATTCCTAATTATCCTGTAACTAGTCCTCATTAGATGAATTACCTTGCCAAAAGACTAGAATGAGTTATCTATTTTACAGTGCACGATGTTACAACTCATTAACATTTACTATATAAATTTAGAATGAATTGAATTTATGAATATATGATTTGTCTTATTGAATTTCTGTGAGTATCTTTGGAGGTATTTGCATTTATTCTCACCTCTACTTTCCTTTGTTTGGAAACATCTCATCTCACTCTCACAAGAATTTATGTGAGAAAGATAGAAGGTACCTTACCAGACCTAATTGGCCCATGAACCTAAAACATGTCACAAGAAGGATTTGAATTTGGGTTGGTAGGATATCAATTTTTTCTCTTAACCAAGCAAGCTAAACCTAATTGACATAACACTTGCATAATAGTTTATAACTAGGTTTTTAGCAATTGACTACTGTGACAATTATATCATTATAAACAAAAAGGAATTATCTCTCAGACTTTTTGCTTCTATGATTCATGATATATTGTTCATATCTTCCGGAAAAATCACACTGAGAACAAAGGGTCGACGCGTTTCAAACCTAAATCAAGGTTCATCATCAAGACTAGAATGAGGGGGAAGATTAACTCACATAAATTTATAGATCTCAGAGATGAAACAATAAATTCCAATGGTTAAATAAAACAAGTGAATGTTACAGGATCAAAGTCAAATCAAATAATTTTGATTTTATTTTAGTCTATTTTATTATAAATTTTTAAACTTTAAAAGAATATTCTAACTATATGTATATGTATATGTATATGTATTTGTATTTGTATTTGCATATACATATACATATACATATACATATACATATACATACATACATACATACATACATACATACATACATACTTATATATATATATATATATATATATATATATATATATATATATATATATATATATATATATATATATATATATATATATATATATATATATATATATATATAAATAAACTCATTAATTAATTTAATTAGACTTTAATTTTTGTTAAAAGAATAATAATAAAAAATCAAGACAAAAATATATTTATAAATTTGAAATACAAAAAAGAATAACTAGATAAATTGATAGATTAAATAATAGTAGTAGTAGTAGTAGTAGTAATAATAATAATAATTAAAGACATAAAAATATATTTATAAATTTCAAATAAATAAAGGAATAACTAGATAAATATATTTATAAATTACAAATAAATAAAGGAATAAAAAAAAAAAAAAAAAAAAAACCGGGGAGAGAACAAAGAGAAGGGATCCACGAGTTGTTTAACTTCCATCCATCATCCCTATTAAGAGTTTTTTTCCTCTTTTCAATTTCAATGGCTTCTCTTAATTTTTGGTGATGGAAATAATCAACCCTCGCGAGGACCTTAGAATCCTCTAAGAAAATATGGTGCTTCGTTAATTCAGCATGTTCGGCTAGAGTAGATGAGCAGGTCCTACAATGCTTAAGGTCTGCTGCGTGCTCCTGAATCCTTTGTGAAATGGAATGACCAGTCTCACCTATGTAGGGGGTTCCACATGAACATGGGATTAAATAAACACCTTTCATGCATTTGGGATCAATAGGGTCTTTGATAGATCTTAAAGATCTATGAATGGTTTTAAAAGGTCTAAAGGTGGAGTGGTTCTTTTGATTTTTAAGAATTATAGCAATTTTGTCAGTCGTCCCTTGGATAAAGGGAAGCTGAACATTAGAGTCCACCCTAACCTCTTTTTTAGGATTAGGTCCCCGACTAGCTTTTAAAAAGGCTTTGAAACCTTGCAACTTGCTATAACCATTCTTCTTGAAGACATTGAAGAGATGGTTTTTCTCACCCATCAGATGGTTTTCATCCGAAACCCGAATAATCCTAGTAGCTAAGGTATTGAGAACACCTAGTTTCTAGGTTGGAAAGTGATGAGAATTAGCATGAAGATACTACTCGGTATGGGTTTTCTTTCGAAAAACCTGGTGGGAGAAAGAACCATCATCCTTTCTTGAAATGAGAACATCAAGAAAGGGCAAGCATCCATTAACCTCACAATCCATGGTGAATTTAATGGAATCGGATTGGTTATTAAGATGTTCAAACAAAGAAACTAGATTTTCCCTACCATGGGGCCATAAGTTGAAGGTATCATCAACGAATCTTTTCCACATTTTGGTTTAAAGCGAGAAGAAGCTAAAGAGGTTGGAAACCACAAGAGAGAGGGGAGAACCCAACGCTACTCCAAACGTTTTCTTATAGAACTCACCATCAAAACTAAAGAAGGTCAAGGTAAGGCAAATCTCAACAAGCTTAGCAGAATCAAGATCCATAATGTGATTGATAACTTCAATAGCTTCTTTAATCAGGATGTTCGTGTAAAGAGAAACTATATCAAAACTTACCATAAAATCATCAGGATCAAATTCAATTTCTTTCAACTCATTAACAAAAGAGAAAGAATCTTTAACAAAGGAACTAGACTTACCTACTAAGGGTTTAAGCTTCTTAGCTAAATACTTAGCGAGGAGATAAGTAGGCCCACCTATGGTATTGAAAATAGGTCTAAGAGGGGCCCCTTCCTTATGAATCTTAGGAAGCCCATAGATCCTAGGCATGATAGGGTTACTTTCTATAAGCTTATGACTTACAGAAGCATAAAGTCTTAGAAGTTTTGAAAATTTGAAAAATTGGATAACTACATTTGGAGAATTTAGTTAGATCGCAAATTTCATGTGGACAACTACTATCAATTGAATAAGAAAGAACACTATTGTCTGGATGGAAACCATCTAAATCACTAGTTTGATCATATTTTACAACTTCAACAAATAGATTAATCAAGTCATAAACTTCTTCTAACTGCAAATCTAGAGCTGTATAAATCATAGAAATCTCACAAGTAACATGAATTTTAGAATTGCTTGACATAGAGGATTTTAAAAAGAGAAAAGAGATCCAAATAATATTCACCTTTGTGGTCCTCTACCTATGAGATGTGACTACCTTCCTCTTGATCACTGCTTATAACAATAGGTTAAAAATCTCGAGAGTTTGAAGTAGGTTGATTAAGTGGACCAAGGGACAAGGGATCACCTCATGTGAATTATCTCATTAATTGCACCTTTTTGGGTTGAAAATGATAACATTTTCTCCTTTAAATGTGTTTGTGGATGTTTCAAATGCACACCCTAAAAACACTGAAGAATTTGCTGGGGGTGTGGATGATATGGAAAAACTATATTATTTGCATGAATTGGGAGTTCTACACAATTTGTCAAGAGGATATGAACTTGATGAAATTTATGCGAGTGATTTAGTTTCGTGAAAGTTATGACTAATGCAAATTTTTGAGTGGTTTGCACAGGATTTGATTATTTTCACAATAATTGGCTAAGTTATATTTATAAGATTTTTTTGCACAATTTGGCAACTAGATATGAACTTGATGAAATTTATGTTAGTGATTTAGTTTCTTGAAAGTGACTACTCTTACCTAGGAGGAAAAAGCATGCAAGCAAGAAATGTCAATTGGGTATAAGGGGTACAACTCTGTACTGTAAGAGAAATTGGCGAACAAGATCATTAGCAGATGATTTAGGTGTTATTCCTATAAAAATAAATGATATTGGGACTAGCAAGAAAGTGTTGGGTTCATGTCTTAGGAAATGAAGAAGCTACCCATAATCTAGGTGGGAGGATTCAACACAGAGGGATGGTTTTCATTAGAAAATTTTGGTGCCCAAATGCAGATTGGTTCACGTTCTGCAGTTTCTCTGACGGGAAAAAAGGAGGAGATTAAGCATATTAGGGTTGTTGGCTATTAGTTGTAATTTAGGAGAAAACATTTCTCCTAGTGGTTATCCTCTTGGGTGGGAAATAATCACCTTGTTATAACTTATACGTAATATATGACAAGCTATAGGACTTTAATTTTTCATTCTATTCAACAAACAACAATTTGGTGAATTTTGGATCTAAGTTGACATTTCATCATAGAGAATTAGATTAGAACATATGATACTGGAGTAAAAATATTTCAAGGTTCAACCATGCAGTTTTCTTGTGCACTAAGCTTCCATTGGTGTGACATTCCATCCTACATTTGGTAGGATTCCTCTTGATCTGGTACATTGCAGTGTGCACTCCTTTCACTCAGTACTTGTTTTGAACTTCGCAACATCCCAACGATCATCCTATTTTTTCCTTCTCACAACCCTAATTTGTTGAGGTGTATATGTTGCAGAAACAAGTCTTTGGATACCTTCCTCCTTACAAAATTGACAAATTCATTAGAGTGGAATTAACATTGACTCTCAGACTAAATGATATTTATAATTTACTTGCTTTCTTTTCTTCTATCTTAATATTCTTAAATTCAACATATGCATCTGACTTAATTTAAGAAAGTAAACCCACATCTTCCTAGAGGAAACATCTACAAAGAGAAAAAAGTACATTGCACCAAATATTTATAGTCACCTCAATGGACCACAAATGTCATAGTTGACCAGTTCCACCATTTCCTTAGCCCTTCAAGTGTTCTCCTCATATAAAGCTAATCTATGTTATTTTATAGCTAAACAATCTTTTCAAAGATCCCCCTTTTCATATACATATAAAAAACCAAGAACCATAGTTCATATAAATATAATTTAAAACAACCTTCATGTTGGAAGCATTTATCTTCACATCTTATAAGTAAAAAAATTCAACTCTCAAAACAAGTGCCCTATTCTTCTAGCCATAGTATATTTTTAGTGCTCCATTAGCCCGTCGATATTCCATGATGTTGTCTTCATTTTATTATGCTTTCTAGGCCATCAAATGAGTTAGAACCTGTTGCTTAAGAAATGAGTGAAATAGTCATACAAGCTGGGAATATTTGGGTTTTTTAAGGCCTCCTTGGGATCTTGTGAGGTATACAAATTAAAGAGTGCGTGACTTGAGCAAGACCTCTTGTTTACATTTGTTAAGGAAGGTCTTTGAGAAGACCATGTTCGATCTTTGTTTTGTTTCTAAGAGGTTTATAGCCTACTGATGACATGTGCAAACTTGATGGTGGCTAAGAATATGGACATTTCTAGCTAGATGAGGCCTTATTATGCTATGAATTATTTCTTCCCACATGTGTTCAACATTCCTTTACAAAGATTTTGAGTGGTTGGTTGAACACAAGGAGCTTAGGGTTTCTAGTTGCCTGGTTTGGATAGAAAGGAATGTTTCCAAATATTGTGGTCAAGGGCCTGGAACCTAAAGCATGTATTGGGTAGATTATTATATTGCATTGGCTGGTGGAACATTTTATCAAGAATAAGAACATATTTTTTGAGGTCCATGGACATATTGACCTTGATATAGATACATTTTTACATCGAGAGGTTGTAAAACCTCAGGCATTTGATAGTTGAACTCCTTAATAGTTGCATAGGTAAGCTTCATAATTCAATCCATATCAGGTATTGTAATTGAAATTTTTTCTATATCTTTGGCCCAAGGCTACTTGGAAGTAGGAAGCAAGAGTGGGAGTGACAGTTTTTAGAAACTTTCATGTCGGGAAGCATTAACTGTATTTTTTTGTTGTGTACTCAGTTGTCATATGTTCCACTATTGCTATGGAAAATCCATCTAAGAATTTTGAAACTGTGACATTCACCAATTTTTTCTATGAAAAAATATAAATTTGATAGTAATCTTCATATTCAAAAGATTGGGAGTCTCCAGCCAGTGTTGAGGAAAAAAAAATATCATGGGAGAGATCAAGGGCCTGAAGAAAAAGTAAAATGATCCAGTTTAATAACACTGAACACTTTGCCTTATCTTTAGTTAGGCACTAGCATACTTCCATGTCCTACTTCAATCTTATAAATTCATGACCACTAAATTATATTTTACCTGAGAATACACTTAAGTTGATGTAAGACTCTTGCATTGAGTGTGCTTGATAAATGTTTATTCAAAATGAGAGTAAACATTGGATTTCTTAGAGTGTTTTTTTTTACACGACCTAGATTGCAAAGATCCTCGATGGGGGCTCTTCTATGAAAGGTACAATGAGGATCCAAGAAATGGCATAGATAATCTTTGGTCTGGAGGGGTAGAATCCTACCAATTCCACAAAAAATATGCTTTTAGTAGATGGACAGGTAGTTTAAAACCTTGTGTTTTATTCATTTGTCCTTTCCCATAGAACATGATTTTTTTTTATCAATCAATTATGCCACATATTTACGCAGTTAGTGATGTATTTATCTCTATCATGTCAAATGTTGTAGCATATGCTAAATATTTTGTTGGTGATGTTGGAACAACCACTATGTAATCAATTATAAAAAATTGGTGCACACCCACATGGAAACCTATTTTGATGCCATTGCTAAAGGATTTTATTATTTGAGGTCTAATTAATTGACGGGCCAATGTTTATAGGTTAATGATGCAACAATGATTGAAATGTCTCTAATTGATTTGAATGTGATCTGACTTCCATGAAAGGTATTAAAAGATTCACCTTGTCGACAATGGTGTTCTTTTTGGGTGTTTTTTACAGTTAGTGGAGCATGTGGAAGCAACAGAAACAATCATAGTGAAAGCTACAATGGATCCGATGAATCTTGTTTTGCATCTCGCAAGGTGTTTAGGTATGGGGTTTGGTTAAGTTGTCACACTTTGAATCAACTCTATTTGTGTCATTTTTGCCTTGGTTTCACGTGGGATAGGATTTTATGTCATGGAATTGGTTAATTTTGTTGATTGAGGCTTTTAGAATTCAATTCGGTAGATGAGGGATTTTTTGGATTGTTGCTTAATTTAGAATTTGATCTAGTGAATTTGTGTCTACAAGAGAGATTTATTCCTAATACCTTTTGTGGGTCATATCTCTAAGGGCTTTGTAAATATGTGCTATGAAATTTGTGTTCAGGGCTTTTTAAAGTATGTGAATTACTGGTATTGTCAATTATTCGTATGAACAAATGTAAATTTACATTGATGGAGAAATTCGAGAAAGACAATCCGTGCTTGTATAAATTCAGTTTATCTTTCTTTAGATTTCTGACAAGTAGAAGAATGCACAACTTATTGTATTTCTTTTAAATTTTAATTGGTTCTATTTTGGGGTTTTCTATAAGGTCATGGTTTCGACTCTTGTGAAATCATCACCTGCATTAACTAGGTGGTCGTAGGCTCAAAGCTCTTCCTTGCACCCACTTTGTTAAGTTGTACACATGAGTTCAAATTTTCTGGATTCATTCCTTCAAAAGACATTGCAGATCCCTGTGACTGTGTCACTGAAACTAACCCTATGAGAAAATTGGTAGTTCTAGATTTCCTGATTATGTTGGCATTAAGTGATGGTTCTGCTAACAAAACATAACAACAGAGGAGAAATGAATTAACTAGATGACTATATGATTGTCATTATTTGGGGGCATGGACTCAAAATTTGACAAATTTCTGCCATATATTCTAAAATATGTAGATATTCCCTTACATCGAAAATCAAGTGTGATTGCAAGATCAACTGCTCGAAAGAGATCATGTATGTGAATGATGATACAATTTTGGACAATTTTTTATCACCTACTGGTACATACAGTTGAAGACAGAGAGAACCTGAGAAGAGTACTTTTGTTGTAAAAATGACAACCAAATATGTGGAAAACCAATTTTTGGGTTTTCAAAAATTTCGACAAGCATTATATGTGTTGTAATAAATTGTTTTGCTTCTGATTTCATGGTAAGGAAAGTATGCCTTATGTTTTCAAGGTGGAAAATTATTTTGTTATAATCGAGTTGCATTTGATTGTGTTTTTTGTTTCTCTTAGTGCTTCCTGGTTCCATATTCTTTAGTGAAGAATCTTTCATGCTGAAACCTTAAAGTTAATAAATAATTGTTGTAATTGATTTTACCTGCAAGATTATAGTTTTATTTTTCTTCCAAGATCAGTAGGTGGAAACTCACAATCAATGTGACAAGTCATAATACATGAAATTATGTTATTATTGTGCACATTTTGCACCCTGATATAATTGTTCAATGTGGAGAGAAATGAATATGTGGCCCCTTTATCTTGTCATGGCCAGTGGTCTTTATTCCTTGACTATGTTATCTGTTCTTTTTTCTTTCCACATTCCTTAATGAAGTTTTCATTCTCAAGCCTTCAAGGTAAATGAGAGTTGTGAAATTCCATCTTACTTGCTAGATAGGGAGGTTCCATATACCAAATCAACAAGTGCATGTTTTCAACCATTGCTATAAGTTGAATTTCAGGAAATTTTATCAGTGGGACATGGTAGAAATATTGACCCTGCTGATGGATGATGGGGCCTTTTAGCTCATTATAGATACTCAATTATCTCTAGTAGAGGTTTTCCTACAACTAAATTGGCATATTATGAATGTTTCTATCCCTTTTTCTCCTCATGCATAGATTTTTGGCATAAATTTGTTTATTTTTTACTGCAAGGAAGTCCCTTTTCCTTTCAAAAGTAAAAACCTTACATCAATAAATAGTTGGGGCCTTTCATCTCTTACTAGTGCTTGTTGTGCTTTCTATTTCCATTTTCCTATACATAAATAGCTATCAGTGATTGGTATATTGTGAATGTTTATGTTGTCTTTACCAATACATATATTTTTGGCATATTTTTGTTTCTTCAACACTGTAAGAAAGTCCCTTTTCCTTTCATCTCCTTAATGTTAGAATTAAAGGTGAAGAGTTCTGATTAGTCTTGAATTTACAGAATGTAAAACCCTGACATCCTAGATAGTGGTGAACATTGCATGTAGGTTGTTTTATTTCGAGTTGCTCATGATCAGTTAATATGGTTTCTGTCAGGCATAAAATTTTGTGATGCTTTCCATTTTGAAGTGGATATTCATACATAAATACATATATATCTTGTGTTATAGGAGAAAATAAGAACCTACCACCCAGGGTGATAATTTAAATTGAAAAGGATTTGAAGAGTCTTAATGAATCACCTCATGTAGGTATAAAAGTGGTGGTGAATGATGACAACTTTTCAATGACAATTTCGGACATTGAAGGACCAGGTACATTCTAAAAGAATAATCCAGAACAATGTAACATATTTGTATTTTGTATGCTTAAGAAAGGGATCATTTTTTCATATTGCATTTACTAAAGCATCTAAATTCATTTTTTTTTCATGGTTAATACTATATTTTTGGAACATGAGCTATATTTACATTTATTGATGCTTTTTCTAGTAGCTGGCACTCCATATGAATTTGATGTTTTTAAAATGAAACTGGTTCTAACTCTTGATTTTCTAAACTCTCCTCCTAGAGGTAATTTTTTATCCTTATAATGATGCTTCATCCCATTTACATTCTCTTAAATGGATATTATGTTTACTTTACATTTTTAGTTTCCTATAGGACATTATTTTTATTTTTCTTCTTACTGCTTATCTAAATCTTCAAGTATATAAGGGAGATGCATGTCTTCTAAAAAATGAGAAATAAACTTTTATGTATTTCAATTGTAATCATTGCCTTGGACTGCAGGGTATTTTGTCACAAAAATATTCCACCCTAATATTGCAAGAAATGGAGAGATATGTGTCAACACTCTGATGAAGGATTGGAATACAACCTTTGGACTGTGACATGTTCTTCTTGTATGTGTTCATCCAATTACTAATTTAGCTTATTTATCATAATGTTTGTTAAGCATTGTAGTGTGTTACATTTGGCTGGACACAATTGTTCTTGTTGCATATTTTTTTCTTAAAATATATTTTGAAATTAAAGATGCACATAAGCTATTTGAATGGAATTTCTTCGATACATGTGAGCTAAAGGATTTGCACTTGTTTCATACTTCTTAAATGATATTTGAAAACCAATGCTGCACATGAGCACAAAACTCAATGGATTTTTCTCAACTTGTGGATCATTTTTTAGTGGCCATTTTTAACTTTCTATAATTAATTGACCAAGAAACCTAGGGATGAACTATTTGTGGTTCTAGTATTTAGAAGTAAAATTTAAAAATGTATTCAAAATGTTACATTTGAAACGATCTATGCACACGACATAGTGAGAAATGACTGGACTTCATGTGAAGAAGAAGAAATTTGTTGGAATATTTTTTATTGTTATTTGTTGCATAATTAACACAGCTTGTATTATTTTCTGATCTCCTCTTTTTATCAACTCTGCAACATTAAACTAGAATGGACATTCATGCAGTGTGTATACATTCTTGGATCTTAGTTACAAGGACTAGAGTACATGATTTTTTCCATAAACAATAACAATTTCTTTCCCTTTCTAAATTTTGGATTACTATTGTAGGTCATAAGATGCCTGACTATAGAACCATTCCCGAAGTATTCTTTGGATGAATAGGCTCGGAATATGCTCATGGAACACTATGAAGCATATGAAAAGCATGTCAAGTATGTTATATTTTTTCATCTATATCTGGAAAGTATTTACATGATTACATTTTATTCATATAATTTTGGGATATATATGGTTAACCCTAATATTTCTCTTCATCATTTGAGAAAAGAGTATAATGATATTAAATTCAATATTAACAAAGTGATTGGAGTACTCGTAAATAACTGAAAATTTGAACATACCTCTGTCACAGGAAATGAGTATTGATCTTCAAATCTCAATTTTGTAGTTATTCACATAATTTTGGACATTTCCCCGTGTAAAGTTTACCATGCCTTAAGTATAGTTTCTACTAACATTTCCCCTAGTGAGCAGGGTTGGGAAATTCTTCACATTTTCCTTTAATTTCATTCTTTTATGTTTTGTATACACATTAGATTTATTAGCTTATTCACTGGTTGTATTCTACTGCATCTCCATCTATATTTTCCTGCACTATCTAATGCTAAGTAGCAAATCTCCCTTTTCTAGGGTTAACACTCATGGGTCACCGTTTCTTAGGGTCTTCTTTCTTGTTTTCACTTGTATCCCATAGCTTCTAGCTTAGGCTTGTTAACTGGATTTTCTAGCCTTTAGCCTCATTCACATGTTTTCCTTGTGACAATTTTTTATTTATCAATAACATAAATAATAGTGTGAGAGGTTCTTAATGGGCCCAGATCCACACACCCACACCTATATTTGCACATATGCCTTTGGTAGTTGTTTACCTAGATCTTCTTATGTGAGTTTGCCTTTGGTAATCATCTACATGGGTCTTCTTATGCAAGTGTGCCTTTGGTAATTGTCTACACGAATCTTCATATTCCAGTATTAATATTAGTAATATGTAATATGTAAACTTCTGAGACATGTTGTGGATCTAGTCAACTCTTCTAAAAAGGGTATCATAAAAAATGCAAACAAACATGTGTGCCTAGTTAACTATATAACCTAATTTATTTCTCTTCCTTCTAAATATTTGTTTCCAAGAGTACAATGTGCTTATGTTACAAATAACATATATTGGTATGGGTTTATTTTGTAGACTCTATACAAGAATTCATGCTTTGAAGCCCAAATTGAAGAGTACAGTGGCAATTTCAGAGGCTACTGCTTTAAATGAATGCCCAAAAAATACCCTTGTGATCTCTCATACCCTACTTGTACCATGCACAACAAATCTAAGGAGAATAATATTCAATATCTAAGCATAAATGTCACTTCAATAGAATCTATAGGAGTTGGTGCATTAACAGTTCATAAGAAAAAGGATCTATCTTCTACCAAAGTGCATGTTGATAAGAAAAATCTCAATGTAAGGAAGAAAAGTCTTAAAAGATCATAGAAATTTAGCCCTTCTTATCGGTTATTTGAGTCTTTTAACTGGTCATGTTACAAAGGTGAGCTAATATATTCCATGAAATTAAAATGCATTGATCCTTTGAGGCTGGATTGAGTCTAATGTATTTAGAAGCCGAAAAGGTTTTGTCTCAGAATTTTTGGGAGCCCAAAATTAGGAACCTGAGACATAGTTAACGGAAATTGCTACAAATTTATCTGTTGGTATGTATATTTATTATTTTTAGAACCAACTTAAATACTTTTGTATTTTTTCATTCTTTTATGAGATTTTTTCCATGTAAATCTAGTATGGTATGTAATTTTCAATGATTGTATGTAGTTTTCGAAATAGTAGTTTCGTTGGTGTTAAGTTGTTACTTTGAACAACCAGACCCATAATGGAAACATTGAATCAACCTGAAATATTGAGTTTCTTTGGGAATGTTGAAATTTAGTCCTTTCAGAACAATTAGTGTTTAGTTGAATAATGCTTTTTTTCATTTATGTGGTTTTGATGTGTATTAAGAGGATTGAAAGGCTTGGTCTTAGAACCTACTCCAATTATAAAACATAATCACTAATTAGACCAGGATGTTTAAACTTGATATCAAAAGTGGGTTGTTCTCAAATTTAAAAAGATTTTCTTCCTCAAATTCACAATCAATTTTATCTGTTGTTATTTTTTTCATCTGATTTGATTCATAGAGAACCAAAGCTAGTATGTATTGCTCAAGTTGTTAAGGTTTTGGCTATATATTTGAACATAACACTGTGTGACATATAGGATCACAAGTATGCTATTATTCTTGATTGTACATCACAAGTTTTGCAAATTTTTTTGGGTCTCCAAAGTTACCTATAGGTTGATGGTCAGGCATGAAATTTCTCCCCTTTCATATTAAAAATTTAGAACAACTTTTTGTATGTCACAAACCTAGATGCAAAAAATACATTTATACAAAAAAGAAGTGACATTTCCACCACGTGGCTCTTGTTGGATATCCATGCACAATGCTAAAAAAAAACACCTGTAAAGAAAAATAAGTGCAGTGACATTTCCGCCATGTGGCTCTTGTTTCTTAAAGAAAACAACTTAATCAACTTATTTATAGAGGGAGTACCTATATATGGATTTTTAACATGTATGAGTGTAAAATAGTAATTTTTCACTGGTCCCATATTTTCCATAGTTTCTATCATATTAGATGTACATTACATGAAGTGTTTCATCCATATTTTTTCTAAAAAGGATGTTTATTGAGTGAAAATAACACCCCCTATGCTGAAATAATCAACAAAAGATCATGATAATACATGTATTTGGGAGGTGCTACTTAAATATATAGCTTCACTTCTATTCGTAGAGTCAAAATAGGAATATGGGACATGGAAGGGAGAGACCCTTTAATGTACTCTTGATATATAACCTAGTGAAATTTCACAACATGAACTGCTAGTTGTTATGCTTCATTTCTTAGCTCCTTGTATATATGAGTAAGGTATTAGGATGGAATTTGGAAACAATACCGCATGCATTTATTACTCTTTCTTGATGGAAAATGTTAATAAATGTGGAGTCACCTGAAATCTAACCTAGAACCACTTATGAGTGCCCATATCTACGAAGTAATATCGAGAAGTGTGCACACCTATGTTGGCTTGAGGGGGCTTAGACCTGGGCTCAGAGTTAGATGTGATAAACAACAAAACCCTACACTACTGGCCCTTACGGAAGCAACCCTCTTAGCGCAAGCTACAGTCTCACCCGAGGTAGTATTTTTCTTCATCTAGAAGTCCATGCGATGTTTTTTTAGGGTGTTTCTTCAGTTTTAGGCCTGATTTGACCTTCACAAACCCTTATCCTTGAAATCTAAAACTTAAAGAGACCTTCAGTTAAACAGAGTCATAAACGTCTAGTCATGCATACAATAATGTATAATAGTAGATCCAGATCTTCACGGAGAACTTAAGACAAAAATACAAATAAATGGTATTCAATTACGCATAAATATAGAAAATACACAAGTATGTAAATTGGACATAAAATTGCTTCCAATATTCCATATAGAAAATTTCTAGATCCTACACACACAATTGTAGGGGCCCACGCACTCAGATCCTAACTTACCAAGGTCTCCACGCACTCAGCTACAGGAGCCTTCCCCTTCACCAGAAAATACAAGAAGTTCGTACCTTTTCAAACTCAAAACATATCACATCTGAATTATCTATCTCTTTAGACTTGTTAAGGCACCCTTTTATATACTTTATCCCATTACAATACCATAGTTTGCAAACCATGGATGGATCCCAAAACAATACAAAAACTAAGGGGTGTTGACCTTCCTAAAGCCCCTTGACTCCTAGTGACCTACGCTACTTTCACTCCACTCCTCAAAATGTGGAGACTTTACAATATCCTATCAAAACTTGACTCAGGGGACCCCATCCCAAAAGGCCCCCAACAAAAATATGTGACTCATCCCTGATTCACTCTGATGGTATATCCTTGACACATGCTTTGATGCCACTGAATTTAGAATTCAAGGCTCAATGTTCCACTATACTCTACATGGAAATTTACTGAACCTATTCAACCAACTTTTTTGTAGTTGGTCCTGTAACTACTAACCTCATCGTCCTCTACATCTATGGAATTTAATTTTCTCTGGATTTTCTGTGATAGTTGGATAGCTTTGTTGGCCCATGGTTGCATCCTTGCTGAAATTATAGAGGCCTTCCGATGTAGCTCATCAATCTCAGTCTATATGAATTTCCCTTCTTTTATTCTAGTGAACCTCTACACAGGTGCTAAGGTCAGCGTTGTTGCTCTGATCTCATCAAACTGCAGTTGATTTTCATGGATGTCAGCTTCATGTTTCTGCAAATGTGAGTCCTCCTTCAACAAGGCCTACATTTCCATTATACTTTCAAAAATTTGGCTATAGTTGTTAACTGCGACAACAATAATTTCCATATCATCTTTAATAGCAACCTTGCGCCACTCTCGAACTTCTAGAGGTGTAGTAGGCTAGAGCTTCATTTGAAGATCAAATATTTTTTGCTGCAACTCAAACCACACCTTTCCTACCTCAACCTTAGTTTCTTTAACTGCGGTTGCCAGCTTTTGTAATTTCTTGGCTGAAGCTGCCTCTTCTAGAATCTGTAGCTCTGGAAGCTCACTGAAAACCTGTACTATTGCTTCCTCTAGTTACTGGCTACGCACAATGACCTCTTCTCCTTCCTTGAGTGCCTGTACCTTTTCCCTAGACATTTACTGGTTGTTAATATTGACTTCACTAATAACCAGTAATGCCCATTTTTCCCGGACCCTGAGCTCATCCGGACTCCTTGATGCAGCTCCTGCAATGTCTGAATGGGGAGCGTCACAAGGTTAAGGCTCAAGTTCTTCATATGTAGGAGGTGCAACCTATCTTCTAATGTGTCAATATGTAATGATCCCTCCAGAAGTTGCACTGCACGAAGGTCTGTGTTAATTTCTACTTGTAAGGTTGTCACACTCACTTGCTTCTTGATCGCTTGACACACGCTCACTTGACCTACGATTGCTTGTAGGACACTTGTTTGTACCTACAATTCTTGAAGGTATTTTTTCACCTTTTTCATTACGAATTGATATTTCTCTTCTACGTGCACCCATATGTCTTCTAGTCCTAATCAAACAGTATCCCCAATTTCATCAATATAGGGCCAATGGATCTACGTTAGTGGCCTCGTATGATTTTTGTTTCTTTTGCACACCACTGGTGCTTGACTTTTGTCGCTTCTTGATAATGAACAAATACTCAAGGTCCTCCGTGCCCACAAAAGGGTCTTTGCCACCCTCTTCCACCTCGGTAGTTTCTGTGCTGACTATGCACTCTATCTCCAGCATAGTGGTTTCCTCCAGTTCTATCATGACCTTCTTGGGATCCTTCTGGGAATCCTTCTTGGGATCCTTCTTGGAATCCTTCTTGGGATCCCTCTTCTTAGCATGTGTCTTTGTAGTAGTCTTTCTTGTACCTACTGCAATTATTGGCTCAGACGGGGTGAGCCAATCGCTTGAACACTTACTGATGATAACCAAAATATGTTATTTGGCTACAAGATATGGTATTGCATGCCACTCTTCTATTAAAGCCATCTTGGAACAGATATAGACATTGTGAAAATCAGCCTTGAAATTTGCAACATCACGATACTGAGCAAATAGGGTAGGTGATAACTGCGGTTGTTGATTAATCACCACACACAACTTTGTTTCAAACAAAACCGAAAATATATTGTTATCCATGGCCCTTGTAGGGTATTTGGATGCTGATAACGAGGCATATCAAGCAACTTCACATATATCTAGATCCACAGTAGGGAACTGTGATTCATCCTATGCTTTCCAATTGGATTAACACAATAAGAAGCAATATCCATGCATAACGGAATGACTTTCCTTCCTCCTGTGCTTTGCGGTAGACATCCAAGAATTCTTGACACAGGTACCTTGCCCAGTTGAACTGGATCCCCTGGCTGTATTGTGTGGCCAAGGACAAAATAGGGGCCGACACTTCATTTGCATGGCACTTTCGCATAATCTTCTTGGCCCAAATAGAGGCAACAAACTACACAACCTCATCATTGATATAGATAACAACGTAGTCCTGAGACTTCTTGATCAATCCAAAGTCACTCTTCATTTGATCTGCTAGTTTCTTCTCCTATGACTTTCCTACAAAAGCATCATCCAGATTTTCCCCTTGACAAGGTAGTGCAGTAATTCATTTGATCAAAATCTCATCAATAGGGATGGGCTCTCCTAGCCATAGGCACCCATCATGGACCAGCACCAACAACTGGCACACACAAATAGTGTTGATGATACTACGCCCGAAATGGGGAACATACAACATGTTCAACAAACCCGTGCGCTCAATTCTAGTATCCCACTTCATAGGTTCAATGTGTGTGACACCAGCTTCTTCATAATAGACAGATTTAAGGTACTAGTTGGGCTCAAACTAGGGAAATTACTGTGATCATTTAGATCCCAATATTCCATCTTCAGGGACGGTACCAGGGTCAAATGTTTTCCCTCAATAGGCATGTCTTCAAGTAACAATGGAGTGAAAACCTTATATTTAACAACATCTGGATCCTTCGTGACCTTTGATGTTGACTTCCATGGTGGAATATATGAAGGCAACCTAAAAATAGGTTCTATGCCTTGTTCACTAATGTCTTCAAATCCACCAGCCAACTCCTCCGCATCCAAGTCATGGGGTTCCATTGGTTTTTTGTTCTTATCCATTTTACCATATTGTCTCTACTCAGTTGGAACTTTTTGCGTCGATTTCCGAACCGGGGTTTGCTGCAAATTTTTTTGCTTCTTAGCTGCAACTACTGAGGCAACAAGATGCCATCTAGGGGATCTTAGTACTATAGTATCGGCAAGCTATGTAGCAATCATGATAAATCCAAGGCCTCTCTGTAAGAATTCCCTCTCTAATTCTTCCCAATTCCACTCAGACATCCAACAATTCTCATGATTCACACTTAGGTGGAAAATCACAATAGAAGCTCTATTAAAGCAAAGTGTCTGAATGTGGAGTGGGGTGCCATATTCATAATCCAGTTCAAATTCAAACTATTTGTTCCCCCCAGATCTTCCTCATAAATGCAAATTTGGTGGCAAATCTTCCGATATTTGTGCCTTAAATGCATTTCCCCCACTCCTTTTAATGACAAAATCTTTGTCAAGTCAACTGTAGTTGTTCCAATGGTCACTTTCTTGGCAGGTTTCCCAGGAATCCTCCTTGTGGCGTAGCTATCTCGTCACAACTTCCACCTACACCATCTTCCAAAACATTGTGCAGGCTTCCTTCTTTGATATTTTTTTTTCACATAATAGTTTATAGTTTTGTGCTCTCTTTCAACTGCCTGAAGCACTAATAATTTCCTACAGTCATGTAGTCATTGTGTAGGGGTGGGATCATTCCCGTAAACCTTCAGCCTGATCCCATTAATCATGCCAGGAAATATTTCTCCATTCAGCTTCGAGCTAAACTATGCCACCATTTGAAATATCCTTAATTACATATGGTCCTAGCCAATGCATCTGAAACTTCTTCAGAAATTTGGTAAACTTCGTGTCATACATCAGAACCAAATTTTCATTCTTGAAAGTGCACTTCCTAATGTGACAATCATGCCACACCTTTTCTCTAGCTTTCTGTACATGCTGATGAAAGATAACCAAAAAGAGGTATTCCTCTAACGTAAATAGCTATGCTAGGCACTCCTCCATTAAGTCGTGATCTAACATCTCAGTTACTACTACAGTCCTTAGGTGGAGCACTATGTATTCCATTGGCATTACAACTTCTTATACCTAAAGTAGTCAAAAGGGTTTTTTCCCAGACAATTTCTTATAGGTTGTCCTATATGCCCATAGAACGGCTGGTATGCACACATCCCAATCATTCTTATGGACATTAGAGAATTCTCCAAGATATTGTTGAAAGCTTCGATAGTGCCATTCGCCTGGGACAATATGGTGTACTCTTCAGATGATACAACTGGAACTCTTTTGTTAAAGCTGAAATTGTCTCATTCAGGAAATGTGAACCTCTACCACTCATCATAATCTTCGGGCATCCAAACCTTGACAGAATAAACTCGAATATGAACTTAGCAGTAGTGTCTGCATTGCAATCCTTCATAGGTTTTTCCTTAGCCCACCTGGTTAAGTACTCCATCTTACTGATAATATAACGTGCTAGCGTAGCATGACTTGTGGATTTAATGGTAGTTCATCCCTTCGCGATGGTCTCCCAGTCCTTTGACACACATCGCATGCACTACTATATAACTTGGAATATTTACGTACGATCGGCCACCATAATCCTACTCATAGGATCTTTAGCACAATTTCCTTGCGTGCATAGTGTCCTCTAACAAAACCACCATGTGCTTCAGCTAGAATATTGTGCCTTTCATATTCAAGCACATATCGGCATAAAACTTCACCTGACCCCATCTTATATAATTTCCCTACAATCACAGAAAAATATGCATCTCAAACAACTAATTCCTTCATTTGTTGTGTCGTATAACCTTCAGGATCTATGCTAGTGGATAAAAACTAAATAATATCCACAAAAATCTCATCCGCAACTTTGACAATAAAGAGTTGTGCATCAATTAATCCTTCATTAATATTTATAGTCTCTTCGCAATTATCGATCCGAGAGAGATGGTTCAGTCCAACATTCAATCTCATGGGCTTCCTTATCACTTCAAAATCATATTCTTGGAAAAGGAGAAACTATCTACAGATTCCCCCCTCCCCACAACACAGGCTTATTGACCACGTACTTCAAAGTAGAATGGTCTGTGTACATCTTAAAGTGTGCACCTAGTAGATAATTCCTGAATTGATGTAGTCCATAAACCATGGCCAATCCTTCACACTCCATGGTTGATTAGTTATTCTCAGCCTTAGATAGTTTTTTAATCATGAAAGAAATCAGATGATCAATATCTCCTGCCCCTCATTGAGTTAAGATGGCTCCCAACACTATGTAAGACACATCCACATGCACATGAAATTCCTTCTTCGAACCTGGGAATAATAGGATTGGTGCCATAACCATATTTTCCTTCAGGGTATCCAAGCTTTTCTAACAATCATCGTCGTAGCAAACCATAACATCCTTCTTTAACAACTTCTCCATGGGCTTAGTGATCTACACGTATTCCTTAATAAACTTCTTGTAGTACCCAGTATGACCCAATGTCACGCGTAGCAGCTTTAAGTTCATAGGGGGATCCAAACTGATAATTACGACAATATTAGTAGGGTCTATCATCAAACATTTCTTACAGACAACATGGCCTAACAATATTCCATAAGGCACACAAAAAATGCATTTCTTCAAGTTCAATGAGATCTGATACTTCCTACATGTATCCAACATCAGACATAGACTAGAGACATGTTTCTTGACCAACCCAAACACTATCCAATCGTCAAAGTAGACTTCCAAAAATTAATGAATGAATTACTTGAATGTTGCGACAACCACGCTTGAGAAAATCTCAAGAGAATTTTTTAGTTCAAAGGACATGGTTGTATATTGGAATGACCCCCATTCTATAGCGAAGGTAGTCTTGCTTCTATCCTTTGCTGCAATCTTAATTTGTTGGTATCCAAAAAATTCATCTGTAAATGAATAATCTTCCTATCCACCAACATTCTCGAGAACTTCATCTGTAAATGGCATAGGGAAGGAATCATGTATGCATGCATCATTTAACTTCCGCAGATCTACTCAAATCTTGATATCACCCT
Source organism: Pinus tabuliformis (assembly GCA_031772625.1). Taxonomy (NCBI): domain Eukaryota; kingdom Viridiplantae; phylum Streptophyta; class Pinopsida; order Pinales; family Pinaceae; genus Pinus; species Pinus tabuliformis. The sequence continues at coordinate 982,796,583 of CM062817.1, read as the reverse complement.
TTGTTTTCTTCTCTTCGACCACCATAGGACTGACCCATTTAGATTCTTCTACAACGTCAATTGTTCTAGTAGCAAGCATCTTATAGAGTTCCTCCCTTAACATCAGGTTTCAAATCGATCTTCATCATACCCAAATCTCCTACTACCCCTTTCCAGTCAGAGAACTTAGTGGGAAATAAATACCGATATTCATGTAATAATTCAGCGACCTTATCCACTATGTCTTCATCCCAATAGTCACTAATGTTTGCAAATTTTGATTCTTCTTCTAAGCCAATGTTTATCTGTGTTGTGTGCACTAGTTGTGAAATATCAAAGATCTCCGCATTAGGTCAAAACAATTTGTGTTGTCCCTCTGATTTAGGGATTATAATATTCCATAGATCCTCATCACCTTATTCCATCATGACATTGTATCATTCTAAAGCATGTTGTAGCTGCGTACTCTAGTCAAGTCGTACCCATGTGATAGGCTCTACAGGTGTTCAGAAGATTGTTGCTTTAATTTCCTGAAGTGCTTCATCAATGCATTCAAACCCATCTTCGAAATTGAATTTCAGCAAGAAACTTTCCTTCATCTCATCCCAATCAACAATCTTATGTCGTAGCTCCGTCTCTAAATACCAGTTCTTTGGGATAACATCCAAGGCATGAATAAAGATATGTACCCACTCAAGTTGAGGTATCTCACCCCACACCTTAGTCCATTGTGCCAAATGTTCACGTGATCATCCTTCCTTGTGTATTTTTCAGTGAGTTGGGTTTTTCGCGTAGCCAAATCTTAATCACATCATTCTACAATATTCCTTCCAGTCAGCAAAAGTATCATTGTGTGTACCCCACCATATTGCAAGTGTAGCTCTCAATGCTAGATCTAAGGCCTAGAAATGATGTTCCTCAAGTACATCCCTTTCAAAATGGTCAAAAAATATATTGACATCATCCAAGCCATCATAATAGGGTAACTTACATACCTCAGTAGATATACAACGTAGTGACTTTGTAAGCTGATTACATCATAGTGTCGAGACCTCATGCAACTGATTCTACCATTTTTCTAAATCTTCGATTGATTCAATTGGTAGGAACTATCCTTCTCATAGCTGATCCTTCCATCCCTTAACTTATATATGTGCTCAATGTCTTCATCTTCATAATAGTCTCGGTTCAGTTTGTGTATTGCACACCTTCAGCTGGAGCCAACGAATAATTACACGAAGATCGTTCTTTTCAAATACCATGCTTCACTTCTTTAAGTTAATGATTGCATTCATGTCAAAGGCCCAATCAATCCCCAAAAATGTTAGATATGTATCATTGTCATCAACTATCTCAGTAACTTCAAAATATGCCACCTCTCTTTCACCTTCAATATCTATAGTTACGCCATGTAGGCGACCCATTGGAATTATTTTTTGTTGGTTTTCCATGTGTAGATGAATTGTGACCAATGTAACTTAGGATTTTCCATACATTCCCAAGTTTTCTTCGGTAGTACGTTAACATTAGAGCCCCAATATAGGATTACCTAGTCCATTTCGAAATCACCAATCCACGTAGTCAACCACATCTCCCTACTAGTTCCCTTCTTACTTCGGTTTACCTTATTGACTATGCAATGTTTTGGTAATGGATTATATTTTCTAGTGCAATTATCTATCAACTCTTGCAATCCTTCTACTACCTTCTGATCCCAAATAACTTCACGTAGGGTTGTAGAAATGATTTTAACACCATGGGATCTAAATCTTGTGTCATAGTAGCTTCTTCAGGTTTCTCCTTTCGTGAGACTACCGACATCTAGTTCTGAGACGTAGAATAACTTGGATCCATAAAAATCTTTCTTGCCTCCATGAACATATATTTTTATCTATGTAAATCAAACCCAACATTCTTCTCACCCACTTTTCACAACCATAAATATGATTCTAGTTGTTTGCCTTTGACCTTGTCTTCACTAGTGGTTACACCGCTTCACGTGACTATGTTGATATTGGGATCCTCTTTGCACAACTTAGATCTCATCATATGAATATTTTGCATTTGTTGTTGATTCTTATTCTCATGCATCTTTGCTATTAGTACTGAAAAATCTTCTATAAAATGATCAAATTGATGACAATACTGGCAAGAAGGGTGTGTGGGATTCTGACAGTCACATTCCAAGTGGCCTAGTTCTCCATAACTGTAACAAATAATCAAGCCCAGACCTCTTCAAGCTCCTCCTCCTTGTCCTATTCCCTATCCTTGGAATCCTCTATGAGCTATAGTTGAGCCTTGATCATTCGGTGCGTAGTTTTCAGTGTGCATTCTATTGTTGGGTTGTGTTATATTCTTTCCACAACTAGCTCCCATAGAGAGGGGATAGAGCCCCCCCCTTCACTACACTGATTGCACAGCGGGGTGTCACAGGGCATTTGAGGGGGGTGGGTAGCCCCCGTGTATGCGGTCTGGGGTAGCACCCCAGGGAAAAAAATTTGGACCCTATATTAGCATGGCATACCTACCTATGGTTTTGTGCATGGTTTTTGCACATGGTTTTGAGTGCGATGGTTTTTGGTCCATGGTATTGGATGCTTCGACATGTATAAATATGTATTGTAACATTGAAAGGAATATAATGAAAAATCAACCTGGTAGTCCCGATTTGGGATCCAAGAGAAAGTCTCTGTGTATATGTGTTTTATGTGTTATGCTCTCGCATTGTTTTTTTCTGTGTTTTAGAATTCGTATGCAAGTAATTTCGTATGAGGTTAAAACCTACATTTGGTATCAGAGCTATTTTGGCTTCAAGGGGATGCCTTTTTTGCGAGTGGAAAGATAAAGATCAAGAAATTTAATGGTCAAAGTTTTGAGTTATGGAAAATCAATATGGAGGATTTTTTGGTAGATAAAGATCAGTGGATCGTGGTAGATCCGGGTACTAAACCAATGGGAGTGTCCGATGAAGAATGGAAGAAGTTGGATCAGAAGGCAAAGAGCACAATATGATTGTGTGTCTCAGATTTAGTATTGTTGAATGTATCATGGGAAGCTACGACTAAGGCTTTGTGGGTCAAGCTAGGGACTTTGTACCAATTTAAGTCTGGTGAATAAATTGTTCCTATGGAAAAACCTGTATAACCTGAGGATAAAAGATGGGGACTCTGTGATAGAGCATCTAGATGAAATTTAATACTGTGGTAAGTCAGTTATTATCTGTTGATATTAAAATTTCAGATGAAGATAAGTGCATCAATTTGTTGTGTTCTCTACCAGATTCATGGGATAGTCTAGTTATGCAATAGGTAGCAATGCAACTGCCTTGCAATTTGATGAAATAGTCTCATCCTTGCTAACATAGGAGATGAGACGGAAAAATATGGAGAGCCAGAATGGTGATTCCTTGTCTATATGAGGACGGTCCCATAACAGAAACAAAAATAAGTCATCGGGTGGGAGATATAAATCTAGAGGGAGATCTAAATCTCCAGGAAAACCTATAAAGGTGTGCGGGAAATGCAAAAAGGAAGGGCACTACAAAAGGGATTGTAAATCTAAATCTCCTGACAAAGGAAAGGGATTTGAAGATGCTACTTCTGCAGAGGTGAAAACCACCTCAGATGAAGGTGGGGATGTATACTTGGCTTCTTCAAGTACACATGTAGATCATGAGGCATGGTTGATTGACTCAGGTGCATCCTTTCACTTCACTCCCATAGAGAGTGGTTTGGCGAGTATGAGAAATATGATGGTGATGATGTCTTCTTAGGGATGATAGGAAGGCTAGAATCGATGGTCATGGAAAAGTAAAGTTGAAGTTGTAAGGTGGAAGGGTTAGAACACTTCTGGGTGTTCTGCATAGTCCTGCATTGGCCAGAAATCGAATTTGTGTAAGCAAGCTAGATGATGAAGGTGTAAAAATAGTGTTCGAGAAAGATACTTGCAAGATAGTTCAGGGAGCACTGGTATTGATGCAGGGAGTCCGTATTGGAACTCTGTAAAAGCTACAATGTAGCACTATTACTAATGGGTGCAATAGTTCTGTGGTTCCTAAAAGTAGAGCAGAAAATATAGTGGTCTCTGGATAAAAGACCATGCTATGGAATCAAAGGCTTAGACATATTGGAGAGAAGGGCCTCCAAATACTTCATAGTAAAGGTATGGTAGAAGGTAAGACTAATAGCTCTCTGGATTTTGATTTCTGTGGAAATTGTGTATATGGGAAGCAGAATCGGGTGAGTTTCCCCTTTGGTTGTAAGAGTGGAAACAGATATTAGAGCTTGTGCACAATGATGTGTTTGGACCTATGAAGGTTCCATCAATGGGTAAGTCTGTGTATAATGTATCATTTATAGATGACTTCTCAAGGAATACATGGATATATTTCCTCCAAAATAAATATGAAGTCTTTGACAGGTTTAAAGAATTTAAGGCTCTGGTGGAAAACCAGACAGAGAAGAAGATAAAGGTTCTAAGGACAGATAACGATGGAGAGTCTTGCAGTAAGGAATTTGAAGAATTCTGTAAGAAGTGTCATATAGTATGACAAAAGACTATTCCATACACACCTAAGCAAAATGGATTTGCAGAAAGAATGAACAAGATGTTGATGAAAAGGGCAAGAAGCATGCTCATTGGTGTTGGGTTAGGACAAGAATTCTAGGCAGAGGTAGTGGAGACAACATGTTACCTAGTCAACAAATCACCTTCATCAGTGTTGGAGGATAAGAATCCACAAGAGGTATGGACTAGTAAGAAACCCTCTCTTTCACATCTGAGGGTATTTGGATGTGATGCATATGTACATGTTCCAAAGGAGAAAAGAACAAAGTTGGATAGTAAATTTGAAAAGTGCATATTTATTGGGTATAAGGATGGTTTAAAGGGTTATAAGCTTTGGAACCCAGTAACAAGGAAGGTTGTGTACAGCTGAGATGTGGTGTTTAAAGAGGTGAAATTTTTTATTAAACATGAGGTCCCATCAAAGGAACCTGAGAAGATAGAGTTTGAGCTAAAGGAGGAAGAATCAGACTCTACAACAGAAGAGGAATCAGAAGATGAAGAGCCACAAACTCCAGTTGTGAGAACATCAGTTCGAGAAAGAACACAACTAGAAAGTTATATTCCATCTACTTTCTATTCAAATTTTGCTTTATCTATTACTGATGATGATCCCAGAACTATGAAGGAAGTAGTAGATTCAGAGGATGGAAAACTCTGGAAAGAGGCCATGGTTGATGAAATGGTATCTTTGCACAAAAATGAGGCTTGGGATCTAGTGGAGTTTTCGGATGGAAGATAACCCATTGGTAGTAGATAGGTGTTCAAGAAGAAGACAGATGCATAAGGAAAGGTGGAGAAATACAAATCTCGATTGGTAGAAAAAGGTTATTCCTAGGTGCTGGGAATTGATTTTGGTGATATTTTTTTTAATGTTGCCAAGGTAGCTTTTGATTTTGTGGTAGAACAGATGGATGTGAAGACAGCGTTGCTTCACCAGGAACTGGAAGAGGAGATCTACATGAAGCAACCTGAAGGCTTTCCAGTGAAGGGTAAGAAAGAACTGGTATGCAAGTTAAAGAAGTCTTTGTATGGGTTAAAACAGTCACCAAGGATGTGGTATCATAAATTTGATACATTTATATGGGGACTTGGCTTCAGCAGAAGAAAATCTGATCATTGTGTGTATTTTAAATTAATTGGTGACTGTGTTATTTATCTGGTCTTGTATGTGGAAGATATGTTGCTGGTTGGAAATGACAAGGAAATTATGTAGGATTTGATGACCCAATTTTCCTCCAAATTCAACTTGAAATATCTTGGTGTTGCAAACTATATTTTGGGCATGGAAATTAAAAGAGATCGGGCAAAGAGGGAGATCTGGTTAAACCAGAGGAAGTATGTTAAGACAATACTGCAAATTTTTAATATGCAGGGTAGTAAACCGATGAAGGTTCCTATTCCTGTTGGTGTAAAGTTATCTGTTGAACAGTGTCCCAAGACACAAGAAGAGGAAGAGGACATGTCTTGTGTTCCATATGCAAGTGTAGTCAGTAGTCTGATGTATGCGATGGTCTGTACTAGACTAGACATTGCACATGCAGTGGGAGTATTAAGCAGGTTAATGTCAAAAACAGGAAAGGAGAATTGGACAGTAGTGAAGCGGGTTTTTAGGTATTTGCGTGGCACTAGTGATTATGGTTTGTATTACCAAGGAATACCAGGATTGGACAGATTTTTGGATATATGTGGCTTTGTTGATGCAGACTGGGTTGGAGATCTAGATTAGAGAAGATCTACAAGTGGGTCTGTGTTTAACCTATTTGGAGGTGCAGTCAATTGAATGAGTAAGAAACAATTTGTAGTGGCATCATCGACTACAGAGGCAGAATACATGGCAACCACTCATGCAAGTAAGGAAGCAGTTTCGTTTTAGAGATTGTATTCAAGTATGGGGTTAGTACAGGTAGCTATAAGGATAGGCTGTGATAGCCAAAGTGCAATTTTCTTGGTAAAGAATCCTGCTTATCATTCAAAGACAAAGCACATTGATGTTCAGTATCACTTTGTGAGGGATATGATAGAAGACAAAAAGGTGTTGTTGGTAAAGGTGGACAATTTGAAGAATACTGCAGATGCATTGACAAAATCTGTGAGCTCTAAGAATTTCTCTTGGTGTAGAGAAACAATGGGAGTTTCAGGGTTGGATAAATGACTAAGCTCTCCTGTGGAAAGAAAACAACAAGTGGGAGAATGTTGGGTTATGTTATATTCTTTCCACGACTAGCTCCCCTAGAGGGGGTGGTGGAGCCACCCCTTTATTGTGCCGATTGTGCAGTGGGGGGGTCATGGGGGGGCAGGTAGCCCCCTCTACGGGGTCTAGGACAACGTCCTGGGGAATTTATTTTTGGACCCTATATAGGCAGACCAACCTATGGTTTTGTGCATGGTTTTTGCACATGGTTTTGGGCATGATGGTTTTCAGTCCATGGTATTGGATGCTTCGGCATGTATAAATATGTATTGTAACATTGAAAGGAATAAAATGAAAAATCAATCTGGTAGTCCCGATTTTGGGATCCAAGGGAAGATCTTTGTGTATATGTGTTTTATGTGTTATGCTCTCAATTGGGAGTGGGATCCCCCAAGGATAGTTTTGGGGCTAAAAGCCCAAGTTTGAGTCAAATTTTGTAATAAAATTTTAAAGATTCCGCATTTGTAGTCATGGAGCGTGAAGGTGTCATAAGTCATAAAGGGTTGTCCACCCTTAGTTTTGTAAAGTAAAATCGGCTATAAGAGATCTACCCATGGTCCGTGGACCATGGGATTGTATAAAAAGAGCTAAGCTCTAAGCAGTTTTAGAGTCATAGAATGGAAAAAGAGTCTTAGACAATCATAGCTCTGAAGTAAGAAGTCTAAGTTTTGGGTTGTAGCATAGGTAGAGGCTCTGCAGCTGAGTGCGTAGAGGCCTAGGGTAGAAGTCCGCAGCTGAGTGCACGGACCCCTGTAGTTGGTGAATAAAGTTTGTAATCACTGGAAGATATCAATAAAGAGAAATATTCTTCAATTTCTGTGCATTTGTTCTGTTAATGCATCTTGTCATTTTATGTATGAATTTACTTTATAATGCTCATATGATGGGAATGAATTTAATTACATTGGAAAACTGAACGCAATTAAGGATATATATTTACGTGGTGTTAACTATAATTGTTCGATAAGATAAGCAAGTCACTTAGACTAATTTGGGAATCTACATGGTATGCTACCATAGTAGCGTGAAAGTACCTGAGCCACCAGTTAGGGTTGTGCGAAGGTCGATTGTACCCTTTCGCAGAGGTATTGAAGGGTGGAATAAGGGGTTAGTCTAGCAAGCCCTAGAGATAAGTGACCTGTGCGAGGGCAGGGATAGAGGGAATTAACCGACATCAAAACCATCTCAGGGTGCGGAAACTTGGTTCCAACATCCCCCATACTGCTTTGGGTGAGAGTTTGGTCTGCGCTCCGAAAGGGCCAACAATGTAGGGATTTGTTTAGCTACCTAACATTGAACCTGGATTAGACCCCCTCAAGCCAACAAATGGTTCCATTGACGAGACCAAAATTTTCATAAGAGATGTGTGATGTCGTATCATTGGAATCCAACTAAGAAAGAGATTGGAGACTGGTTTGATAGGAAGATCCACGAATTCATGGTGCAGGAGAAAAAAAACCCACGATTGACAAAGGAACAATGGTTGGATAGATACCTATATATAGATATCCAAAAAATATTTTTCTTCTCCTTTATGGTTGAGCTATACGAGTGGATCGCAAAGCTAGTAGGTAACCAAGGAAGGTGGAAGCTTGATGGTCCTATTGCGTGGACCCCATAGCTAGTACAGAAATTGGAAGCATATGAGGAAAAGATCGATTGTGCTGTCAATCATTGGCTCGATCGCATCATAGGAGGATTTGTGACTGAATTCGTGGTTGACACCTTTGTCAACTATAACGAGGCAGAGTAGCACTTTTCAAAGGATCCTGAGGTAAGTACGTGAACTATTTGAAGACAAAGATTAAAATGCTATTGTGAAAAAAATGGTTTATGCAGCCACCTTGATGTTCAGAACTATGCGAAGCAGAAAAAATTACAGGAATGAAGGAAAAAGGGGTCTTGAATATAGTCCATTGATTTCACCTCCACGAGGTGACAAAGAAGGGATAGTGTAGGTTTCTCCATGAAGTGTTATTCAGTTAATAAGACAAGGATTCTCGCGAATACCACCTACACCCACACCACCTCCAACTTCACCACCATCACCAGTGACTTCACTTGTACCACCTCCACCTCCACCGCAACTCAATATGGTGAATTTAGTGAAGCTGCCCTTGTTCAAATGCTTGGGAAATGAGGACCCAGACTAATTATGGTCGTCGTGAAAGCTGTATGGAAATATCAGGGCATTATAGATGATCACGTAAGGAAGGCGACATTGGTTAATGCTCTACAAGATCGCACACTAACTTGATATATCAAGTACTCTAATGATAACCCAAATTCTAGAGTGGTAGACATCGAGACAACACTGAATAAGGAATTTAGTAGGCCTAAATCTGAGGCACAATCTATTGTGGGGTTCAAAGAAATCGCAATGCAACCAGGCAAGATGCCTTAGGAATTAGATCAGAGGTTGAAGTGTAAGATCCGCGCAGCTAACATGAGCTTAACAGATAGACAACATCGTGAATGGTTTATGGCTTCACTCCTGCCACACTCAAGGGTTGCATTGTCACAATAGAAGATAGAAACTTAGGTGGAGGCCTTGGATATTTCCATGAGATTGCATGAAACACCGATCCAAGATCCAAATATGGGGGTTTAGCAGATCCACACGTTGTTGAAGAATTTGTGCCTTGAGATGGAAAGTCTGAAGTAGGACATAACGGTTTGACTCGAGGTGCGTGAAGAGGTATGGTGCCAGAAATGCAAGAGTCAGGGACATGACAAAGACCATTTCCTAGTCTTTGGGAACTACATCGCAGGAGGAGGACCAATTCCTTTGAGGATGGAAGCTCAAGAAAGACCAAGTGTGGGACCTGCATTATGGTGCGCTATATGTCAGGTAGTAGGAAAACATGTCACGTACAACTGTTATTTGCTACAGAAGTTTGTACAAACACCGCAACAACTTTTATGCAACTTTTGTATGTCGATAGGGCATGATAAGCATAATTGCAAGAGTTATGAATTGATGTTGGATATAACTCTCGCCTACAGGGTTCAGGAAGAAACGCGGCCCCCTGCCTAGAGCCTAGGGATGGCGCGGACAGGATTTTAGGGGTGTGGACAAGGCCGAGGTAGAGGAGGACCTGGTAGAGGTCGAGGATAGTTGATCTGTGAGTATTACGAAGGACTAGGACACTATGCCCATGATTGCACTAACCCAACTCACTAATCGTGCAAGTATTACACATTATTTGATCATGAAATTGAAGACTGTCCTACGCTAATAGCAAGGATAAGTGACAAAGGGGCGCTACCACCTCCGTTGACTTAGAATCTACAGATGATGATGTCTGAGCCGCATGAAGAGGATCCAAACATGAATATAGTGCTCCAAAGTGGAATCACAACATGAGATGAAAAGGGGAAACAACCCGAAGATAGTACATGGGTTTGCAAGGCTCCTGCAAAGGATGTTGAATTCGATTTGGAATGTGCACAAGAATCATTCATGGAGGAAAAGGAGAGCTTCGTTGAGGCCTCCACCTTAGGAAGTAGGGATAAGCTTGATCAAGAGATGGACCCTTCTATGCTCAAAACATTCTTGGAGACCTACATGAAGTTACTGCGTGATAGTAAGGCTGTGAAGGGATTATAGGAGCTCATAAACAATTGCACATGAACCACTCCCGGTGAGTCGTACGTAGTACGAAATATTGGCAAGAACAAACAAGAATGGGACAGGAGATGAGGCTGATCGTGCAGATAGGAGAGTATGAAATGGATAAGGTTATCTTGGACCTAGGGTTAGATGTGAACGTCCTACTGAAGCAGAGTTGGAAACGAATGGGGAGACCCATGCTGCAATGGTCTCCTATTCAGCTAAGAATGGAAAATCACCAGAAGATCATCCCCATGGGGTAGCTACAGGGGTGACTGTGGATATTGAAGGTGCGAACGGACTGACTGACCTTGAAGTAATAGAGATAGTGGATGATAGAAACCCCTATCCCACGCTCCTGGGAAATTATTGGGATACTAATATGAATCAAGTAATCAACTTAAAGAAGTGAAAGATGATATTTGAGAAGAAATCACTATGTGTGATAGTACCCCTATATCCCACTAAAGGATCGCACTATACTGAGCTAGTCTGCGATTATGAGAGTGATGATGATCTGGAATGTATCTATAAGGTAATAGTGCAAGACCAAGATTGGGTGAATCCCACTACAGATGGACGAATTACATGGGATCACGAGAGTTCCTGCACCTCGAACTCCGATGAAGAGTTAAAGCACTGGCAGAATTAGTTACATGAAGTGGCTACGCTGAACTTCAACATGATGACCCAGTCATTGCAATGTGTGTCCTCAGAGGTAAGAAATCTGCCTACTTCTGATGGCTTGAATGAGGTAGACATATTTTTGGATGCATTTGAGAGGGAGGTTCCAGAAAAGCAGTGCTTCCAGGCATTGGACTAGGCAGTGCGCACTATGCTTGCAAGATGGCAGGGCACGCATAAGGGAACCTTTGATGACTGGCACAAATGTAGGAGAATGATGAGAACATGCTTTGGGAAGCAAAATATGTGAATGACAGACAAGTATGATGGGCAGGATGATTCACGCACAAATTTGGCCAAATGGGCCCAAGCTAATGGACAAAAGCCCTAACCTAAATCGGTGCACTTGTTCTATCACACCTTGTATGTTGTGCTGATGAACTGGTACATAGAAACAGAGCTCTGCCATGGTACAGGTGAATGGGATATTTTTCTCGAAGGATTCATAATGTCATTTAGTTTTGAAGATGGGTTTGACTATATTGATGAGGCACTACAAGAGGTGAAAGCAACAACCTTTAGGATACCACTAGATCCTTTGGACCTGACTCAGCCTGATTGGGCTACTCAGCTAAGTTACACACTGGAATGCTATAATGTGATTGTTGAAGAAGAAGATGAGGAACCGCGAAATATTAATATTCCTAAAACTAAAGGTCATCACGAGGTTGAAGGACCGCAGATTGAGAACCCTGATATAACCACGTCGTTGAAAATGAAACAAGTAAGCATTGGTATGGAGGCAGAACCCAAATTCGCGAATAGTGGAGACTATTGGGACAATGCGACGGTGGATAAGGTCATTGAATTGCTCTGTGAATACCAAGATTTATTCCCTACTAAGTTTACGGATCTGAAGGGGATAATCGGGGACCTAGGTGTTATGAAGATCACGTTGAAACCCAACGTGAAGCCAGTTAAGAAAAGACCTTACCATCTCAATCCAAAATATAAGGAAAAGGTTTGATTAGAGCTAGAAAAGATGCTCATGGAAGACATCATTTAACCTGTAGAAGAATCTGACTGGGTAAGCCCAATGGTGGTATAGGAGAAGAATCGGAAGGATGAAATAAGGATATGCGTGGATCTCAAAAAACTCAATGATGCTTGCATACATGATCCTTTCCCGACTCCATTCACCGATGAAGTGTTGGACAATGTAGGTGGCCAGGAAACATGATCCTTCACTGATGGGTTCTCGAGGTACCACCAGATCAAAATCGTGCCGAAATATAGGAGCAAGACAACCTTCATGACTGAGTGGGGTTGTTTTCAGTACATTGTAATGTCGTTCTGATTGAAGAATGCACCTGCGATCTTCTCACAGTAGTCATTCCTACATTCAAGGAATTTATTCATAAGTTCCTGGAAGTATACTTTGATGGTTGGACTATGTTTGGGCTGGTGAAATGCCATGTAGTAAGCTTTCGCCTAATGCTACATACTTGTCAAAAATACTAGATCATGCTCAATCTAAAGAAGTGTATGTCCTATGTTCCTTTTGGGACGATGTTGGGTCATGTGATTTGCACACAGGGACTGATGGTAGATCCTGCAAATATTGTGGTAATACTGAACTTGGAAGCATCGAGGAGTGTGAAGCAGTTGTGTGTGACCCAGGGACACACAGGATATTACAGAAAGTTTATCAAAGGCTATGCCCAGATCACTACGCCTATGGAAAAATTGTTGAAAAAGGATATCACATTATACTAGAACAAGGATTGTAAGAAGAGCTTGGATATATTGAAAGAAAATATTGGTCACTGCACCAATTTTAGTATTTTGAGATTGGAAGAAGGAGTTTCATGTACATGTTGATGCGTCGTGTATAGCGTTGGGAGCAGTATTGACACAGGCTACTGGGGGAGACTTGGACCATCCTATCGCATTCACAAGTAGAAGGTTATCCAAGGTGTAGAAGAAATATTCCACCACCGATCGTGAAGGGCTAGCCATGGTGTATGCACTCTAAAAGTTTAGGCACTACTTGTTGGGTGGCCATTTTAAGATGATATAGATCTCTCCACGATGAATTACCTGGTCAATAAGCCTGTGTTGGGGGGAGAATCTACAATTGGCTCTTATTGTTCCAAGAGTATGATTTTGAAGTTATTGTCAAGCCTGGATGACTGAACGCGGGACCAAACCATCTGTCACACATCAAAACAGGGGAAGAACCCACTAATTTGGAGGAAGGATTTCCTGACACGCAACTATTTGCAGTGTGTGTCGTGGGTGGTAATTTTGAGGATATAATACAGTTCCTAATGACAGGAATTGCACTGGAAGGATACATTGTCCAGAAAAAGAAGGAATTAGTGGTACATGTGGCAGATTTCTCTATCATTGTTGGGCATCTGTACAAAATGGGCTCTGACAAGATATTGTAGCGATATGTACCTGAGTTTGAAAGAAGTAGCATCCTCAAGAATGCTCATGGGGGCGCCGCGGGAGGACATTATGCAGGAAGAGAAATGGCCAGAAGATTCTATGTGTAGGGTTGCGGTGGCCAACCGTCCATCAGGATTCAAAAGCATATTGCAAGGCGTGTGATGTGTGTCAAAGGACTAGCAGGCCATCGTAGAGGGATGAGATACCTTTGAATCCATAGATGACATTACAACCCTTTGAGAAATGGGTGATAGATTTTGTGGGACCCATTCATCCCCAAGGAAAGATGAGAGCAAGGTACATTATCACCACGACAGAGTAATTGACTCGTTGGGTGGGGGCTCAGCCTGTGAAGAATTGCACATGCACAACTATTGCAAAGTTCCTCTTTGAGTATGTATTGATTCAATTTGGATGTCCAAAGATCTTGATGATTGATCATGGTACGTACCTTCTAAATGAGACAATCAACATGCTAACGGAGGAATTTCAGGTATATCACCAGAAGAGCACGGCTTATCACCCGCAGGCTAATTGGATGGTGGAGGCGTTCAATAAAGTGCTAAAAAATGTGCTAACCAAGGTTTGCAGTGCTCAGCAAAGTGATTGGGACCTATGCATACCTGTAGTACTATGGGCTTATCGAACGACATGTAAGAAGTTTCCTGGACAAACCCCTTTAGGCTTGTCTATGGGGTTGAAGTGGTAATGCCTATGGAATATATTGTGCCTAATCTATGCATAGTGGTGCTCACAGGTATGACGGATTGCAGAGCCTTGGAGAAAAGGCTCGCATAACTGGATAAGCTTGAGGAAGAAAGGTTTCTAGCTGGATTTCACCAACAGGTCCAAAAATAGTGTGAAAAGCCATGGCATGATCGACACATTAAGTTTCCACCTTTAAGGTAAATGACCTAGTTTTGTTATATGATAGTAAGTTTGATAAATTTCCAGGGAAATTCAGAAGGCACTTGTTAGGGCCCTATGTCATTAAGGAAATTACTGACAAAGGAGCGATACAGTTGGTCAAATTGAATGGAGAGCCCTTCCCAGAAAATGTGAATGGTAGTCGCTTGAAGCCATACACAAGCGATCCGGCCATGTGACTAGATGGAGGTAGCACAGTCTTAGCACTCCAGGTAACTGAAAGGAGGTGCGGGACTATAAAATACACTGCTCAATTTTGGGAGCTGCGCAATTGGAGGATGGTGCGAAGAAAGAAAGTGTCATAGGTTTCGTGCCAGTGTGGAGGGAGGTACGCTACCGAGGAGAAATCGCATAGGTCAGCCGAAAAGTGACCGTTAAAGTCAATGTTATTGATTTGACGACAGAAGTGAGGCCAAATGGAGCAGGTGGCTAGCATTTAAGACGAAATTTAAGGCTCAGATCCTTAAAAATCTACTGACAATTTGGCATTAATGAACTGAATTTTGGGGGGAACAGTCGAATTTTAATTCAAAATTCCTTATAAATTGCAAGTGGTTGTCCAGTGAAAAACACTTGGCATTTCAAGAATTGAGTTGTTGAGCTCTCAGCGCACATGAATCATGATCACTACGAACTTCTGATAGCTACTAAAGTATTTGAGACATTGCCAAAAGAAACAAAAGAGTTCTTGCATAAAATCATGTCGGCACCCACAAAAGTTATAGATATCGAAGAATTAGTGTCGGAAGATTAAATGGAGGAAAAAGTAGCTTCTCTAGAGGTCGCCAAGGTGCTCTCTGAAGTCCATTAATCACCAAGAATGCTGAGACCGAAGTTGACCCCAACTAAAGAGATCGTAAAAGATAAAAATGGCAAGTATCCTGCCATACTGGTGCACACATCGCCAAGGAGAAACCCACCAAAACCCACCCAATGGAAGACATTGAAAACATCCCAATGGATGATGAGGATGTGGAAGTTGAAGTGGAGGAGGTTGAAGACCAGGGTGCAGACCCTATTACTCGGTTGTTGGAGTATGCCCCTCCATGCAAGCCCAAGACCAAGGTACCAAAGGACATCGATGAGAGAAAGACTCCCCTGCAAACCCCTCTATTGCTAGACAAAATTGTTTTCAATGGTTTGCGCTTGGCACGAGTGCTACCCCTGAAACTTGAAGATTGGGACTTGGCAGATCATGAAACATTCCCACACCTGGTGACCGAGCAGCTGATGTGCTGCATCATTGATATGAATACGGGAATGAATGCATTGGAGCTGTGGAGGTGGCTCAAGGGAGTATAAAAGGCACGGTTGCTCAACCTGCTCTCGATGCCGCACTGCAACCACATCTCGGTGACATTTTTGGTCATCAAGTAGATGTTGTGCTTGGTGCATGATGGGTGTCTATGGATGGAGGAGCCTATACCCATCACAGATAGATGGATTCACTAGGTAATGTGATTTCCATATACAGGAGAGAATTCGGCCATGATATTTGGCGGAAAAGGTGGCAAGCGGGCTCTCACAGAATGAATGAAAGAAAAAAATAAACTAGTGAAGAAGTCGCGCGGATAC